>CM059867.1:60346327-60946327 GCA_030490815.1 Acer saccharum
TTTAGATGATACTCTCCCTTTGAGAAGGTTGTGGAACTTTTGAATGTTGGGACATCCAACCTTGATAAAGAGGCCACTCAACCTCTTGATAGAGTTCCTCTCTTGGACTCTAATGAACCCGCTCCATGGGTTAAAGACTCCATAACAAGAGATGTTATTGGCTCTCATTGGGGGTCGAAAAAAGATGTAAATAGGGTGTTTAGGACTAGCGTCAAATAGCTAATCCATTAGCTTTACATGCTACACCTCTCAAATTGAACCCAAAAGGTTGATGCGCCTTGAATGATGAATTTTGGGTTCTTGCCATGCAAGAAGAGCTAACATTCGAAGGATAGGTTTGGACTCTAGTTCCTAAGCCTAAAAGCACTCATATGATAGGCACTAAGTGGATTTATAGGACAAATCCGATGATGATTGCAACATAGTGCGGAACAAGGCTAGACTTGTAGCACAATGGTACTCTCAAATTGAGGGTATCGCTTTGAGGAGACTTTGCTCCCGTTGCTCGTTTAGAGTCCATTAGGCTTCTCTTGTCCATTTCTTGTGTGCACAAGTTCAAATTGCACCAAATGGACATCAAGAGTGCCTTCCTCAATGGCTTCTTGCAAGAGGAAGTGTTTGTTGAACAACCCAAGGGGTTTGTGGATGCACACCACCCCAACCATGTCTATCGCCTCAAGAAGGCACTATATGGGTTGAAACAAGCACCGAGGGCTTGGTATGAGCGCCTCACTCAATTTCTTGTTGACAATAACTACACAAGGGGTAGTGTTGACAAGACGCTATTCTCAAGAAAGACAATGATGAGCTTTTCATAGCTCAAATATATGTTGATGACATAGTGTTTGGCTCTACCAACAACACCAAGGTCCAACAATTTGTTGATGTTATGTCTCATGAATTTGAGATGAGTCTTGTTGGTGAACTAAGTTACTTCCTAGGTTTGCAAATTAGGTAATTAGATGATGGGATCTTCATTACCCAAGCCAAATATGCCAAAAACCTAGTGAAGAAGTTTGGTTTAGAAAATGCCAAACATTGTGGTACACCCTTGAGTACCACTTTGAAGCTAAGCAAGGATGCTAGTGGTAAAAGTGTGGAATAAACATTATATCGTGGCATGATAGGAAGCTTGCTTTATTTGACCGCAAGTAGGCCCAATATCCTTTTAGTGTGGGTGTGTGTGCTAGGTACCAAGCGGATCCTAAGGAGTCCCATCTCTCTTCCGTAAAGAGAATCATTCGCTATGTGAATAGGACATCCAACTATGGGATTTGGTACTCTTTTGACACTAATGCTAGTCTTGTAGGCTTTAGCGATGCGGATTGGGCAGGAAATTGCGATGATAGGAAGAGCACATCGGGCGGTTGCTTCTTTCTAGGCAACAACTTGGTGTCTTGGTTTTGCAAGAAGCAAAACTCGATTTCCTTGTCCACGGCCGAGGCCGAGTACGAGTACATAGCTGCGGGGAGTGGATGCACACAACTCCTATGGATGAAGCAAATGCTAGTAGACTACGGATTCAACCAAGGTACTCTCACTCTCTTTTGTGATAACATGAGTGCCATTAATATTTCTAAGAATCCGGAACAACATTCTAGAACTAAGCATATTGACATCCGCCATCATTTCATTAGAGAGCTTGTTGAAAATAAATGCATAGTACTTAAACATGTAGGTACTAATGATCAACTTGCGGACCTATTTACTAAACCCTTAGATGCTACTCGATTTAAAACACTAAGTAGATCTATTGGGATATGTCTTGTGGAGTGATGTGATTTTGAAACTAAATATAGCACGGTGTGTATAAACCTATCTAGAGGGGGGGTGAATAGATTTTACGCTTTTTACCCAATTTTTTTGTGTTAGTCAAAATTACGAATTTACCCTCAAGATAATATAAACAAGCAAGTGTAATATGGTGCGGAAATTAAATCAACACTTGATTTTTACGTGGAAACCCTCACGGGAAAAACCACGGGCTATATAAGTAAGCCACACTCGAACCTCGAATCCACTAAATGTGCAAACGATTACAACCTAATCCCGGAAGTAATCACACACCTACCTAATCCCGGTATGAGTGAACCTAGTCCAATTTGCTTGTGATCTAAGCAACCTAATCCCGATTGCTACACACAAGACTTACCTTCTCTAGAAGAGAATACAACCCTAAGTGAATATATGTAAATATCCAAAATGCAACATAGAGCAAGGGAAACCCTATATGCTTATCTAAGATGATTAATATGCAATTAAGAACAATCCTAGATATCAAAACTAAATGACATGTCAATTAGTTAAGCTAATCAATATTAAGCACAAAACCTAATATGCTAGCACAATACAACTTCTCAAACATACATCATACTATTCTCAATCTTGTATCCAAAGCATACAAAATAACAATCAAGTAATTAATTGAGATTACTAGATAAGAGAAACACAAAATATGTAAGATATTAGTGAAAAGCTTACCAAGCAAAGTATGATGAAGATTCCATGCAAGATGACATCTAGATGATCTAAGATGATGCTAGATGATGATTGATGATCATGAAATTGTGTTTGAGTAATTAAAAATGAGTTCTTTGTGTATTTTTCTTCTCTTGAAAAATATCCTAAGTATGAAGCATGAATAAGAACTCTTCTATTTGACCTAAAATCAAGTTAGCATATATATAGAGGCCATAAGTGAAGTGAGGTCGTTTTGAACACTCGCCAGAAAAATGCACTGTGCGCTGGTGGACCAGCGCAGGACCAGCGCACAAGCACATTTTGGCTTGAGCGCTGGACGACAGGCGCTACCACCAGCGACAGTCCAGCGGCGCACACTTGGGCGATTGGCGCTGGTGGCCTTGCGCTGGTCCACACCAGCGCACGACCAGCGGCGCTCCACTGGGCGTTTTGCGCCGGTGAGCGGCGCTGGTGGACCAGCGCACAGCCTACATTTTTGTCCCTACAAGCAATCATGCAAGGGGAACAAAAGTAAACTAATATGCATCCTAAAAGCCTAAATGCTATGATGTTATAAACACAAGATGCAATCATAAATACAAGCAAGAAGAGATGTAAATAAGCATTGATGCACAACAAAAAGAAACACAACATACAAGGATTAAACATATGCATGAGTTGTGAGTGTGTGCAACTATCTCTTCAAGACAAGTAAGCACTTAGAGTATTACCTTTGGTGCTTGTTAATAATGAGGTCTTCAAAGGGCCTAATGCACTAACAACAACATCTAAACTACCCTTACAAAGAATCCCCACATATGGTTTGATCACGAAATAAGCCAATTAAAAACAACGAGAATCCTTACAATCTCCCCCTTTGGCTATTTCGTGACAAAACCATCACTCACATTGATTCCTCACAAAAAAAATAGAAACTACGGGATTACAATGATATTCTACATTACAAAGAGATAAGAGAATGCAACTTGAAGTCTTCAATCCTCTTGTAGAATAATCGATCCCTGAAAAGAGTTTCTAACATTTCCAACACAAGAAAAGTGTGAGATTAATCATGTTAGAACAATACCAAGCATTTGCATTTTTAGAATTTAGGCACACCATTACCAAATGTATGCAATGAATGATAAATGCAATGCTCCCCCTCAAAGGGTTACTCCCCCTCAATGTATGTTCTCCCCAAAATGCACAAAAGCTTCTATATTTTGCAACTCCCCTTACCATATCCTACTCCCCCTTTTTGTCATGATATAGGCAAAGGAGTAGTCCCCAACCGGGTCACTCATAGCAACGAGAGATAGAAGCATGCAAGATTTGCATATACATATAAGTCACTTTATGCACTTCAATTAATTTGAGAGAAACAAGGAGATTTATTTGAGAAAATGTGTGAATCCTGTAGGGAAAAATACCAAAGAAGTACACGCAGCGGAAGCAATACTAAAAATTAGATTTAGTGACTTTTAAAAAATTTTCCTTTATGAACCTTAAACCCTTTAATTAATTAAACATACATATACAATAACAAAAAGTATAATACTTTTTGTCGCGTGATCCGATTGACTTACGTCGATGGTAATCCGCAAGATCTTCAATCCTAGCACGAACGTGGATCACCTAGGAGCGTGGTCTCCCTTTTCTTTGAATTGCAAACCTGTGAATGGACAAAACAAACTTTTCTTTTCTTTGTTAGTCACAAAAACAATCAAAAGAATGACTAAGATTATTCCGGTCACTTTTGAGTTCTCAATCTAATGATCGAAACTCGCGTGAACCTAGATCGATATCGTATACACAGGCTTATTGATGAATAAGCAAATAGTATACTATCAAAGAATAATCTAACACTCCTTTTTGTTTTAGTAGAATAAAAAAACTTTCTATGAATTGAGAAGAAGAAGAAATTTGTATCATGAACATATATGGTGGCCGAAATCTATACTTGTCAATATATAGGTGGCCTAAGTTTGCTTCTTCTTTTCTTTTATTATTAGGGTTGCCGAAATCCTAACCTAGAAATAACTAGGGTTGCCGAAATCACATGCCCACCATAGGCTTATGAAACTAATTAATGCACGGTGTGTATAAAACTATCTAGAGGGGGGGTGAATAGATTTTACGCTTTTTACCCAATTTTTCGTGTTAGTCAAAATTACGAAATTACCCTCAAGATAAAATAAACAAGCAAGTGTAATATGGTGCGGAAATTAAATTGACACTTGATTTTTACGTGGAAACCCTCACGGGAAAAACCACGGGCTATGTAAGTAAGCCACACTCGAACCTCGAATCCACTAAATGTGCAAACGATTACAACCTAATCCCGGTAGTAATCACACACCTACCTAATCCCGGTATGAGTGAACCTAGTCCGATTTTGCTTGCGATCTAAGCAACCTAATCCCGATTGCTACACACAAGACTTAGCTTCTCTTGAAGAGAATACAACCCTAAGTGAATATGTGAAAATATCCAAAATGCAACATAGAGCAAGGGAAACCCTATATGCTTATCTAAGATGATTAATATGCAATTAAGAACAATCCTAGATATCAAAACTAAATGACATGTCAATTAGTTTAGCTAATCAATATCAAGCACAAAAACCTAATATGCTAGCACAATACAACTTCTCAAACATACATCATACTAATCTCAATCTTGTATTCAACAAATATAAAATCACATACAAGTAATTAAATTGAGATTTCTAGATAAGAGAAACACAAAATATGTAAGATATTAGTGAAAAGCTTACCAAGCAAAGTATGATGAAGAATCCATGCAAGATGTCATCTAGATGATCTAAGATGATGCTAGATGATGATTGATGATCATGGAACAAGTGTTTGAGTAATTAAAAATGAGTTCTTTGGAATTTTTCTTCTCTTTGAAAAATCTCCTAAGTATGGAATCTGAATATGAACTCTTGTTTTTGACCTAAAGTCAAAGTGGCATATATATAGGGGGCCAAAACAAAGTGTGGTCGTTTTGATAAGTTTGCCCACTATTTGCCTTGGGCGCTGTACGTAGGGCGCCATTGTACAGCGCCTGTACAGCGCCCTTGCTCTGTTTTCACGAGGAAACAGAGTGGCGCTGTACGTACAGCGCTCTGTACCGCGCTATGTACAGCGCCCCAACAGCGACCCAACAGCGACCGATTAAATCGATCAGGTCTGAACAGCGCTCAATGGGCGCTGTTCGTACAGCGCTTTTGGGGGCGCCCAGTGCAAAAATGCAATCCTAAGTCTAAGCATGACAAGGCAATTGGATATGCAAGATGCAATCAAACTAACATGCAAGAAGAGATGTTCATGAGCATTAAGGCACACATAAAAGACACACAACATATAAGGATTAAACATATGCATGAGTTGTGAGTGTGTGCATCTATCTCTTCAAGACAAGTAAGCACTTAGAATATTACCTTTGGTGCTTGTCAATTGTGAGATCTTCAAAAGGGCCTAAGCAATAACAACAACATCTAAGCTACCCTTACAAAGCATCCCCACATTGTAGGGAAAAATAAACAAATAAAAGTGTTACACGCAGTGGAAGCGATACTAAAGACGATTTAGTGACTTTTAAAATTTTTCCTTTATGAACCTTAAACCCTTTTAATCAATAAACATGCATATATATCAACAAAAGTAAATTACCTCTTGTCGCGTGATCCGATTGACTTACGTCGATGGTAATCCGCAAGACCTTCAATCCGAGCACGAACGTGGATCACCTAGGAGCGTGGTCTCCCTTTCCTTTGAATTGCAAACCTGTGAATGGACCAAACAAATACTTTCTATTCTTTGTTAGTCACAAAACAATCAAAAGAATGTCAAAATTATTCCGGTCACTTTTGAGTTCTCAATCTTATGATCGAAACTCGCGTGAACCTAGATCGATATCGTATACACAAGCTTATTGATGTTTAAGCAATTGTATACTATCAAAGAATAATTTTCACTCCTTTTTGTCTCTCTAGAATAAAAACTCTCTTAGAATTAAGAAGAAGAAGAAAGAAAATAAAAACTCAAGCACCAATTGATTGATGTGGCCGAACCCTATAAGAACATATATATAGGTTGGCCGAATTTTTCTTCTTTTTCCTTTAGGGTTGCCGAATTCTATGTAGTATAAGATTAGGGTTGGCCGAATTTCATCATGTCACTTATATAGGGTGACTAAAATTCAACCCTAATTCTTTTTAACTTTATAGACTTCAAACCCTAATCCAACTCTTTTATTTTTATTCTTTTATTTGACTAAAACAAAAAAAGACTCCTTATTTGATTAAATAAATAATACTAATTTATTTATTTACTTATCAAACAAGTCTTTTACTTTTAGGAAAGATTTGTTTCTTTAATTAAACAATTAATCAATAAATCAATTAATTCTTATTTAATTAAAACAAATGAAACAAAATAATATTTTAGGTTAAAACCTTAACCTAGCCGCCCCACTTATATAAGATGGGCCTAATATTATTTTCTTATTTCATTTAATCCATTGGACTTTAAATAAAAAGCCCACATGTGAACCAGACCCATTCTTACTAAAAGAAACAAGCCCACATGTCTTTCATTAATATTAATATAATTGAGCAGCCCATTACTTAAATAATGTGCAAATTATATTCTTAATATATTAAATGCAATTCTAGATGGACCCTTAAATTGGTCCGGTAGAATATATCAAGTGATCCATGCAAGTCCGTGTGGATTGGGGATCTTGGCGGGCCATCTAAATTTAAGCTTCAATAGACATAACCTAATCACAATCAACAAATGATTCACTTAGGTCCGATCCATTAATTTTAACTCATTCCACTAAAGAGCTAAAACTGAACTCTTAAATAAAGATAGAAAAGGAAGATGCTCCTCATTCATACCCTAGACAATCATATTGGAGATAGTGTATCCTCGTGATTAATATCAGTAATCGCCAAGAGTTCATAGACCGCCTATAACTCTCCAAGTTACCATATTTACTCATATGACCACGTTTTGAACTTGGATATTTTGACTTGTCCAGAAGCCATGTTTTCAATAGACACTATTGAAAACTCAACGTTGAGATTTAATATCCAATTACCTCAAAACATCCATATGATGATATTATACTCTCATTTAATTGAATGGAGCCACGATGTCCATATCTATAAATGAAGTCCTCTATCGATTAACAAATGAATATCACCAAACTATCGAGGATAGACTATGCGATATAATCGTACTCATTGATAACTCAAATGATATCACTTGCAACCATAAGTCCATCATTTATCTCAGGATTAAGATAGACTCTCCGATTGTCCTGATAATGAAAAGACTATTATCTATTGACGGTTCTAGATAAAGCTTTTCATTGTGATCCAGTTCAATGCACCCAGTGCACTAGATCCTTTTGCTCGAAGACACTCCGATGATTTTAGACTCATCATATCTCATTTGATCCCACTCAAATGCTAGCAAAAGAATTCTACAACTTTAACAAGATAAAGGTGCCCAACCTTTAACTTAAGTTGTGAACATTATTCAAGACTAACTAAAGAATTGTGTCTACCACATACATATCCAGATGTACGAACAATTCTTCTTTTCCCATAGTCTTTAGACCTTATGATTATTTACTTTGACAATTATAATATAAACTATAAATGCTATACGATTTGTTAAACCAGAAATCACTTTATTAATATGAAAAAGATTGTTAATTACAACATTACACTCTTGCTATTGAGCATAATCCTAACAATCTCCCACTTGCGCTATAGCAAATGTGTCATATCTCTCAAGCCCATATTCTCTAGATGCCCATCGAAACTCTTCTGAAGTAGAGCCTTTGTGAAGGGATCCACTAGATTTTCTGCTGACGCGATTTTGGTAATCGTCACGTCACCTCTTTGAACAATCTCCCTTAAAAGATGATACTTTCTTTCAATGTGTTTACCTCTCTTGTGACTTCTTGGTTATTTCGAATTAGCCACTGCTCCACTGTTGTCACAGTAGATAGTGATCTGCTTATTCGCACTAGGAACCACTTCTAAGTCAATCAAGAATTGGCGGAGCCAAACAGCCTCTTTGGCAGCTTCGCATGCAGCAACATACTCAGCTTCCATGGTGGAATCAGCAATACAAGATTGCTTGATACTCCTCCATATAACTGCTCCTCCTCCAATAGTAAACACAGCCCCTGATGTGGATTTTCTGGAGTCAGAATCTGATTGGAAATCAGAATCTGTATACCCAACGGGAACCAAATCCCCTCCAGAGTATACAAGCATATTATCTCTCGTTCTTTTGAGATACTTGAAAATATGCTTGACTGCCGTCCAGTGATCAGGACCAGGTTTCGATTGAAACCTGCTAACTATGCCAACAGCAAAACAAATATCTGGTCTAGTACAGAGCATTGCATACATGAGACTTCCAACTACCGAGGCATATGGAACTCTACTCATGAATTGCTCTTCATGCTCATTCTTAGGAACTTGTTCCTTAGAAAGCTTGATTCCATGTCTGAAAGGTAACATACCTTTCTTGGAATCCTGCATGGAAAACCTAGACAAGATTTTGTCTATGTATGAAGCTTGGGATAATGCAATCGTTCTATTCTTTCTATCCCTTATTACTTGGATACCTAGAATAAAACTTGCTTCTCCTAAGTCCTTCATATCAAATTGTTTGCTAACCATTCTTTTTACTGATGTCAATACACCTACATCGTTTCCAATGAGTAGTATATCATCAACATAAAGAATCAGGAAAACCAACTTGTCGCCTTTAATCCTTTTGTATACACAAGGTTTGTCAGGATTCTGAATAAATCCAAAACCTTTGACAGCTTGATCAAACCTTATGTTCCAGGATCTGGATGCTTGCTTTAATCCATATATGGATTTCTGCAACTTGCATACCTTATCCATTTGGCCCTTTTCAATGAATCCCTCTGGTTGCATCATGTAGATGCTTTCGTCAAGACTTCCATTTAGGAAAGCTGTCTTGACGTCCATTTGCCAAATCTCTAGATCTAAAGATGATGCAATGGATAAGAGTATCCTAATGGATTTAAGCATGGCCACAGGAGAGAAGGTTTCCTCGTAATCGATACCTTCTTTCTGTGTATACCCTTTAGCTACTAATCTAGCCTTAAAGGTTTCCACCTTTCCATCCATACCTCTTTTCCTCTTGTATACCCACTTGCACCCAATGGGTTTTATCCCTTTAGGCAAGTCTACAAGGGACCAGACTTTGTTATCGAACATAGATTCAATCTCGGATTGCATTGCCTTTTGCCAATGGCGACTATCAACATCCTCCATAGCTTCCTTGTACGTATAGGGATCATCGTCGTCCGGGAGATTCTCCACTGATTCTCCCAGACCGATGTATCTTTCGGGTTGTGTTCTAACCCTCCCACTACGACGAGGAATGGTAGGTTGTTGATCTTGTGTTGGATCGGAACTTACAATTGGGTTAGGTTGTGTAACCTCTCGTGGAATTGTATCTCCTGACATCTCATTCAGGACAATTCTACTTCTAGGCACAAAATCATTCATATAGTCCTTTTCCAGAAATTTAGCATTTGTCGAAACAAATACTTTAAGATCTGAAGGACTATAGAAATAATATCCTTTAGTTTCTTTTGGATACCCTACAAATATACATGTTTCTGAACGGGACTCCATCTTTTCTGTCTTTCCTTTTAACACATGCGCAGGACAACCAAATATCCTTAAGTGTTGTAAACTAGGCTTGCGCCCAGTCCACAACTCATGCGGTGTTTTAGGAACAGACTTAGATGGTACATCGTTTAGAATGTATATAGCAGTTTGTAAAGCATATCCCCAAAAAAAATAGGAAGCGTTGAATAACTCAACATAGACCTAACCATATCCAAAAGAGTTCTATTTCTCCTTTCTGCTACCCCATTCTGTTGAGGTGTACCTGGTGCAGAAAACTGAGAAACTATCCCATTATCAATAAGATATTGCTGAAACTCACCAGATAGATATTCTCCACCACGATCAGATCTCAAGATTTTTATGTGTTTCTCAAGCTGATTTTCCACTTCAGCTTTGAATGCTTTGAACATGTCAAAAGCATCCGACTTATGTCTCATGAGATACACATAACCAAATCTCAGTAATCATCCGTGAAGGTGATGAAGTACTCATATCCACCTCTAGCTTGAATGCTCATAGGTCCACATACATCAGTGTGTATCAATCCTAAACATTCAGTGGCTCTTGCACCTTTGGCAGAGAACGTCCTTTTGGTCATTTTACCTTCCAAACAAGATTCACAAGTTGGTAGATCATCAACCTTTAAGTCACTCAAAGGTCCGTCACATACCAATCTTTTAATCCTATTAAGGTTAATATGACCTAAGCGTAAATGCCAAAGGTAGGTTTCATCTGTTGATAATTTTACTCTTTTATGATTAGGTTCCGTTATTTCTGTGTCTAACGAGTGAGAGATATTTCTATGCAAAAAGTATAGACCGTTTTCCAATGTACCTTGGCAAATAATTTTGTCATTCTTACTAATAATAAAAACTTTATTAAAAGTAACCGAATATCCAAATTTATTCAAACAAGAAACTGAAATTAAATTCCTCTTGAATTGAGGTACATAATAAACGTCTATTAAATCTAAATGCCTTCTAGAATCCAAATAAACTCTAATATCTCCCACTGCACTTGCAGACACTAACGTTCCGTTGCCCAAGCGCAAATTGATTTCATTCTTACTCAGCTTTCTCCTTTCTTGAAACCCCTGCAAGGAATAACAAACATGATTAGTGGCTCCTGAGTCTATGATCCAAGAATCTGTAGAATCAGCCAAAAAACATGTTTCTAGATAATTCAAATTACCTTCTTCCTTCTTGTTCTGGGACTTTGGGCAATTTCTCTTCCAATGTCCCTTTTCACCACAAAGGAAGCATTTCCCTTTGATCTTGGTTACTTTCTTGGTCTCCTTCTTGATAGGCCCAAGTTGCTTTTTCTTCTGTTGTTTCTTGACCTTTTGACGGGCCTTAACAGTAGCAACTTTACCAACCATATGAATCTCTTGACCTTTGCCTTTCACAAGGATCTTTTCAGCACTTTGAACATCTTGCATCAGGCCTTGTAAGGTGTATTCCTTTTTGTTCAAAGTGTAGTCCAATTTGAACTGATCAAAGGAATCTGACAATGAATTGACAACCATATCAATCTTTGTCTCACCATCTATCTCAGCGCCATGCAGTTCAGCAATGTTGAGATGTGCTATGACTTTCATCATGTGATCTTTCACAGCCTGTCCAGGTTTCATCCTAAGATTCATAAAAGCAGTCACTGCCTCTCTCTTAGTCGTCCTAGACTTCATAGCAAACATCTCCTCTAGAGACATCATTATATCAGCAGCGGACTCCATTCCTTCATGCTGCTGTTGCAACACGTCGGAGATAGTGGCCATAATGTAACATTTTGCCATATCATCTGAAGTCTTCCACTGCTCATACTCATCTCTACACATTATGCTAGATTCATTATTAGGAGCAGGTGGTTTAGGAGTAGTTAGAACAAACTTATGTTTTTCACTTTGCAGCAACAACCCAATTTTCCTTTTCCATGTGACATAATTATCTCCAGTTAAAGTGTTATCTTTCAGGATGTTCATAAGTGATGGGGTCATGATTTCTGAATAAAACAAAACATATATAAGTAAATAATCATGATAAAGCACTTTTAAATATTTATCTTGAATTAAATAAATAACTCAATCATAAAATTCAACGGTGATCTAACACCCATAAATGTTACGCCTCCTTTGGGAGTTCGCACCATTTACTAGTTAGACTAGGTCCCACCTAATTGTTAACATAACAACCAGCGTTTTCAATTTTAGCCTTGCAATTTTACTGACAAGAACTCTTGGGAGGATATCAATAAAATTACATTGAGTGTGTTACCAAGATATCGACCCTCAATTTTCTCTCACGAAAATCCCTCCTTGGGGAGTAGATCTCGTTTGAGTCCATTGTCTAGTCTATCCTTGTAAGGAAGTATGTTGCTAAATTCCATTCATGGACGCCCCTTGGGGGGATTACCAATAAATAATAAAGCTCAACTAACCTTGGAGGCCATAGGTGTTACCAAAACACCTTCTCCCACTCAATTATTTAAGGCGTGTGATTAAATCCCATAGAATGATTTACCGAGTTATCTAGATGCCAATTTAGATACCTAAATCATTCAATGCATGTTCATACCAAAAGAGATATATGCGTGGCACTCCTATTCTATATGTCATGTTATCATACAATAACAAATATTGTAATATTTAAGCATAAATTAAATAGCAACAATTTGGCCCATCCTAGAAAAACAAGTAAATTACAATTTGTCAGGAATACAAGATCTTCAGGTGGCCCATCAACCATACGCTCATCCTTCGGCCTTCTCCCATGGGCGTGCGCAGCCCACAACCCCACAAAGGGGCTGCCTTGCGCAGCCCATAAGGCCACACAAGGCTGCCATGCGCAGCCCACCAAAGTTTGGGCTTGTCATGCGCAGCCCAATCCACTCCTAGGGTGCGCACGGTGCTCGTACTTGGTTCCGGTTGCTTCGTTTTGCTTCGTGTCTTCGAATCTCCAAGACCTAAATATATTACGGCAGTATATATAATAAATACTGCAGTATTAATTTTTTTTTTTTTTTTTATTCACTGCAGTATTTTTACAAACCAAAAACTGCACATACTAAAAATAAATAAAAAAAACTGCAGTAACCCTAAAAAAAACTGCACATAAAAAAAATAAAACCTAGCAATCTACCAAGAAGGAATTATGGCGATAATAGACCACCCTTCTTGTTACAACTCCGAAACAAAAATTACATTGAAAATCTAGGGCCAAAATCGAGCAATAACAAACCACATAAAATATATAAATCCATACATCACATGTAATTATATATTTGAATACCTAGAGTGCCATCTCTTTCTAAACATGCATAATCACAATAAAAAAATAGATCCACGTATATATACGTTAATTAATTAAAAGGGTTCAACCTAGGCTCTGATACCAATTGTAGGGAAAAATAAACAAATAAAAGTGTTACACGCAGCGGAAGCAATACTAAAAAATTAGATTTAGTGACTTTTAAAAAATTTTCCTTATGAACCTTAAACCCTTTAATTAATTAAACATACATATACAAAACAAAAGTAGAATACCTTTTGTCGCGTGATCCGATTGACTTACGTCGATGGTAATCCGCAAGATCTTCAATCCTAGCACGAACGTGGATCACCTAGGAGCGTGGTCTCCCTTTCTTTGAATTGCAACCTGTGAATGGACAAAAACAAACTTTTCTTTTCTTTGTTAGTCACAAAAACAATCAAAAGAATGACTAAGATTATTCCGGTCACTTTTGAGTTCTCAATCTAATGATCGAAACTCGCGTGAACTAGATCGATATCGTATACACAGGCTTATTGATGAATAAGCAAATAGTATACTATCAAAGAATAATCTAACACTCCTTTTTGTTTTAGTAGAATAAAAAAACTTTCTATGAATTGAGAAGAGAAGAAATTTGTATCATGAACATATATGGTGGCCGAAATCTATACTTGTCAATATATAGGTGGCCTAAGTTTGCTTCTTCTTTTCTTTTATTATTAGGGTTGCCGAAATCCTAACCTAGAAATAACTAGGGTTGCCGAAATCACATGCCCCCATAGGCTTAAAACTAATTAATGCACGGTGTGTATAAAACTATCTAGAGGGGGTGAATAGATTTTACGCTTTTTACCCAATTTTTCGTGTTAGTCAAAATTACGAAATTACCCTCAAGATAAATAAACAAGCAAGTGTAATATGGTGCGGAAATTAAATACACTTGATTTTTACGTGGAAACCCTCACGGGAAAAACCACGGGCTATGTAAGTAAGCCACACTCGAACCTCGAATCCACTAAATGTGCAAACGATTACAACCTAATCCCGGTAATCACACACCTACCTAATCCCGGTATGAGTGAACCTAGTCCAATTTGCTTGCGATCTAAGCAACCTAATCCCGATTGCTACACACAAGACTTAGCTTCTCTTGAAGAGAATACAACCCTAAGTGAATATGAAAATATCCAAAATGCAACATAGAGCAAGGGAAACCCTATATGCTTATCTAAGATGATTAATATGCAATTAAGAACAATCCTAGATATCAAAACTAAATGACATGTCAATTAGTTTAGCTAATCAATATCAAGCACAAAAACCTAATATGCTAGCACAATACAACTTCTCAAACATACATCATACTAATCTCAATCTTGTATTCAACAATATAAAATCACATACAAGTAATTAAATTGAGATTGCTAGATAAGAGAAACACAAAATATGTAAGATATTAGTGAAAAGCTTACCAAGCAAAGTATGATGAAGAATCCATGCAAGATGTCATCTAGATGATCTAAGATGATGCTAGATGATGATTGATGATCATGGAACAAGTGTTTGAGTAATTAAAAATGAGTTCTTTGGAATTTTTCTTCTCTTTGAAAAATCTCCTAAGTATGGAATCTGAATATGAACTCTTGTTTTGACCTAAAGTCAAAGTGGCATATATATAGGGGGCCAAAACAAAGTGTGGTCGTTTTGATAAGTTTGCCCACTATTTGCCTTGGGCGCTGTACGTAGGGCGCCATTGTACAGCGCCTGTACAGCGCCCTTGCTCTGTTTTCACGAGGAAACAGAGTGGCGCTGTACGTACAGCGCTCTGTACCGCGCTATGTACAGCGCCCCAACAGCGACCCAACAGCGACCGATTAAATCGATCAGGTCTGAACAGCGCTCAATGGGCGCTGTTCGTACAGCGCTTCTGTAGAGCGCTTTTGGGGGCGCCCAGTGCAAAAATGCAATCCTAAGTCTAAGCATGACAAGGCAATTGGATATGCAAGATGCAATCAAACTAACATGCAAGAAGAGATGTTCATGAGCATTAAGGCACACATAAAAGACACACAACATATAAGGATTAAACATATGCATGAGTTGTGAGTGTGTGCATCTATCTCTTCAAGACAAGTAAGCACTTAGAATATTACCTTTGGTGCTTGTCAATTGTGAGATCTTCAAAAGGGCC
This sequence comes from Acer saccharum, assembly GCA_030490815.1. Classification (NCBI taxonomy): domain Eukaryota; kingdom Viridiplantae; phylum Streptophyta; class Magnoliopsida; order Sapindales; family Sapindaceae; genus Acer; species Acer saccharum. The sequence continues at coordinate 60,361,950 of CM059867.1, forward strand.
TAAGCAATAACAACAACATCTAAGCTACCCTTACAAAGCATCCCCACATGTGGTTTGATCACGAAATAAGCCAATTAAAAACAACGGGAATCCTAACAATCTCCCCCTTTGGCTATTTCGTGACAAAACCACCACTCACATTGATTCCTCACATAGAATTAGAAACTACGGGACTACAATGATTATCTACATTACAAAGAGATAAGAAAGTAAAAACTTCAAGTCTTCAATCTCTTGTAGAACAATCAAGCCCTGAAAATAAAGTTTCTAGCATTTCCAATACAAGTAAAGTGTGAGATTAATCATGTGAGAACAATACCAAGCATTTGCATTTTTAGAATTTAGGCACAACATTAGCAAATGTATGCAATGAATGATAAATGCAATGCTCCCCCTCAAAGGGTTACTCCCCCTCAATGTATGTTCTCCCCAAAATGCACAAAAGCTTCTATATTTTGCAACTCCCCTTACCATTTCCTACTCCCCCTTTTTGTCATGATATAGGCAAAGGAGTAGTCCCCAACCGGGTCACTCAAGGCAACGAGAGATAGAAGCATGCAAGATATGCATATACATATAAGTCACTTTATGCACTTCAATTAATTTGAGAGAAACAAGGAGATTTATTTGAGAAAATGTGTGAATCCAACATGCTTTGCATACAAGACATATAGCATTCAAGTCCAAAATACAATGGTATTTGGCAAAGCAAATGACAAAGGTTTCTAATTTGAATTCAAACCAATTTCACCAATGTCATGGGAAAAGCAAGGATATAGAGATTATTGATTTCAATTTTAAGAGCAACTATATCCAACTTTATAAGCGAAACATGGCATGAGCGACTTTGCACCCTATTTGATTTTTCCGGAAAAGAAATCCGTATGATAGTAACCAAGTTCAACTAATAAAGAAAGAGAGACATATGGAATGTAAATTCCTTTGAACGGATACAAGATCCTTTATTCATTTTGAGTCTCATTAGCTTTCACACAAGTTTTGCATTTTTAAGAATATGCAATCATCAATTCATGCTTTTCATGTGAGCATGTTGTATGAATTTCATGCTTTTTCATTTAGCATTAGCATGTTATTTAAGAAACATCATAGTCATGGAGATAACTGTAGGTCATTCACATCATACTTCCTATGTAAATCTCCTAGTCCAAAAATGCATGTTTGAACATAAATATGACATGGATTGTAAACAAGCAATGGTTCACACTTATAGAATAGAAAACATATATACATATGTACAACCAAGCTTACTCAAGCAATCAAAAGAAGAGGCATAAGTTATTTCAAATTTTTTGCAAGTTACAAGAATGCAAAATAGCTCTCTTTGCTTGAGTTCCCCATATGGGGTCAATCATAGAACATCACTCCACAAGACATATCCCAATAGATCTACTAAGAGTTTTAAATCGAGTAGCATCTAAGGGTTTAGTAAATAGGTCCGCAAGTTGATCATTAGTACCTACATGTTCAAGTACTATGCATTTATTTTCAACAAGCTCTCTAATGAAGTGATGGCGGATGTCAATATGCTTGGTTCTAGAATGTTGTACCGGATTCTTGGAAATATTAATAGCACTCATGTTATCACAAAAGAGAGTGAGAGTACCTTGGTTGAATCCGTAGTCTACTAGCATTTGCTTCATCCATAGGAGTTGTGTGCATCCACTCCCCGCGGCTATGTACTCGGCCTCGGCCGTGGACAAGGAAATTGAGTTTTGCTTCTTGCAAAACCAAGACACCAAGTTGTTGCCTAGAAAGAAGCAACCGCCCGATGTGCTCTTCCTATCATCACAATTTCCTGCCCAATCCGCATCACTAAAGCCTACAAGACTAGCATTAGTGTCAAAAGAGTACCAAATCCCATAGTAGGATGTCCCATTCACATAGCGAATGATCCTCTTCACGGAAGAGAGGTGGGACTCCTTAGGATCCGCTTGGTACCTAGCACACACACCCACACTAAAAGATATATCGGGCCTACTTGCGGTCAAATAAAGCAAGCTACCTATCATGCCACGATATAGAGTTTGTTCCACACTTTTACCACTAGCATCCTTGCTTAGCTTCAAAGTGGTACTCATGGGTGTATCACAATGTTTGGCTTTCTCTAAACCAAACTTCTTCACTAGGTTCTTAGCATATTTGGCTTGGGTTATGAAAATCCCATCATTCATTTGCCTAATTTGCAAACCTAGGAAGTAACTAAGCTCACCAACAAGACTCATCTCAAATTCAAGAGACATGACATCAACAAATTGTTGGACTTTGGTGTTGTTGGTGGAGCCAAAAACTATATCATCAACATATATTTGAGCTATGAAAAGCTCATCATTGTCTCTCTTGATGAATAGTGTCTTGTCAACACTACCTCTTGTGTAGTTGTTGTCAACAAGAAATTGAGTGAGGCGCTCATACCAAGCCCTCGGTGCTTGTTTCAACCCATAAAGTGCCTTCTTGAGGCGATAGACATGATTGGGGTGGTGTGCATCCACAAACCCCTTAGGTTGTTCAACAAACACTTCCTCTTGCAAGAAGCCATTGAGGAAGGCACTCTTGACGTCCATTTGGTGCAATTTGAACTTGTGCACACAAGAGATGGACAAGAGAAGCCTAATGGACTCTAAGCGGGCAACGGGAGCAAAAGTCTCCTCAAAGTCGATACCCTCAATTTGAGAGTACCCTTGTGCTACAAGTCTAGCCTTGTTCCGCACTATGTTGCCATCCTCATCGGATTTGTTCCTAAATATCCATTTGGTGCCTATGACATTAGTGGTCTTAGGCCTAGGAACTAGAGTCCAAACCTCATTCCTTTCGAATTGGCTTAGCTCTTCTTGCATGGCAAGAACCCAAAATTCATCATTTAAGGCTTCTTCAACCTTTTTGGGTTCAATTTGAGAGGTGTAACATGTATAGCTAATAAGATTAGCAAGTTGGCGTCTAGTCCTAACACCCTCATTTACCTCTCCAATGATATCTTCTTTATCATGGAGTTTCCTAACCCATGGAGCGGGTTCTTTAGAGTCCAAGAGAGGAACTCTATCAATAGGTTGTGTGCCATCATTGTTGACATTAGATGTCCCAACATTAGGCGACACCACAACCTCCTCCAAAGGAGAATCATCACTAAAAATAACCTCCTCCTCATGATCATTAGACTTGAGCCTAGTATCATCAAATACGACATTGGATGATTCCATAACACTTAGAGTCTTTAAATTGAAAACTCTATAGGCTCTACTATTTAAGGCATAGCCAATAAAAATACCCTCATCACTCTTAGCATCAAACTTGCCAAGTTGATCACGGTCATTCAAAATGTAGCATTTGCTTCCAAAAGTGTGGAAGTAGCTAACATTTGGCCTCTTGCCTTTCCATAACTCATAGGAGGTGTTTCTAGTACCGGGCCTTAGGAACACTCTATTTCCTATATAGCAAGCCGTGTTAATGGCTTCGGCCCATAGGTTCCTAGGGACATTGTTGCTAAGCAACATCACACGGGCCATCTCTTGGAGGACCCTATTCTTCCTCTCAACAACTCCATTTTGTTGAGGTGTCCTAGGAGCAGAAAATTCATGGGAGATGCCTAAACCATTACAAAAGGTTTCAAAGGTGGCATTCTCAAATTCTCTCCCATGGTCACTTCTAATCCGTTTAATGCTTCTAATGTTAGAATTCATTTCATTTTGCAATTTAGTACAAAGCATTTTAAACTTATCAAAAGTTTCGGATTTTTCTCTAAGAAAATATGTCCATGTAAATCTAGAGAAATCATCAACACAAACAAAAATGTATCTCTTTCCACCCAAACTTTCGGTTTGCATGGGACCCATGAGGTCCATGTGGAGAAGCTCAAGTGGCTCCTTGGTGGTGAGATACTTACCCTTTTTGTGCATGCTTTTAGTTTGCTTTCCTTGTTGGCAAGGTCCACAAATACCATTGGCTTTCTTCCCAAGCTTAGGGAGGCCACGCACACAATTGAACTTTCCAAGGGTCCGTAGGTCCCTAAAGTTCATGTGGCCAAGTCTTTCATGCCACAACTCAATTTGCTCATCCATGGATACATGATTAGATACAATTCTAGCTTCAAGACAATAACAATTGTCGCTAGATCTCATGCCCTTCAACAAGGTTTGTCCATCGGGTTTAAGGATAGAGCAATAATCTTTAGAGAACAAGACGGAATATCCTTCATCACTAAGATGTGAAATGCTAATTAAATTGGCTTTCAAGCCATCAACAAATAAAGCATTGGATAAGGAGGGTAATCCGGGAACGGAAATGGTTCCTTTCCCTACAACATTTCTTTTGGATCCATCACCAAAAGTGACATTTCCACCTTCCTCCATAACAAGAGTCTCGAAGAAACTCTTGTTACCCGTCATGTGCCTAGAGCACCCACTATCCAAGTACCAAAAATTGGAAGAATTTGCCTTCAAGGCTATTTGTGCAACATGGCAAACATTTTCATTCTTTCTAATCCACTTAGCAACAATTTTAGCTTTCTTAGTGGCCTTTGGTACATGTGCTCTACTATTTCTAGGATCATGCAAATCAATATTTTTATTCCTAGAAACATGCATCTTGGCTCTATTCTTTCTCTTTTCAATCATGCTTTGTTTTCTACACTTTTTAATATATTGAAAGCAATTTGGTCTAATATGACCATCACAACCACAAAAGTGACAAATAGGAATGAAAAAAGGAATCATACCTCGCCTTTTAGCACGTCCATGTCTTTGTGGATATGTGGGTTCAATCCATCTTCGTTGTTGAACCGGTCTTGGTTGCTTCCAAGCTTGAGGTTGCATGATTGGTCTCTTTCCTTTGTGAGCCAATTTGGGAGGAGTGTTGGCTTGAGGAACCTTAGGAGGTTGAGCTTGAGATTTCCTTCTTGGCCCCATTTTCACTTGTGCATTAGAACTTTGTCCTATTTCTAACTTCTTCCTAGGAGGTTGCACAAATGAAGTTTCTTCATTCTTCAAGCTCTTGACAAATATGGTCTGGTTAGAGGTTGAGATTTTCTTGCCATCTTCATACCCAAGACCTCTCTTGTCACTTGGACTCTTTCCAACACCAAGTAAATGATCAAGCTTCTTGGTGCTAGAATCTATCCTAGCCAAGGACTCTTTAGCTTCTACAAGTTCCCTCTTCAAGCCTTCTTCACTTCTCTTGGATAAGTCTAACTCCTCAATTAACTTATCCTCTCTCCTCTTCAATCTTTCCACTTGTTCACTTAAGCGGTCATTGTGAGCCGAAAGTTCAAGGTTTTCTTCTCTCAACCTCTCAATCTTTCTTGTGCTTTTAAGTGCTAAATCGTTGAACTCGGCATGGTATTTAGCAAGCACCTTTTGCTCCACAAACTTCTTCTTGGAACTAGAAGAGGAGTCACTTTCTTCTTCACTAGAGTCAATTTCCTCTTGACTCAAATCTTCCTTTTCACTAGCACTTTTGCTCTTGTGAGAAGATGCAAAAGCTAGGAAGTTAGCCATGAGCTCTTCCTCACTTGAAGACTCATCTTCCTCATTGGAGTCATCACTACTCCCACTCCATGTGGCGGCCATCACTTTACCCTTCTTCCTCTCATTGTGATTCGCACATTCGGGGGCAAAGTGACCAATCCCACCACACTCAAAGCATCGGACCCCTTTCCTTTCGGTCCTCTCTTGTCTAGGCTCAAACTTCTTGAAGGAACTCTTTTTCTTCAAATCTTGTCCTCTTGACCCAAATCCCTTCTTCTTCTTGAACCCCATAACCTTGTTGAACCGTTTCACAAATAAGGCAAGGTCTTCATCCGATTCATGCTTTGCCTCCTTTTCATCCTTAGATGCTTTCAAAGCTATTGCTTTAGACTTCTTAGGAGGAGTAGTGTTGCTAGGAGCCTTCCTAGACTCATATGCAAGGAGACGCCCAATTACCTCACTTGGCTTCATATCCATGTAGCCACTATTTTCTTCTATGGCCGTCACCTTTGATTCAAACCTATCGGGGAGAGATCTCATAATTTTTTGCTTGACTCTCCTATCCGAATACGGGTCTCCGAGTTGATGGCTTTGATTTACTATGTCCATCAATTTGATTTCGAAGTCGTTGAAGCATTCATCCTCTCCCATCCTAAGTAACTCAAATTGAGTTTGGAGGACTTGAAGCTTGGACTCCTTCACCACCTCGGTTCCCTCATGTGCAACTTGAAGGATGTCCCATGCCACTTTGGCAATTTGAGTATTCTGAATAAGCTTGTACTGATTCTCATCCATGGCACACATAATGGCATGCATCGCCTTCCTATTCCACTTAGAAGCCTCAAACTCTTGCGCGTTCCATTGCGCCTTAGGCTTCAAAACATCTTGTCCTCCACCCGCGGGAGTCATCATAGGGAGATCATATCCGTCTTCCACCGCCATCCATGCACGGTCATGAATTTGGCATATGTAGGATTCCATCTTCCCTTTCCATTGGGAATAGTTCAAACCGGTAAGAAGTGGAGGCCTTGTGCTAGAAGCTCCTTCGTGGCCACCACCATTTCCATCGTTTCCACTCATAGTGTTTATGAATGAATGAAATGAATGCAAATGTATGAATAATCAAAAATCACACAAAATGCAAAACACACCAAAATAAAGCAAGGATCACCTATGTATGTCTAGGAACCCGCTCTGATACCAATTGAAACTAATTAATGCACGGTGTGTATAAAACTATCTAGAGGGGGGGTGAATAGATTTTACGCTTTTTACCCAATTTTTCGTGTTAGTCAAAATTACGAAATTACCCTCAAGATAAAATAAACAAGCAAGTGTAATATGGTGCGGAAATTAAATTGACACTTGATTTTTACGTGGAAACCCTCACGGGAAAAACCACGGGTTATGTAAGTAAGCCACACTCAAACCTCGAATCCACTAAATGTGCAAACGATTACAACCTAATCCCGGTAGTAATCACACACCTACCTAATCCCGGTATGAGTGAACCTAGTCCGATTTTGCTTGCGATCTAAGCAACCTAATCCCGATTGCTACACACAAGACTTAGCTTCTCTTGAAGAGAATACAACCCTAAGTGAATATGTGAAAATATCCAAAATGCAACATAGAGCAAGGGAAACCCTATATGCTTATCTAAGATGATTAATATGCAATTAAGAACAATCCTAGATATCAAAACTAAATGACATGTCAATTAGTTTAGCTAATCAATATCAAGCACAAAAACCTAATATGCTAGCACAATACAACTTCTCAAACATACATCATACTAATCTCAATCTTGTATTCAACAAATATAAAATCACATACAAGTAATTAAATTGAGATTGCTAGATAAGAGAAACACAAAATATGTAAGATATTAGTGAAAAGCTTACCAAGCAAAGTATGATGAAGAATCCATGCAAGATGTCATCTAGATGATCTAAGATGATGCTAGATGATGATTGATGATCATGGAACAAGTGTTTGAGTAATTAAAAATGAGTTCTTTGGAATTTTTCTTCTCTTTGAAAAATCTCCTAAGTATGGAATCTGAATATGAACTCTTGTTTTTGACCTAAAGTCAAAGTGGCATATATATAGGGGGCCAAAACAAAGTGTGGTCGTTTTGATAAGTTTGCCCACTATTTGCCTTGGGCGCTGTACGTAGGGCGCCATTGTACAGCGCCTGTACAGCGCCCTTGCTCTGTTTTCACGAGGAAACAGAGTGGCGCTGTACGTACAGCGCTCTGTACCGCGCTATGTACAGCGCCCCAACAGCGACCCAACAGCGACCGATTAAATCGATCAGGTCTGAACAGCGCTCAATGGGCGCTGTTCGTACAGCGCTTCTGTAGAGCGCTTTTGGGGGCGCCCAGTGCAAAAATGCAATCCTAAGTCTAAGCATGACAAGGCAATTGGATATGCAAGATGCAATCAAACTAACATGCAAGAAGAGATGTTCATGAGCATTAAGGCACACATAAAAGACACACAACATATAAGGATTAAACATATGCATGAGTTGTGAGTGTGTGCATCTATCTCTTCAAGACAAGTAAGCACTTAGAATATTACCTTTGGTGCTTGTCAATTGTGAGATCTTCAAAAGGGCCTAAGCAATAACAACAACATCTAAGCTACCCTTACAAAGCATCCCCACATGTGGTTTGATCACGAAATAAGCCAATTAAAAACAACGGGAATCCTAACAGCTTATGTTGCACCCTAATTTCCATCTAGTTTTTAAGACATCAAACCCTAATCCAACTCATAGATCCTTTCATTCTTTTATTTTGACTAAATAAAAAGACTTCTTATTTGATTAAATAAATAAAACTAATTATTTATTTCCTTATCAAACAAGTCTTTTACTTTTACTTTTACTTTTAGGAAATATATTTCCTGATTAGAAAAGATTTGTTTCTTTAATTAAACAATTAATTAATAAATTAATTAATTCTTATTTAATTAAAACAATGAAACAAAATAATATATTAGGTTAAACTAACCCTTGCCGCCCCACTTAGAGTAAATGAGCCAAAATATTATTTTCTTATTTCATTTAATCCATTGGACTTTAAATAAAAAGCCCACATGTGAACCAGACCCATTCTTACTAAAAGAAACAAGCCCACATGTCTTTCATTAATATATTAATATAATTGAGCAGCCCATTACTAAAATAATGTGCAAATTATATTCTTAATATATTAAATGCAATTCTAGATGGACCCTTAAATTGGTCCGGTAGAATATATCAAGTGATCCATGCAAGTCCGTGTGGATTGGGGATCTTGGCGGGTCATCTAAATTTAAGCTTCAATAGACATAACCTAATCACAATCAACAAATGATTCACTTAGGTCCGATCCATTAATTTTAACTCATTCCACTAAAGAGCTAAAACTGAACTCTTAAATAAAGATAGAAAAGGAAGATGCTCCTCATTCATACCCTAGACAATCATATTGGAGATAGTGTATCCTCGTGATTAATATCAGTAATCGCCAAGAGTTCATAGACCGCCTATAACTCTCCAAGTTACCATATTTACTCATATGACCACGTTTTGAACTTGGATATTTTGACTTGTCCAGAAGCCATGTTTTCAATAGACACTATCGAAAACTCAACGTTGAGATTTAATATCCAATTACCTCAAAACATCCATATGATGATATTATACTCTCATTTAATTAAATGGAGCCACGATGTCCATATCTATAAATGAAGTCCTCTATCGATTAACAAATGAATATCACCAAACTATCGAGGATAGACTATGCGATATAATCGTACTCATTGATAACTCAAATGATATCACTTGCAACCATAAGTCCATCATTTATCTCAGGATTAAGATAGACTCTCCGATTGTCCTGATAATGAAAAGACTTTTATCTACTGACGGTTATAGATAAAGTATTTCATTGTGATCCAGTTCAATGCACCCAGTGCACTAGATCCTTTTGCTCGAAGACACTCCGATGATTTTAGACTCATCATATCTCATTTGATCCCACTCAAATGCTAGCAAAAGAATTCTACAACTTTAACAAGATAAAGGTGCCCAACCTTTAACTTAAGTTGTGAACATTATTCAAGACTAACTAAAGAATTGTGTCTACCACATACATATCCAGATGTACGAACAATTCTTCTTTTCCCATAGTCTTTAGACCTTATGATTATTTACTTTGACAATTATAATATTAAACTATAAATGCTATACGATTTGTTAAATCAGAAATCACTTTATTAATATGAAAAAGATTGTTAATTACAACATTACACTCTTGCTATTGAGCATAATCCTAACAAATCCAACATGCTTTGCATACAAGACATATAGCATTCAAGTCCAAAATACAATGGTATTTGGCAAAGCAAATGACAAAGGTTTCTAATAAGAATTCAAACCAATTTCACCAATGTCATGGGAAAAGCAAGGATATAGAGATTATTGATTTCAATCTAAGAGTAACTATATCCAACTTTATAAGCGAAACATGGCATGAGCGACTTTGCACCCTATTAGATTTTTCCGGATAAGATATCCGTATGATAGTAACCATGTTCAATTAATAAAGAAAGAGAGACATTTGGAATGTAAATTTCTTTGAACGGATACAAGATCCTTTATTCATTTTGAGTCTCATTAGCTTTCACACAAGTTTTGCATTTTTTAAGAATATGCAATCATCAATTCATGCTTTTCATGTGAGCATGTTGTATGAATTTCATGCTTTTTCATTTAGCATTAGCATGTTATTTAAGAAACATCATGTCATGGAGATAACTATAGGTTATTCACATCATACTTCCTATGTAAATCTCCTAGTCCAAAAATGCATGTTTGAACATAAATATGACATGGATTGTAAACAAGCAAGGTTCACACTTATAGAATAGAAAACATATATACATATGTACAACCAAGCTTACTCAAGCAATCAAGAGAAGAGGCATAAGTTATTTCAAATTTTTTGCAAGTTACAAGAATGCAAAATAGCTCTCTTTGCTTGAGTTCCCCATATGGGGTCAATCATAGAACATCACTCCACAAGACATATCCCAATAGATCTACTAAGAGTTTTAAATCGAGTAGAATCTAAGGGTTTAGTAAATAGGTCCGCAAGTTGATCATTAGTACCTACATGTTCAAGTACTATGCATTTATTTTCAACAAGCTCTCTGATGAAGTGATGGCGGATGTCAATATGCTTAGTTCTAGAATGTTGAACCGGATTCTTGGAAATATTAATAGCACTCATGTTATCACAAAAGAGAGTGAGAGTACCTTGATTGAATCAGTAGTCTACTAGCATTTGCTTCATCCATAGGAGTTGTGTGCATCCACTCCCTGCGGCTATGTACTCGGCCTCGGCCGTGGACAAGGAAATCGAGTTTTGCTTCTTACAAAACTAAGACACCAAGTTGTTGCCTAGAAAGAAGCAACCGCCCGATGTGCTCTTCCTATCATCACAATTTCCTGTCCAATCCGCATCACTAAAGCCAACAAGACTAGCATTAGTGTCAAAAGAGTACCAAATCCCATAGTTGGATGTCCCATTCACATAGCGAATGATCCTCTTCACGGAAGAGAGGTGGGACTCCTTAGGATCCGCTTGGTACCTAGCACACACACCCATACTAAAGGATATATCGGGCCTACTTGCGGTCAAATAAAGCAAGCTACCTATCATGCCCCGATATAGAGTTTGTTCCACACTTTTACCACTAGCATCCTTGCTTAGCTTCAAAGTGGTACTCATGGGTGTATCACAATGTTTGGCTTTCTCTAAACCAAACTTCTTCACTAGGTTCTTACCATATTTGGCTTGGGTTATGAAAATCCCATCATGCATTTGCCTAATTTGCAAACCTAGGAAATAACTAAGCTCACCAACAAGACTCATCTCAAATTCAAGAGACATGACATCAACAAATTGTTGGACTTTGGTGTTGTTGGTGGAGCCAAAAACTATGTCATCAATATATATTTGAGCTATGAAAAGCTCATCATTGTCTCTCTTGATGAATAGTGTCTTGTCAACACTACCTCTTGTGTAGTTATTGTCAACAAGAAATTGAGTGAGGCGCTCATACCAAGCCCTCGGTGCTTGTTTCAACCCATAAAGTGCCTTTTTGAGGCGATAAACATGATTGGGGTGGTGTGCATCCACAAACCCCTTAGGTTGTTCAACAAACACTTCCTCTTGCAAGAAGCCATTGAGGAAGGCACTCTTGACGTCCATTTGGTGCAATTTGAACTTGTGCACACAAGAGATGGACAAGAGAAGCCTAATGGACTCTAAGCGGGCAACGGGAGCAAAAGTCTCCTCAAAGTCGATACCCTCAATTTGAGAGTACCCTTGTGCTACAAGTCTAGCCTTGTTCCGCACTATGTTGCCATCCTCATCAGATTTGTTCCTAAATATCCATTTAGTGCCTATGACATTAGTGGTCTTAGGCCTAGGAACTAGAGTCCAAACCTCATTCCTTTCGAATTGGTTTAGCGCTCTTCTTGCATGGCAAGAACCCAAAATTCATCATTTAAGGCTTCTTCAACCTTTTTGGGTTCAATTTGAGAGGTGTAGCATGTATAGCTAATAAGATTAGCAAGTTGACGTCTAGTCCTGACACCCTCATTTACCTCTCCAATGATATCTTCTTTATCATGGAGTTTCCTAACCCATGGAGCGGGTTCTTTAGAGTCCAAGAGAGGAACTCTATCAATAGGTTGTGTGTCATTATTGTTGACATTAGATGTCCCAACATTAGGTGACACCACAACCTCCTCCAAAGGAGAACAATCACTAAAAATAACCTCCTCCTCATGATCATTTGACTTGAGCCTAGTATCATCAAATACGACATTGGATGATTCCATAACACTTAGAGTCTTTAAATTGAAAACTCTATAGGCTCTACAATTTAAGGCATAGCCAATAAAAATACCCTCATCACTCTTAGCATCGAATTTGCCAAGTTGATCACGGTCATTCAAAATGTAGCATTTGCTTCCAAAAGTGTAGAAGTAGCTAACATTTGGCCTCTTGCCTTTCCATAACTCATAGGAGGTGTTTCTAGTACCGGGCCTTAGGAACACTCTATTTCCTATATAGCAAGCCGTATTGATGGCTTCGGCCCATAGGTTCCTAGGGACATTGTTGCTAAGCAACATCACACGGGCCATCTCTTGAAGGACCCTATTTTTCCTCTCAACAACTCCATTTTGTTGAGGTGTCCTAGAAGCAGAAAACTCATGGGAGATGCCTAAACCATTACAAAAGGTTTCAAAGGTGGCATTCTCAAATTCCCTCCCATGGTCACTTCTAATCCGTTTTATGCTTTTAATATTAGAGTTCATTTCATTTTGTAATTTAGTACAAAGCATTTTAAACTTATCAAAAGTTTCGGATTTTTCACTAAGAAAATATGTCCAAGTAAATCTAGAGAAATCATCAACACAAACAAAAATGTATCTCTTTCCACCCAAACTTTCGGTTTGCATGGGACCCATGAGGTCCATGTGGAGAAGCTCAAGTGGCTCCTTGGTGGTAAGATATTTACCCTTTTTGTGCATGCTTTTAGTTTGCTTTCCTTGTTGGCAAGGTCCACAAATACCATTGGCTTTCTTCCCAAGCTTAGGGAGGCCACGCACACAATTGAACTTTCCAAGGGTCCGTAAATCCCTAAAGTTCATGTGGCCAAGTCTTTCATTCCACAACTCAATTTGCTCATCCATGGACACATGATTAGATACAATTCTAGCTTCAAGACAATAACAATTGTCGCTAGATCTCATGCCCTTCAACAAGGTTTGTCCATCGGGTTTTAGGATAGAGCAATAGTCTTTAGAAAACAAGACAGAATATCCTTCATCACTAAGATGTGAAATGCTTATTAAATTGGCTTTCAAGCCATCAACAAATAAAGCATTGGATAAGGAGGGTAATCCGGGAACGGAAATGGTTCCTTTCCCTACAACATTTCTTTTGGATCCATCACCAAAAGTGACATTTCCACCTTCCTCCATAACAAGAGTCTCGAAGAACCTCTTGTTTCCCGTCATGTGTCTAGAGCACCCACTATCCAAGTACCAAAAATTAGAAGAATTTGCCTTCAAGGCTATTTGTGCAACATGGCAAACATTTTCATTCTTTCTAATCCACTTAGCAACAATTTTAGCTTTCTTAGTGGTCTTTGGTACATGTGCTCTACTATTTCTAGGATCATGCAAATCAATATTTTCATTCCTAGAAACATGCATCTTGGCTCTATTCTTTCTCTTTTCAATCATGCTTTGTTTTCTACACATTTTAATATATTGAAAGCAATTTGGTCTAATATGACCATCACAACCACAAAAGTGACAAATAGGGATGAAAAAAGGAATCATACCTCGCCTTTGAGCACGTCCATGTCTTTGTGGATAAGTGGGTTCAATCCATCTTCGTTGTTGAACCGGTCTTGGTTGCTTCCAAGCTTGAGGTTGCATGGTTGGTCTCTTTCCTTTGTGAGCCAATTTGGGAGGAGTGTTGGCTTGAGGAACCTTAGGAGGTTGAGGTTGAGCTTGAGATTTCCTTCTTGGCCCCATTTTCACTTGTGCATTAGAACATTGTCCTACTTCTAACTTTTTCCTAGGAGGTTGCACAAATGAAGTTTCTTCATTCTTCAAGCTCTTGACAAACACGGTCTTGTTAGAGGTTGAGATTTTCTTGCCATCTTCATACCCAAGACCTCTCTTGTCACTTGGACTCTTTCCAACACCAAGTAAATGATCAAGCTTCTTGGTGCTAGAATCTATCCTAGCCAAGGACCCTTTAACCTCAACAAGTTCCCTCTTCAAGCCTTCTTCACTTCTCTTGGATAAGTCTAACTCCTCAATTAACTTATCCTCTCTCCTCTTCAATCTTTCCACTTGTTCACTTAAGCGGTCATTGTGAGCCGAAAGTTCGAGGTTTTCTTCTCTCAACCTCTCAATCTTTCTTGTGCTTTTAAGTGCTAAATCATTGAACTCGGCATGGTATTTAGCAAGCACCTTTTGCTCCACAAACTTCTTTTTGGAACTAGAAGAGGAGTCACTTTCTTCTTCACTAGAGTCAATTTCCTCTTGACTCATCTCCTCTTTTTCACTAGCACTTTTGCTCTTGTGAGAAGAGGCAAAAGCTAGGAAGTTAGCCATGAGCTCTTCTTCACTAGAAGACTCATCTTCCACATTGGAGTCATCACTACTCCTACTCCATGTGGCGGCCATCACTTTACCCTTCTTCCTTTCATTGTGATTAGCACATTCGGGGGCAAAGTGACCAATCCCACCACATTCAAAGCATCGGACCCCTTTCCTTTCGGTCCTTTCTTGTCTAGGCTCAAACTTCTTGAAGGAACTCTTTTTCTTCAAATCTTTTCCTCTTGACCCAAATCCCTTCTTCTTCTTGAACCCCATAACCTTGTTGAACCTTTTCACAAATAAGGCAAGGTCTTCATCCGATTCATGCTTTGCCTCATTTGCATCCTTAGATGCTTTCAAAGCTATTCCTTTAGACTTCTTAGGAGGAGTAGTGGTGCTAGGAACCTTCCTAGACTCATATGCAAGGAGACGCCCAATTACCTCACTTGGCTTCATATCCATGTAGCCACTATTTTCTTCTATGGCCGTCACCTTTGATTCAAACCTATCGGGGAGAGATCTCATAATTTTTTGCTTGACTCTCCTATCCGAATAAGGGTCTCCGAGTTGATGGCTTTGATTTACTATGTCCGTCAGTTTGATTTCGAAGTCGTTGAAGCATTCATCCTCTCCCATCCTAAGTAACTCAAATTGAGTTTGGAGGACTTGAAGCTTGGACTCCTTCACCACCTCGGTTCCCTCATGTGCAACTTGAAGGATGTCCCATGCCACTTTGGCAATCTAAGTATTCTGAATAAGCTTGTACTGATTCTCATCCATTGCACACATAATGGCATGCATCGCCTTCCTATTCCACTTAGAAGCCTCAAACTCTTGCGCGTTCCATTGCGCCTTAGGCTTCAAAACATCTTGTCCTCCACCTGCGGGAGTCATCATAGGGAGATCATATCCGTCTTCTACCGCCATCCATGCACGGTCATGAATTTGGCATATGTAGGATTCCATCTTCCCTTTCCATTGGGAATAGTTCAAACTGGTGAGAAGTGGAGGCCTTGTGCTAGAAGCTCCTTCGTGGCCACCACCATTTCCACCGTTTCCACTCATAGTGTTTATGAATGAATGAAATGAATGCAAATGTATGAATGATCAAAAATCACACAAAATGCAAAACACACCAAAATAAGCAAGGATCACCTATGTATGTCTAGGAACCCGCTCTGATACCAATTGAAACTAAATATAGCACGGTGTGTATAAACCTATCTAGAGGGGGGGTGAATAGATTTTACGCTTTTTACCCAATTTTTCGTGGTAGTCAAAATTACGAATTTATCCTCAAGATAATATAAACAAGCAAGTGTAATATGGTGCGGAAATTAAATCAACACTTGATTTTTACGTGGAAACCCTCACGGGAAAAACCACGGGCTATGTAAGTAAGCCACACTCGAACCTCGAATCCACTAAATGTGAAAACGATTACAACCTAATCCCGGAAGTAATCACACACCTACCTAATCCCGGTATGAGTGAACCTTGTTAGGATTCCCGTTGTTTTTAATTGGCTTATTTCGTGATCAAACCACATGTGGGGATGCTTTGTAAGGGTAGCTTAGATGTTGTTGATATTGCTTAGGCCCTTTTGAAGATCTCACTATTGACAAGCACCAAAGGTAATATTCTAAGTGCTTACTTGTCTTGAAGAGATAGATGCACACACTCACAACTCATGCATATGTTTAATCCTTATATGTTGTGTGTCTTTTATGTGTGCCTTAATGCTCATGAACATCTCTTCTTGCATGTTAGTTTGATTGCATCTTGCATATCCAATTGCCTTGTCATGCTTAGACTTAGGATTGCATTTTTGCACTGGGCGCCCCCAAAAGCGCTCTACAGAAGCGCTGTACGAACAGCGCCCATTGAGCGCTGTTCAGACCTGATCGATTTAATCGGTCGCTGTTGGGTCGCTGTTGGGGCGCTGTACATAGCGCGGTACAGAGCGCTGTACGTACAGCGCCACTCTGTTTCCTCGTGAAAACAGAGCAAGGGCGCTGTACAGGCGCTGTACAATGGCGCCCTACGTACAGCGCCCAAGGCAAATAGTGGGCAAACTTATCAAAACGACCACACTTTGTTTTGGCCCCCTATATATATGCCACTTTGACTTTAGGTCAATTACAAGAGTTCATATTCAGATTCCATACTTAGGAGATTTTTCAAAGAGAAGAAAAATTCCAAAGAACTCATTTTTAATTACTCAAACACTTGTTCCATGATCATCAATCATCATCTAGCATCATCTTAGATCATCTAGATGACATCTTGCATGGAAACTTCATCATACTTTGCTTGGTAAGCTTTTCACTAATATCTTACATATTTTGTGTTTCTCTTATCTAGCAATCTCAATTTAATTACTTGTATGTGATTTTATATACTTTGAATACAAGATTGAGATTAATATGATGTATGTTTGAGAAGTTGTATTGTGCTAGCATATTAGGTTTTTTGCTTGATATTGATTAGCTAAACTATTTGACATGTCATTTAGTTTTGATATCTAGGATTGTTCTTAATTGCATATTAATCATCTTAGATAAGCATATAGGGTTTCCCTTGCTCTATGTTGCATTTTGGATATTTTCACATATTCACTTAGGGTTGTATTCTCTTCAAGAGAAGCTAAGTCTTGTGTGTAGCAATCGGGATTAGGTTGCTTAGATCGCAAGCAAAATCGGACTAGGTTCACTCATACCGGGATTAGGTAGGTGTGTGATTACTACCGGGATTAGGTTGTAATCGTTTGCACATTTAGTGGATTCGAGGTTCGAGTGTGGCTTACTTACATAGCCCGTGGTTTTTCCCGTGAGGGTTTCCACGTAAAAATCAAGTGTCAATTTAATTTCCGCACCATATTACACTTGCTTGTTTATTTTATCTTGAGGGTAATTTCGTAATTTTGACTAACACGAAAAATTGGGTAAAAAGTGTAAAATCTATTCACCCCCTCTCTAGATAGTTTTATACACACCGTGCATTAATTAGTTTCAAACCTAGTCCAATTTGCTTGTGATCTAAGCAACCTAATCCCGATTGCTACACACAAGACTTACCTTCTCTAGAAGAGAATACAACCCTAAGTGAATATATGTAAATATCCAAAATGCAACATAGAGCAAGGGAAACCCTATATGCTTATCTAAGATGATTAATATGCAATTAAGAACAATCCTAGATATCAAAACTAAATGATATGTCAATTAGTTAAGCTAATCAATATTAAGCACAAAACCTAATATGCTAGCACAATACAACTTCTCAAACATACATCATACTATTCTCAATCTTGTATCCAAAGCATACAAAATAACAATCAAGTAATTAATTGAGATTACTAGATAAGAGAAACATAAAATATGTAAGATATTAGTGAAAAGCTTACCAAGCAAAGTATGATGAAGATTCCATGCAAGATGACATCTAGATGATCTAAGATGATGCTAGATGATGATTGATGATCATGAAATTGTGTTTGAGTAATTAAAAATGAGTTCTTTGTGTATTTTTCTTCTCTTGAAAAATATCCTAAGTATGAAGCATGAATAAGAACTCTTCTATTTGACCTAAAATCAAGTTAGCATATATATAGAGGCCATAAGTGAAGTGAGGTCGTTTTGAACACTCGCCAGAAAAATGCACTATGCGCTGGTGGACCAGCGCAGGACCAGCGCACAAGCACATTTTGGCTTGAGCGCTGGACGACAGGCACTGCCACCAGCGCCAGTCCAGCGGCGCACACCTGGGCGATTGGCGCTGGTGGCCTTGCGTTGGTCCACACCAGCGCACGACCAGCGGCGCTCCGCTGGGCGTTTTGCGCCGGTGAGCTGCGCTGGTCGACCGGCGCTGGTGGACCGGCGCACAGCCTACATTTTTGTCCCTACAAGTAATCATGCAAGGGGAACAAAAGTAAACTAATATGCATCCTAAAAGCCTAAATGCTATGATGTTATAAACACAAGATGCAATCATAAATACAAGCAAGAAGAGATGTAAATAAGCATTGATGCACAACAAAAAGAAACACAACATACAAGGATTAAACATATGCATGAGTTGTGAGTGTGTGCAACTATCTCTTCAAGACAAGTAAGCACTTAGAGTATTACCTTTGGTGCTTGTCAATAATGAGGTCTTCAAAGGGTCTAATGCACTAACAACAACATCTAAACTACCCTTACAAAGAATCCCCACATATGGTTTGATCACGAAATAAGCCAATTAAAAACAACGGGAATCCTTACAGATTTGTTTTCTGACCCCATATGGGGAACTCAAGCAAAGAGAGCTATTTTGCATTCTTGTTACTTGCAAAAAATTTGAAATATCTTATGCTTATTCTTTTAATTGCTTGAGTAAGCTTGGTTGCACATATGTATATATGTTTCTCAATTCAATAAGTGTGAACCTTGCTTGTTTACAATCCATGTCATATTTATGTTCAAACATGCATTTTTGGACTAGGAGATCTACATAGAAAGTATGATTTGAGTGACCTATAGTTATCTCCATGACATGATGATTCTTTTATAACATGCTAATCTCAATTGAAAAAGCATGAATTGATGATTGCGTTCTTAAAATGCAAAACTTGTGTGAAAAAGACTTATGAGACTCAAAATGAATAAAGGATCTTGTATCCATTCAAAGGATCTAAACATCCAAATGTCTCTATTTCTTTATTAGTTAAACATGGCTACTATCATACGGATATCTTATCCGGAAAAATCAAATAGGGTGCAAAGTTGCTCATGCCATGTTTCGCTTATAAAGTTGGATATAGTTGTTCTTTAATTAAAATCAATGAAATCTCTATATCCTTGCTTTTCTCATGACAATGGTGAAATTGGTTTGAATTCTTTTTAGAAACCTTTGTCATTTGCTTTGCCAAATACCATTGTATTTTAGACTTGAATGCTACATGTCTTGTATGCAAAGCATGTTTGATTCACACATTTTCTTCAAATAAATCTCCTTGTTTCTCTTCAATTAATTGGGATGCATAAAGTGACTTATATTATTATGCAAATTTCTTGCATGCTACTATCTCTCTTTGCTAAGAGTGACCTGGTTGGGGACTACACCTTTGCTTATATCATGACAAAAAGGGGGAGTATGGTATATGGTAAAGGGAGTTGCAAATTGTAGTAGCAATTGTGTATGTTGAGGAGAATATTCATTGAGAGGGAGTAACCCGTTGAGGGGGAGCATTGCATACACATACATTGTATAATGTTGTGCCAAATCTATTAAATTGCAAATGCTTGTGCTTTGTACTCACTTGATTAATCTCACATGTTTTATTTGGAAAGTATAGAAACCCTGTCTTGCAGGTTTGATTGTTCTACAAGAGATTGATGCCTTGAAGATTTTAATCTTTAAATATCTCTTTGTAATGTAGAAGATCTATTGGTCCCGTAGTTTCTATTTTTTTTGAGGAATCAATGTGAGTGGTGGTTTTGTCATGAAATAGCCAAAGGGGGAGATTGTAAGGATTCCCGGTTGTTGATTGGCTTATTTCGTGGACAAACCACATGTTGGGGTTTATTGTGTAAGGGTAGTTTAAGTGAGTGAGGTTAAAGCTCAAAGGCCCTTCCAAACCTCAAGGACAAGCACACCAAAGGTATAATTTATAGTGCTTAGTTTTTCTTTGAAGAGATTTAGTTAGCACACACACACTTAGCATACTTGTACTTGTGTGCATTCTCTTCACATGACATTTCACACTTGCACTTCTTTGTTATATTTTTTATGTGTGGATTTGTCCATAAATTAGTTCCGAGCGATTCAGAGACTTTTCTATATGTTTCGGATGATTTCCGAGACATTTGGGACATTCCATGTTTTTATCGGAAACCGAATTTTAATTCCGAGCTTAAATTGGAAATGTTAGGTTGATAATTAGTGTTGGCATTAATTCCATATCAAAACGTGTTTTACTTGTAATGTTTAGTGGTTAGTAATTGAAGGATTTCGAAGACGAAGGACATCTCAACCATTATTCGTTCAAGTTGTCGGCTTTTAAGAGTTTCGGGCATTATCGGTCTACAAAGGTATTCTAAGTCCTCTTATCTCTTACAAGGCTAGGCACACACTCACACATATCATTCTTGTGTGTCCCTTCATGATTTTATTTCATGTACATTTCACTTTCACACACTTGGCAAAATATGCTCATGCATTCACATTTAGTTAATAAACTTTGTGTTTTGCATTTTCTAGGACTATGTCCGGAAACTAGCATATGTGTATGTATTTGTGTTTGTATGTTTCCGTATTTTGTGTTTAGGACTCGAACATATTCTTATTCAATGCCTTATTGAGTTCCGGTCGTTTCGGTTACTCATTCATAAGGTTTCGAGTCCAAACGTGTTGACTATGCCACTTTACGTTCTCTTATGTTGTGTTGAATTCATCGATGATTTCCGAGATGATTTCTCAACCGTTTTTCAAAGTTGTATAGTCGTTATCGTGCGTGAGAGAGTCACAGTTCGTAATCCAAAAATGGATTCGAATTCGAATTCGGAGTTCGGACGCCCGAGATACGGGCCTACGAACCGAGGGAGCGCGCGAGGGGACAGCCTAAGCCGTGGGCCACATGGGCTGGCCGTGGGCCCCACGGCCTGGAGCAGCCTCTACTCCCGTGTGGGCCACGCGCCTCCCACGGCCAGGGGGTGACGTGGCACCACGTGGTTGGCCGAAACCCTCCTTCTCTCTCCTATTTCTTCCCTCTCTCTCTCCATTTGAATTTTAAAGAAGAAAAATTTCAGTTTCCTGTCTAGAGTTCTCTCCAATTTTTCCAAACTTCAAAATACCATATCTTCCTCATCCGGAGTCGGATTTGAGTGATTCAAGTTGGAGAGTGTTCGTATTTGAGTCCTCTAACATCTCCAAGTGGTTTGGTGGCTGATTGATCGTGATTTCAGTGGTTGGACACTGAATTTCGCACCAGCTGCAGAATCCGAGGTTTGAGTCTCAACTTTGGGATTTCTTGTTATTTCACCTTCCATTTGCTTGGGGTTTCTTCTTCTATATCTATGTTATTGTTTTATAAAAGCTATTTGGAAAGGTAGCTTGATTATCATTCTAATTGAAACTCAATTTGTGGACTTATGTTGACTAGATTTTATGATTCTAGGTTTTACATTTGTTTGTGAGTTGTATTGTGATTAGAATGGCATCTTAGGTTGTTTGATACTTAATTGAATTAATTTTGTGTTAAAATGACTTTGAGATTTGATTTGGTCCTTTGATTAGTGAAATCTAGGATTTGTGTATTTTTATGTGATTTAGAGAATATAGGTTTTGATTGATGTAAATCTCAAAACCTTGCTCTATATTTTTGTCTAGTATATTGATTGATTTTAATCTCATATATCTAGCTTTTAATTGTATATTGATAGCATCTTGAATTTGTACTTAATGAACATTTTGTGATTCAAGTGTTATGTGTGTGAATGAGACTTTGAGTATATGTGTTAGGTGTTTCATATGCTTAGGTTTCTATTCATGTAATTTTGCATCTAGACTTGATTAATTGTAATTTCACATGTTTAGGTCTATTTGTGCCATAGAATGTATTGATCACATGTTCTATGTTGTATTGAATGTTTGCATCATTTGCATTCACATGATCACACTAGGAAGTCCTTGTAAAAGGCATGAAGTCTTGGTTAGAGTCGGGATGACTCGGATAGCCAAGCAAGAAGTCTTGCCTAGAGTCAGGATGACTCGGATAGGTAAGCAAGGAGTCATGGCTAGAGTCGGGAGGACTCGGATAGTCATGCATGGGAGGCTCCCTAGAGGCAAGAGTGCCTTGGATAGGGAGTTGGCTATTGTGTTGGTAGGCCTAGGCGTATGGTTAGACATAGAGTCTGATAGAGCGGGGTACACGGGAGGTGTATGCACTCTTGAGGAATTTCTAATCTACCATCGATGTTGGTTGAGTGTGTTGTCCAATATATGGTGGTTCCGCATCATTGAGGGATTTCATACTTTCCAATAGGGTTGGGTAGGCTTAGACTTCACTAGGTTGGGTGAGCTAAAGATTGGTCACTTTGTGAATGTTCTATGTTTACTTTCCAATAATATAGTACCCAATGGTTGTAGTTCAACCCGTGGATGTTTCCTCCTTGGAGGTTTTACCACGTTAAAAAATCCCTTGTGTTAATTCTTTCTATCTCTTCTCTTATATTTTAATTGTATATTTTATTGTCTTGATTCATAATATTCACTTGTGATGTATTGTGAACCAAGTCTTTGTATAGTGTGATTAGTGTATTCATTCTATAGATAAATTTGTATCTTTGATTCTTTTATATATTGTAATATTTGTTTAGTGACATTTTGATCACTCTTGTAATACATTGAACATCTTATGAAATACAAACTTATTTTGTTGTTATGTTTATTTGCTATTTTACCTCACATGACTTGTTGATATACTTAGACATTTCTCTTATGATTGTAACATCGTATTGTCTATGTATGTCTTCCTTGGCTTATTGTGTTGTGTGTAAGGCTACCTTGCGGGACAAACGAATGTTTGTTCAAGGGTTTGAAAAAAGGTGTAAAAACCTATTCACCCCCCCCCCCCCCCTCTAAGTATGCTTTAAGCAATTTAACTTCGTTTGTGTACATTCAGGAAAGTTATATAATTTTCTATATTTATGATTAAATCCGGGTCAATATTCCGAAGACGGAATTGAATTCCAAGATTCGAGGTCAACTGGACTGAAGAACGCTCGGGTCCGAAGTCAGCTTAGTGTGGCATGATAGCCACACCTAGCAAGGCTGCAAGGGGTGGCGTGCAGCGTGCTCCCCACGGTCTCCCCACGCCCAAAAACACTCTCTGCCCGCATTGGTGCCACGGGTAGACACACGGCGCTCTTTAATTTTTTTTAACTTTTTTGTTTTGTTCCTCTTGCTCTGATTGTGTGTCAATATATATATATATATATATATATATTTATATTTATATAAACCTTTTTTTTTTTGTCTTTTGCATATAAACCTGTTTTTTGTCTTTTTTGCATACATTATATATATATATTTATTTATTCACGTGCATCACCTAACTCTCTTTACTTTTGCATATTATATATATATATATATTAACGTTTTATATATTTATTTAAAAAAAAAACGATGGCGTGTTTTTTCTTTTTTTGTTTCATGACCTGATTCATATTTATATATATATATATATTTTTTCTTCTTCATTTTTTTTGGTGATACACACTTTGAGAGAGCAAAAATATCTTCAAGAGAAAAACCCCCAAGAACCTTTCTATAACTCTCAAAACCCATTTTCATATGCATCAAAATATCATCTAAGCAATTTCTAGCATAGTTAGGATGTTTACTTGCATGGGTCTTGGTCAACACACTTCCCTTGATATGTTTTTCACTATTATCATTTATAATTAGTGTTTTATTTATCAAGGCATCTATTTTATTATTTGCTTGTTCTTAGATTAAAATCTAAATATTCAAAATAGAGATTATTGTGTTTGACATGATTGAGTGTTGTATTGTGATAGCTAATTAGGTTTTTGTTTAATCTTGATTAGCTAAACTATTTGACATGTCATTTAGTTTTAATATCTAGGATTGTTCTAATTGCAAATTCATCATCTTAGATAAGCATATAGGGTTTCCCTTGCTCTATGTTGCATTTGGATATTCATATATTCACTTAGGGTGTTAATCTCTTCATTGAGAACATAAGTCTTGTGTGTAGCATCCGGGATTAGGTTGCTTAGATCGCAAGCATTCGAACTAGGTTAACTCATACTGGGATTAGGTAGGTGTGTGATTACTTCCGGGATTAGGTAGGTGTGTGATTACTTCCGGGATTAGGTTGTAATTTTCATCACTTAGTAGATTCGAGGTTCGGGTGTGGCTCACTTATTAGCCCGTGGTTTTTCCCGTGAGGGTTTCCACGTAGAAATCAAGTGTTATTTAATTTCTGTATTTTATACTTGATTTATTGCTTTATCTAATTAGGGGTAATTTCGTAATATTGACTTCACACAAAAAATTAGGTAATACGTTTAAAATCTATTCACCCCCCCTCTAGATAGTTTTATACACACCGTGCTATATTTGTTTCAGATTACAATTAAGCACTTCAATTATAGGTTAACTAAATTAAGCAAGGGTTGCATTAATCAAGTAAATCCTATTTTGCATGTTAACAATTGGATTAATAAATTAACAAGCATATATCAATTAAAGCTCAATATCAAATATAGATACAACTAGTTCATAGATATAATACATAAATACACCAAATCCTTAACATAGCTATTTAATTACACATTAATAACAAACTAAGGAAATAAGAGAGACAATAGAGACAACCCAATAATCTTGGAGAAGTCTTCAAGCTAGCTCACTCATCTTGATTCCCCAAGCTTGAAATCAAGGTGTGGATGCTTTGGATCACTATTGGTGGCTGGAAAACCACCTTAACTTACAAGTTAAGTGAGTTTGGTGTTGTTCTAGGTTATTTAGGTGTAAGTTTAGACTAATATGTGATATTTTGGATTTTAGGGATGTGTTTAGGTTTAGGGAAAGGGGAATATATATAGTAGGGAAGGTTTGGGAGAGTTTGGACGTGCAAATCTCCAAGGTCGGTCAAGTTGGCGAGTTCAATCCACCAAGTTCGCGGGTTCTTGCCCGCCGTCGGAAGTCGCCGCACATTTTTGGACGTTGGAGGCGAGCTTGGACCTTCTGGATTGCGGGAAAGAAACCGCTGCATGAAGCCGCGGTATTCTGGCGAGTTTGGAACATCTGGATTGCGGGAAAGAGGCCGCCGAACCAAGCTTGCAAGCTTGCATTTCCATGGAGTTTGGTGGACTTGGATGAGAGGGGAAACACGTGCATGGAATGCCCAAAATGGGTCCATCATGACCGTTGGGAAGAGGGCTGCCAATCTGGGTAGGAAATCACCAAAAAAATGATCGAAAAACGACTGGAAATGGCCTGGTTAGTCGCCGGGTCACGACCGGGTCGCCGGGTCTGAACCGGGTCGGGTTGACCCTGTTGGAGCTTGAAGACGACCTGACGTCAGCGTGACGCAGCAGGCGCCAAAACGGCGTCGTTCGGTTGCTGACGTGGGGTGTTGACTGGATTTTTACATTCTGCACCCCTGATTTCTCCTTTAATCACAGAATATTCAATATATTCCCAAATTTTACACTTTTGCCCCTGATTTCTCCACAATTACACAATTGCCCATGAACTTCCCTTTCCATTGGGAATAGTTCAAACCGGTAAGAAGTGGAGGCCTTGTGCTAGAAGCTCCTTCGTGGCCACCACCATTTCCACCGTTTCCACTCATAGTGTTTATGAATGAATGAAATGAATGCAAATGTATGAATGATCAAAAATCACACAAAATGCAAAACACACCAAAATAAAGCAAGGATCACCTATGTATGTTTAGGAACCCGCTCTGATACCAATTGAAACTAATTAATGCACGGTGTGTATAAAACTATCTAGAGGGGGGGTGAATAGATTTTACGCTTTTTACCCAATTTTTCGTGTTAGTCAAAATTACGAAATTACCCTCAAGATAAAATAAACAAGCAAGTGTAATATGGTGCGGAAATTAAATTGACACTTGATTTTTACGTGGAAACCCTCACGGGAAAAACCACGGGCTATGTAAGTAAGCCACACTCGAACCTCGAATCCACTAAATGTGCAAACGATTACAACCTAATCCCGGTAGTAATCACACACCTACCTAATCCCGGTATGAGTGAACCTAGTCCGATTTTGCTTGCGATCTAAGCAACCTAATCCCGATTGCTACACACAAGACTTAGCTTCTCTTGAAGAGAATACAACCCTAAGTGAATATGTGAAAATATCCAAAATGCAACATAGAGCAAGGGAAACCCTATATGCTTATCTAAGATGATTAATATGCAATTAAAAACAATCCTAGATATCAAAACTAAATGACATGTCAATTAGTTTAGCTAATCAATATCAAGCACAAAAACCTAATATGCTAGCACAATACAACTTCTCAAACATACATCATACTAATCTCAATCTTGTATTCAACAAATATAAAATCACATACAAGTAATTAAATTGAGATTGCTAGATAAGAGAAACACAAAATATGTAAGATATTAGTGAAAAGCTTACCAAGCAAAGTATGATGAAGAATCCATGCAAGATGTCATCTAGATGATCTAAGATGATGCTAGATGATGATTGATGATCATGGAAAAGGTGTTTGAGTAATTAAAAATGAGTTCTTGGAATTTTTCTTCTCTTTGAAAAATATCCTAAGTATGAAATCTGAATATGAACTCTTGTGATTGACCTAAAGTCAAAGTGGCATATATATAGGGGGCCAAAACAAAGTGTGGTCGTTTTGATAAGTTTGCCCACTATTTGCCTTGGGCGCTGTACGTAGGGCGCCCTTGTACAGCGCCTGTACAGCGCCCTTGCTCTGTTTTCACGAGGAAACAGAGTGGCGCTGTACGTACAGCGCTTTGTACAGCGCCACGTACAGCGCCCCAACAGCGACCCAATAGCGACCGATTAAATCGATCAGGTCTGAACAGCGCTCAATGGTCGCTGTTCGTACAGCGCTTCTGTACAGCGCTTTTGGGGGCGCCCAGTGCAAAAATGCAATCCTAAGTCTAAGCATGACAAGCAATTGGATATGCAAGATGCAATCAAACTAACATGCAAGAAGAGATGTTAATGAGCATTAAGGCACATATAAAAGACACACAACATATAAGGATTAAACATATGCATGAGTTGTGAGTGTGTGCATCTATCTCTTCAAGACAAGTAAGCACTTAGAATATTACCTTTGGTGCTTGTCAATAGTGAGGTCTTCAAAAAGGGCCTAAGCAATAACACTACATCTAAGCTACCCTTACAAAGCATCCCCACATGTGGTTTGATCACGAAATAAGCCAATTAAACACAACGGGAATCCTAACATATGCGAACCTTATCTTGGTGGTACATTTTTTCATCAAAGATGTGTATGCCATGTTTTAAATTTATGCATTCAAAAAGGATTAGAAACTCTTTAATATTTTATTCGACCTATTAAAAAAGCCCTAATGTTTTTGTGGAAACATCCTTCTACAATGAAAGCATGGTTAACATATTGTAAACAAAATGGTAGACGTGTCATTAGATTTCCTCGTGATGTTCCAACACGTTGTAATTCTACTTATAAATTGCTTGCTAAAAGTTATGATTATAAGGATTTATTAGTTTCTTTTGTTCAATTTCATGTTAGTCACATTGATCTTTATCAAACTCATTGGGATGCTTGTTACAACGTTTTCAATTTGTTAAAAGTCTTTTATAATGCTACTAACAATTTATTTGGTATTTATTATCCTACAACTCATTAATTTATTATTGAGAGTCTTAATATTGTTGGTGCCTTTGCTCATTGTGAATCCGACATAGGATTAGCGAAGCCCGTTAATGCTATGAAGGTAAAATGGTTAGAATATTATAAGGAGTTTCCAAATATTTATTTGATTGCCATGGTTTTTGATCCACGTTGTAAATTAGAAAATTTGTCTTATTATCTAACCGGTTATTATTTCCCACAAGGTTTAAAAATAGAATATGATATTGAAGCGTGTTGTGATAGAGTTAAGAAATTATTGTATGATTTATATGATGAATATGTTACAGTTTATGGATTCTCACTGAACTTAGATGTTACACGAACACAAAATGTATCTCAGCCCCCATCATCCTCCGAATTTATGAATTTAGGGTATAGTCTGTTATAAAAAAAAAAACCAAAAAACCATGAGGCTCTTCTTCATCAGGCTCCAACAAGTATTCCGAGCTTGAATCTTATCTAAGTAACTCTTTTGTATTTATAAAAGAAACAGCAGAGAAAAAATTTGATATCTTACAATATTGGAAAGAGTATGGTAAGTACTATCCAATCACTGCTATGATAGCCAAAAATATTTTTTCAGCACCAGTTTCTATGGTGGTGGTGGAACAAGAGTTCAGCGCCGGGGGGAATATCTTAGATGAAAAACGTTCGTGCTTGAGTCCGAAATCACTATAGATGCAAGTTTGTGTAGATGATTGGACTAAGGTGCAATACAGATAACAAAAAATCTAGCAGGAGGAACCGTACGATTTCTTCAAAGATGATGAACTTGAAAGTGGAGCAACGGAGCCGGAATAGCAGATGCGGATCACGACAACAATTAGTCCACGTCATCACCAAACCTGCAATAAAAGGTAAGAGAACTACGTGGCCCTTAATTCCTCTAAACCCCCCAAGAGGATACGTAGGCAACTTAATTGTGGTAAAAATTAAGTGCAAGGCTAATAACTTTACATTTTTTTTTTAGTTTTATTTTAATTTAATTTTGTAATTTATCATTTATTTATTTTATGTTATTTTCGGGTGACCCAAATACCCAATGAAATGTAATTTGTAATTTGTCATTTAGTTTAGTTTTATTTTAATTTAATTTTGTAATTTGTCATTTGTTTATTTTATTTTATTTTATGTTCGGGTGACCCAACCCAATGAATTTTATTTTATTTTATTTTGTAATTTGTCATTTATATATTTTATTTTATTTACAATTACAAGTCTAATTTTTTTATTAACAAAAAAAAAAAAAAAAGGTTCGGAACCGTGTCAGGACTACACAAGACTTTTACTCTAAGAAGAGATTAAGTCTAGATGAATATGTAGAAATATTCTAAATCCAATATAGTGCAAGACCACACACAATATGCTTAATTAGAGATTAAAGATGCGAATCTAACAATCCTAGTTATCAAAATGTCTAAATACACATACAAATAGACTTAGCTAGAAGAGGTAAGTGAAACCCTAACATGTTAGCTATTAAATAACCCCAATCAAGTCATGACAACATAGATATGCATAAAAAGAGATGTATATGCAAGAGACATGCAATTAAATAACACCTATGCAATCTATATGCTAAAAAGGACAAGTCTTGGAAACATAGAACAAATGATGAAGCTAGAGATGTGTTCTACTTACCAAGTTATGAAACTAATGAAGATCTGAAACAAATACGGGGGGGTGGATAGGTTTTAATCAAGTTAATTACCAATTTTTCTTGATTAGTCAATATTCAATTAAAAAAAAAACCCAATCGTCAAAACTCAATCAACTTAATTTAAGTGCGGAAAATAATAAATTGCTCGTTGATTGATTTACATGAGAAACCCTCAACGGGGAAAAACTCATGAGCTACTATGCTAGCCACATACGGTCCTCAAATCCACTACTTGTAATGATGTTTACAACCTAGGTTAACCACCGTCAAACCATACTTGGTCACTAACCCACCACTACTACCCAACGGTTCTTTAATAACGATTCTAGACCTACTTGCTTACGCACTAAGCAACGTAGTCACAAGGCATCACTTCACAAGGAAGAGATAAACAACCTAAGTGAATATAATGATATTTAATATGCAAATAATGTTAGGTTACACTAAATGCTTATCTAGGAGTTAAAGATGTCAATAATAACAATCCTAGATATCATGTGTCTACATGTCATATGTAAACTTAGCTATTTAAGGTAAAACAATCCTAGATGTCATAGCTATCAAAATACAACTCTCAATCAATCAACACAATAATCTCAATCTTATATATAGAATATGTTCTAAAAGCATACAAGTAATAAATGAGATTTCTTGTAAAGTAAGACACTAAAAATGGATGAAATTAGTGAAAAACTTACCAAGTTATGTGTGTTGAAGAAGACCTATGTATAGATGCATCCTAGATGATCCTAGATGATGTTTGATGCACATGGAAATGGATTTGAGTAATGAAAGGTGAGTTCTTGAGTGATTTTCTCTCTTGGAAAATATGCTAAGTTAAAAATATGATTTTGAACTCTTAAAAACGACCTAAAGACAAAGTGGCATATATATAGGATGTCCAAATGAAGCTATATCGTTTTGATAAAAAAATAAAAAACGCTTTTTGCCTTGGTCGATGTACAAAGCGCTGTACGAACAACGCCTGTATAGTGACTCACCTGGGAATGCAGAACAAGTTCTTCATGGTCGCTCTACATATATCCACTCTGTAGAGCTACTGAACAGCGACAGAACTCTGTTCTCTCAGGTTTTCAAAGGTCGATGTACAAGCGTTGTACGTACAGTGCTTTGTACAACGACTGTACAACACCTGAAATAATCAATCAAGTGTGGCGTTGTACGTAGGGCGACTGTACAGCGCCTGAGACTAAATTGCATCAGGTCTCAGATAGGCGATGTACGTACAACGCTTTGTATAGTGCCTGTACATCGACCCCTACACCAACATGCATCTTAATGCCTATCTTATCATGGCAATTATCAAGCAATATGCAATCAATTAAATATGCATGAAGAGAGTTCAAGAACATGAATGCACACATATAAAACACATAACATACAAGAGGTATAGATATGCATGAGTTGTGTGTGTGTGCAACTAAGTCTCTTCAACGCAAATACGCACAAGTGTTTTACCTTTAGAGTGCTTATCATCTTGAGGTCTTGAGAGTGCATTTGTTGAGCTTGATCATCAACAATTAAAAGCCTAAGCTACCCTTACATTACAAACCCCAAATGTGATTTGTCCCGAAATAAGTCAATCAAACTTGAGGAACTTACAAGATCCAAGCTTGATTGATGCTTGAAGATGCAAGATGAAGATGGGTTTTGGGGTTAAATAGATAAAAAAGCTATCTTGGAACTTCTCACACCAGGAACTTGTTTCTCACTCTTAGATTTTATTTTTGAAGTTCTAAATCGATAGGAAAGAATAAGTGAAGTATTTATATCATCCCTGGACAAAAGCTACGTTGTTTTGGATGAAGGCTCTAAAAAACACCTCAAACCGCGGTCCGTACCGTAGTTTATGCAAAGGTCCAAACAACGGTATGAACCATGTAACAATCTCTGGAAAACATCGTGGTAAAAACACAGGACATAAGAAGTGCACCAACCGCGCAATAAAATGCAGGACATAAGAGGTGCATCGACATTTTTAGGCTCAATTTGAGAGGTGTAACAAGTATAGCTAATTTGATTAGCTATTTGACGCTAAGTCCTAACACCCTCATCGATATTTCCAATAATATTATTGTTGTTATGGAGATGTCTAACCCAATGAGTGGGTTCTTTAGAGTCCAATGAAGGATCTCCATCATGATGTTGAATGACTTCTTCATCTAAGCTAGACTTCACATCACTTGAAGTCTCATCACTCTTCTCTAAGGGAGAATCATCAACCACATCAACCTCCTTATCATGGTTAACAGTCTTAGGCCTATAATCATCTATGACGACGTTAGATGATTCCATGACACTATGAGTTGATCGTACCAAAATTATGCTATATTTTGGCCCTTATTTCCATATCCTTTGTCTCGTTTTCAAGTGTTTTTGTGTGTCTAATAGGCTCTTTTTTAGTGATTGCAAGAAATTGATGTAATTGAAGTGTTTGAGATGAAAAGTGGGAATTTCGGGCTCGAAACAAGTAAAAGCCAAGAAAAATGGCCCAGTGTGCCAGTGACCTTACCCACGCACTTCTAAGACTTTACCGGTCCACACTAGCGAACTTACCAGCACACTGGAAGTCCAAGATTCAAAGAGTGCCTAGATGTCGGGTAGTGCACTAGTCCATACCAGCGCACCGGAAGAAGAAGTTTGCATTTTGCCCAAATCACGGGTAATGTGCGGGTCCTTTACCCGCGCACTACCCACGTACTTCGCACATCAGATTCACCACATCAGCTTTTCAAACCTATTTTTGGGAACCCTATAAACATATCTTGTTCTTATTTCGAAAACTCTCTCTCCCTTCTCTTCCTACACATTCTTCAAACCACAAAACCTCTCCCTCTTTCATCACTAACCCACATACCATTATCTACTCAAGAAAAAAGGCTAGGAGATTTGGAAAGAAGCTTCAAGAAAGGAGGATTCTCTACATGGGTTTTCTCTCATTCTCTTCTCTTAGCTTATATTTTGTAATAGACATGAGTAGCTAATCCCCTTCGTGGGAGTTGATGTAATTACACATGAATTGTGGGTAATCACCATTTATTGAAGTATTTGATTAATTAGTTTCATTCATTGATTTTAAAGGCATTTGATTATCTCTTTGGATTGGGTAAAAATACCAACTCTCAACTCAATGTTTGATTGTCAAATTAGTTTGATGTTTTAATTTGCATTGATCCCCTTTTGATTTAAGTAGGAATATCAACTCTCAATTCAAGTTGGGATTAGATATCTCCTTAGATTAAGTAGGAATACCAACTCTCAATTTGAGTAGAGATACTCACATTTAGGTGACTAAGCAAGCTATCTTGAATGGGAGGAATGTGTTGATAAAATACCAATCCGACACATCCCGTGTAAGGTTTTAGATTTGTATTGGCTTGATTCCATTGCAAAACTCTCTTTATTTGTAATGGTTAGTTGCTTAGGTGTTTCTTGGTTGATATCAGCTTCAAAGGAGAAAAGCAACTTCTCATGCAAATATCGTCTTCAAGAGGAAAAGCACTTACTTGGATTCTAAGGTATCAAGACTCTTCTTCCTCTTGCAAGGTGTAAACGCACACACATTTCATACATTTGTGTCCCTGCATTGTTGCGCTAAGCACACACACACATATTGCATACATTTGTGTCCCTACATTATAGCACTAAATTGGTATAACATTTCACACACGTGTTTTAGTATGCTCATGCATTAGTATAAAATTGACAAACATTGTAGAAATGCATGTACTAGGACTATCTTTAGGAAATAGCATACTTATGTGATCTTGTGTTTATTTGTTTGTGTTTTATTTTTTTGGACGTTAATATTTTCTCATATGATTCCTTGTTGAGTTTCAGTCATTTCGGTTACTCATTTATTCAATTTTGAGTTCAAACTAGGAAGTTACGATACTTTACGTTCTCTTATAATCCATTGTCTTCGTCGTCATGTATCGAGTCAAATTCATAAACTTCGGTCAAAGTTTCATAGTCTTCCTTGTGTGTAATTGAGTTACGGTTGAAGGTTATAAAAGAAGAAATCCCAAAGATATGACCAATACCTTGGATTCACGAGCTGGTTCGGTTTTCTGTGTAGAACTACCATAAAAATCGATCAAACAGCTGCCAAACCACTTGGAAAAGGTAGAGGACTCGATTACGAACAATCTCCAACTTGAATCACTCAATTCCGACTTTGAAACTAATTATAGCACGGTGTGTATAAAACTATCTAGAGGGGGGGTGAATAGATTTTAAGCTCATTACCCAATTTTTCGTATTAAGTCAAAATTACGAATTTACCCCTAAATAGATAAAGCAATAAATCAAGTATAACATGCGGAAATTAAATAAGGCTTGATTTTTACGTGGAAACCCTCACGGGAAAAACCACGGGCTAGTAAGTAAGCCACACTCGAACCTCGAATCCACTAAATGTGTAAAACGATTACAACCTAATCCCGGAAGTAATCACACACCTACCTAATCCCGGTATGAGTGAACCTAGTCCAATTTGCTTGTGATCTAAGCAACCTAATCCCGGATGCTACACACAAGACTTACTTTCTCTATGAAGAGAATAACACCCTAAGTGAATATATGAATATCCAAATGCAACATAGAGCAAGGGAAACCCTAAATGCTTATCTAAGATGATTAATATGCAATTAGAACAATCCTAGATATCACAAACTAAATGACATGTCAAATAGTTTAGCTAATCAAGATTAAGCACAAAACCTAATTAGCTATCACAATACAACTTCTCAAACATACATCATACTCATCTCAAACTTGTATTCAAAGTATATAAAATAACATACAAGTAATTAATTGAGATTGCTTGTTAAGAGAAACACAAAATATGTAAGATATTAGTGAAAAGTTTACCAAGCAAAGTATGATGAAGAATCCATGCAAGATGACATCTAGATGATCATAGATGATGCTAGATGATGATTGATGATCATGAAAAATGTTTGAGTTAATAAAAATGAGTTCTTGGAATTTTTCTTCTCTTTGAAAAATATCCTAAGTATGAAATCTGAATATGAACTCTTGTAATTGACCTAAAGTCAAAGTGGCATATATATAGGGGGCCAAATCAAAGTGTGGTCGTTTTGATAAGTTGGCCTCATATTTGCCTTGGGCGCTGTACGTAGGGCGCTTCTGTACAGCGCCTGTACAGTGCCCCTACTCTATTCTCATGAGAAAACAGAGGGGCGCTCTACGTAGAGCGCCCTGTACAGCGCCCTGTACAGCACCTGTACAGCGCTCGTACAGCGACCGAATTAAATCGATCAGGTCTGTACAGCGCCCAACGGGGGCTGTTCGTACAGCGCTTTTGTAGAGCGCTTTTGGGAGCGCCCAATGCAAAAATGCAATCCTAAGTCTAAGCATGACAAGGCAATTGGATATGCAAGAAGCAATCAAACTAACATGCAAGAAGAGATGTTAATGAACATTAAAGCACACAAATAAGACACACAACATACAAGGATTAAACATATGCATGAGTTGTGAGTGTGTGCAACTATCTCTTCAAGACAAGTAAGCACATAGAAAATTACCTTTGGTGCTTATCAAGAATGAGGTCTTCAAAGGGCCTTAGCAATAACACCTACACTTAGGCTACCCTTACAAAGAATCCCCAACATGTGGTTTGTCCACGAAATAAGCCAATCAACAAATGGGAACCTTACAGACTTCGTATGAGGAAGTTATGGTGTTTGGAAGGTGAGAAAATTGAAGAGGAAAAATCTGACGGGAATTGCAACTTTTTCTTCTTAAAAATGAAATGGAGGGAATTTGGGAATTTAAAAGGAATGAGAGAGAGAGGGATTTTTGGCCAATCAAAGAGGGCCACCTCAACCTAGCCCGTGGGGGGCACGTGGGCCACACGGGACCAGAGAGGTCCTCTGGCCGTGGGCCCCACGGCTCCCACATGGCTTGGCCAAGCTTGGCCCACTTGGCCTTGCTTGCTCTCCCGCGCACCTCTCGCGTTCTTTAGCCGTACTCGGGCCGTCAAACTCCGATTTCAAATCCGCTTTTGGATTACAAATCATGACTCCCTCACGCACAATGAAGACTATGAAACTTTGAAAAATGGTTGAGAAATCATCTCAGAAAATGACAGTGAAGTCAACTCAACGAATGAGAACGAAAAGTAGTGTAGCTACATCGTTTGGACTCGAAACTTAGTGAATGAGTAACCGAAACGACCGGAACTCAGTAAGGAATCATAATAGAACATATTCAAGTCCAAATACAAAAATACAGAAACATACAAGCACAAAGACACACACATATGCTATTTCATAGACATAGTCCTAGAACATGCAATAAGCAAAGTTTGTCAAGATAGTATAAATGCATGAGCATATATTATCAAGTGTGTGAAAGTGATATATAAATGATGTTTAACTATGAAGGAACACACAAGGATGCTATGTGTGTGTGTGCCTAGCCTTGTAAGAGATATGAGGTCTTATATATACCTTTGTAGATCGATGAAGCACATATCTCTTTGAAGCCGGCATCTTGCATGAATTGTGGCCAAGACTATCTTTGACGTCTTAAATCTTCAAAACTAAGACCACTAAACATTACAAGAGAAACACATTTTGATATGGAATACATGCCAAGACAAACCAAAAACCTAACAATCTCACCCTTTGGCAAATTCCATGTCAAAAACCCTTAAACATATACTAAAACAATTACAATGAAAATTTGGTCACAATGAGTACAATGAGTTACACACATAGACACAAATTAAAAACAACAAGTCTTGAACTTCATCTTGGTCTTCTCTTGATATCACCTAAAATAAACTTGAAAACACAAGAATATCCAAGAGACAACACAAATGGCAATATATATTCATTGGCAAGAAAATGTAACACATTTAAGGTTCAAAATAGATCATGTATGCTCCCCCTAAATACATGCATCCAACAAAGTATTCTAGCCAAATATTACAAGCCATAAAGTTCAAACTTGATACCAAATACACCAAAAACTAAAAAAGAAATATAATATGAGACTAAGTAAGCTAGACATATATCTCCCATATATCTCCCCCTTTTTGACATGATATGAAGCCAAAAGGAAAGAGTAAGAAAATATACCTCAAAGTCATTTCTAGCCACTCTTATCACCAAGGAAAATTGTGCGACTTGATGATCTCACATATTGCTTTGAAGTGGATGCCTTGCTTTCCAAAAGCTTGATCTTTTCATCTTGTTGCACCACTTTAGCATTAAGTTCTTCGATCTTCCTTTGCGAAGCCTCAATCATTTTTCGTGACTCTTCCACCTCATTCTTCAAATGAATAGCCCAAATAGGAAGACTAGGAGCACTAGAAACAATGCTTGAATCAAGTGATTCTCCAAAAAGCCTAAATGTATTACTAAGCTTTTCCTTTTCCTTGTATGACATGTTAGTCACACGTTTCTCACTTAAATTCTCTAAGGGAGGAAGTAGCACATCATAGTCTTCTTGCTTCAAACCTTTGGCTAAACAAAAATGAGATATAAAACCCGGAAATGGTAATTTCTTATCCAATCGAGATGTACGTGCCGCTATCTCAATATGTTTAATAAGCACCTCACTAAGATTAATGGGCTTGTTAGTCACCAAAGCATAAACAATCTTGATCTTTTCTCTATTAAGTTCGGAAGCATTAGTAGAGACAGCACGATTAGAACAAACAAATAAATGCCAAAAAGCACTAACTTTGGTCAACTCGCTTTGCCTAATGAAGGCACGTTTCCCTCACATAAAATTGACATCATCACAAAGAGTTTTACCCATTAAATCAAGGTTTTCCAAGACATCAACATCAAGGAAATCCGATTCAATATCATCGGGCAAGCCTAGAAATTCATTCAACTTCCTAGCACAAACTCTAAAAACAACTTTCCTTATGTTCAAAATGGCACTAGTCACAGTAGAACTTTCTTTGTAAACATGATAAAATTCTCTAACCATGGTCTCATTAGAAACTCCTAACATGTCAATCCAAGAACCCCAATTTCTATCCATAAGCACCTTATAAACATAAGAACCACCATAAGAGTTCAAATCTATACCTCTTTCTTGAATGATCTTCTTGTAACCAAATATTCCCAAATCCTTCACATTGTTGGCTTTGGAAACCTTGGAAGAAAGTGAAAGTTTAGACTTGTCAATGGGAATAGAAGAAACGTTACCACCAACCTTCTTCGCTTTACCCATGATCTTGTAACACAAAAACACTAAAAAAAAAAAAACAAAAAGTGAGAGGAAACAACAAGTTAGTAACCAATAAACATATACAAAGGCAAATCATTATCTTTGAACAAACCAATATGCAAATAAGAATTTTCAAAGCATCTAAATGATTTATCAAAAACAAGAATCATGCCAAACAAACAACAACCTTGAAGAACATGTGAACATGTCATAAAAGAGAACAAAAATTTAGCATATTATGCTCCCCCTTGACAAGTGCCTAATCTAAAATCAAGATAGACAAATGTTCACAAAAATCATCACACATTCACATCACAAGCAATTTTATTAGATTTGCAAATAAGCTTCACATATCTAAGAGAGTTACACCAAGATTTTCAATCACTCTCACATGTCTTCAAAAATTGCTAAAGCTTCAAAATACTAAATAAGCAAAAGTGAGTGTGTGAAGCTTTTGCTTCAAGTATATGAAAAGAAGTAGTTTGATAATCAAGCATGCAAACATTCTCAACATCTATTCATCTTAGGCCTTTCCATAAAAAGGTCAAACTGGTTATCACCTGAAATTTTGCTTATAAAGAGAATAGATTTCAACATGTGAGCGTGTGTGTGCATGTAGCTCGTCAACCCATTTCTATTTGTCAACCCGAGCTCATTTGATTATTCAACTATACTCCATAAGCCTTTTTATTATTATTATTTTTTTATTTAGGCTTGAATCAAAGATTTTTTTTTTATGATTCAATTCAACACTTCTTTGATTTTTCTAACAAAAACATATACTCCTCATGGCGGCTTTCACTCATCACAATGGCATAGCCCTTTCCTACATTGGGCGGCTGCACAACCAAGGTGTGTAGCCCTTTCCATGAGGGTGCTCGTTGAGTTTTATGTTGCCAAAGTAAATGGATACCAACCATTGGTCATTTTTAAATGTACTAGTCCTTAGGACTTCAAGGTGTATCCAAAGCTAACATCAATCAAACTCAACATACTTAACAAGACATACAAGAGAAGCAAAGTGCATTTTTGAAACCAAAATTTAAGGCTTAAAAGCACATGATCAAGAAGCAAGTAAAGAGACTTACTTAAGATCTCTACTTCTCAAGAGAGTAGCTATCAAAGAATATGAAGCTCATATTATTCAAAATTAGCCACTCAACAATCATACAAATAATAACACACATCATGAATAAGATCAATGTGAACACTTATCACCAAAAGATCTTAAACAAGCAAATGTCAAAGAGGACCATATAAACACTATACTAATTCTCAATTATGACATGCTTCATGAATGTGGTACAAACAATGAGTTGATAGATGAAAATTCAAGTAAGCAAGCAATATGATATAGAGATACCTTCGCAAGCTATTTTCATCAAAGCAATGCCTTCACCCTTTTTATGAGTCCTCTTGGCTTGTATGTCATCATGACAACAAGTTATAGATGTGTCGCTTCCAAGAGACTAAAGACTATGCAATACAACTCAAACACAAAAAAAATGACTTTCTCTAAAAGTCTTAACATAATTGTCACCATATAGATTCTAAAAAAAAACTTCTCAAAAGTTAATCAACAAATTTTGACTATCATAACAATCAATGTGAGATAGCTAAGTTCATGTCAAGTTATAGAGATACAAAGCAAACAAGCTAAGCTTCTTAATAACAAGACACCAGTCTTAAAGCTAACTCACATGTGCAACTTACACTAATGGTAAGAGCACTCACCCTTGACAAATTTAGTCTTGGGTGAACTTACACAAACATTATCAAGATTCTCTTTGACCACAATGTTGAACCTAGAGTAAAGTTCTTCCACAACTTGATTCACAATAATATCATTAAAACTCTTCTTGTCAACATTGTTAGCAACACATGCATTGTCAAATTTTGAAAGATATGCATTCTTTACCTTCCGGACATTCTTAACATGCTTTGAGATATTATCATGCTTTCTATATTCAAAAGCTTTAGCATGCACAAAATAAGGTTCAATCACTCTATTCCTAGATGCATTTTCTAAGTTGCAATATTCAATGAATTTAAAGCACTTGGTCTTGATATGACCTACGGTATTACAAAAATGACATATGGGAACAAAAGAAGAGAATTTACCTTCCAGGATGGGAGAAGCACAAATGGGAGTTTCAAAGGGGTACCTTGTTCTTTAACTTGTTCTTGGTCTTGGAACGTCTCTTCTTAGGAGCAATCTTGTCAACAATAACATGATCCTCGCTTGTAAGAAGTGATGCTTCTATGAGCTTCTCCTTAACTACAAAGTCGCTTGAGCCTCCTAAAGATAAACTAGAGATGATCATTTCCCTTTCAAGAACAAACCTTTCAACTTCTCTAAGCTTCTTGGCAAAAGTATTCTTTTCACCCAAGAGCCTTCAAGTTGTTGAAACAAACTCATCCATTTGCAAATTGATCAAAACATCTTTCTCATCAACCTCTCTTAAGGCTATCTCCAATTTCTCTTCAAGACTTTTCACCTTAGCCAAAAGATCATCATAGGTTGAATTTTCACTTAAGCACACTTGATGATTTGTATCAACCTCCTTGTCCAACGAATCTTGACAAACAACCTCTAGGATAGAGTGAGAGGCCATGAATGCAACAAAGTTGCTCACCAACTCTTCTTCACTAGAAGACTCATCACTTGAGCTCTCCTCATCACTAGAGACATCATCACTCCATGTGGATTTCTTCATTATGTTGCTTGAGTAAGTGATCAAATCTAAATTGATCATCCTTTGGAACACAAGAACATCTTCTTCTTTACTTTTGTAACTAACACTCTTTCAAGCTTATCAACAAAGTTGCTAGTAGACAAATGCAATGAAAAACAAGAAGAACCTTTTCCACAACAAATAAAGGAGGACAACTATGACACAAAAACCTAAGCAATTCACTTGTAAGTATAAATCTGATCTCGTCGAGTGCCGTCCGACGACCCGCTTTGATACCAATTGAAAGTATACAAACGTAGTTAAATTGCTTAAGGCATACCTAGATGGGGGTGAATAGGTATTTACACCTTTTTTCAATCCCTTGAACAAACTTTCGTTTGTCCCTCAAGGTAGCCTTACACATAACAAAATAAACCAAGAAAGACAAACATAGACAATATGTGAATGTAATCATGTGGACAAGGTCTATGTCTATCACCTAGTTGTATGAGGTATAAGAACAAATAAACACAATAACAAAGAATACTTGTATTTCAATAGATGTTCAATGAGTTACAAGAGTGATCAAATATCACTATACAAAATTACAATATACAATATTTACAAAAATGATCAAAAGAATGAATCCACAAATCACACTTTACAAATACTTGCTTCACTATACATCATAAGTGAATAATATGAAACAAGATAATAACATACATAAATAAAATATAAAAGATAGAGATAGGAAGAATTAACACAAGAGATTTTTTTACGTGGTAAAACCTCCAAGGAGGAAACATCCACGGGTTGAACTACAACCATTGGGTACTATATATATTGGATGATAAAAATAGAGAATCCATAAAGTGACCAATCTTTAGCTCACCCAACCTAGTGGAGTCTAAGTCTACCCAACCCTATTGGAAAGTATGAAATCCCTCAATGATGCGGAACCACCATATATTGGACAACACACAAAATCAACATCAATGGAAGATTAGAAATTCCTCAAGAGTGCATACACCTCCCGTGTACCCCGCTCTTTTGGAGTCTATGTCTAACCATACGCCTAGGCCTACCAATATAATAGCCAACTCTCTATTCAAGACACTCATGCCTCTAGGGAGCCTCCCATGCATGACTATCCGAGTCCTCCCGACTCTAACCATGACTTCTTGCTTGCTTGCTTATCCGAGTCCTCCCGACTCTAGACAAGTCTTCTTGCTTGGCTATCCGAGTCATCCTGACTCTAACCAAGACTTCATACCTTTTACAAAGACTTCCTAGTGTGATTATGTGAATGCAAATGATGCAAACAATCAATTCAACATAGAACATGTGATCAATACATTCCATGGTACAACTAGACCTAAACATGTGATATCACAAGTAATAAAAGTCTGGATGCAAATACAAGAATAAAACCTAGAGCATGTGTAAAACCAAACACATAAAGCTCAAAGTCTCATTCACACATACAACACTTAAACAAAATATATTCATGAAGTACAAGTTCAAGATGCTATAAACATAAAAATAAAATGCTAGAGTCATGAGATCAAATCAATCAATATTCTAGCCA
Source organism: Acer saccharum (assembly GCA_030490815.1). NCBI lineage: Eukaryota > Viridiplantae > Streptophyta > Magnoliopsida > Sapindales > Sapindaceae > Acer > Acer saccharum. The sequence goes on from CM059867.1 coordinate 60,404,213, forward strand.
AAAATATAGAGTAAGGATTTAAGATGTAAATCAATTAAAACCTAGATAGCTCTAAAACACATACAAATACAATAATCCTAGATTTCATTAATCAAATCCTAGATTTCATCAATCAAAGGATCAAAACAAATCTCAAGGTCATTTATCATGAAATTGATTCAATCAAGTTACAAACAACCTGAGATATCAATCTAATCACAATACAACACACAAACATGTGAAAAACCTAGAATCATGGAAACTAGTTCACATTTGTCTCTAAATAGACTTTTGATTAGAATTGATTGTGAAGCTATCTTTCTCAATAGCATTCACCAAACATACAAGTATATATAGAAGAAGAAACCCCAAGCAAATTGAAGGTTATAAAAGAAGAAATCCCAAAGATATGACCAATACCATGGATTCACGAGCTGGTTCGGTTTTATGTGTAGAACCACCAGAAAAATCGATCAAACAGCTGCCAAACCACTTGAAAAAGGTAGAGGACTCGATTACAAACAATCTCCAACTTGAATCACTCAATTCCGACTTCGTATGAGGAAGTTATGATGTTTGGAAGGTGAGAAAGTTGAAGAGGAAAAATCTGACGGGAATTGCAACTTTTTCTTCTTAAAAATGAAATGGAGGGAATTTGGGAATTTAAAAGGAAGGAGAGAGAGAGAGGGATTTTTGGCCAATCAAAGAGGGCCACCTCAGCCTAGCCCATGGGGGACGCGTGGGCCACATGGGACCAGAGAGGTCTGAAAGTTCTTGAGGCGTGTTTAATATAAAGCTAGAGGGGGGGTGAATAGATTTTAGCTAATTATTACCCAATTTTCGCGTGCATGTCAATTTTACGAAAATACCCCTAGCAAGTCAAATATACATACAAGTGTAATAAGATGCGGAAATAATAAATGACACTTGATGTTTACGTGGAAACCCAACCACTGGGAAAAACCACGGGCTGTTTAGTGCGCCACACTCGGAACTCGAAATCACTAATTGAAATGAAGTTTACAACCTATGTAGACCTCGTCTAACACTCCGGTCTGTAACCCCTCACTTCTACCCAGCAGGCCTTTATTAGCAACCCTATTCCAATTTGCTTGTGTGACCACCTGCTCCCGGTGTCCGACCTAATCCCGGTCAATCACACAAGACTTCAATCTCTCAAAAGAGATGCACAACCCTATGTGAATATTCAATGATATCCAAATATGCAATATAGAGCTAGGGTACTCTAGATGCTTACCTAGGATGATGAATTTGCAATTAAAGCAATCCTAGATATTAATGGCTAAATGACATGTCAAATAGCATAGATAATCATAGATTATAAAAACCTAGGTATCTATCAAAAACATCACTCAATCAATACATCACAAATAATCTCTTTTCTTGTATTTAGCATATGATCTAAAACATACAAGTAATTTAAAAGAGATGGCTTGGTATTTAAAATACTAAAAATAAGATGAAATTAATCAAAATCTTACCAAGCAAGTTGTGATGATGCAAACCCATACATGGATGCACTCTATATAGACATAGGAGATGCAATATGAAATTTGAAGCAAAAAGGGTTTGATTTGAGTGGTTAAAGGTGAGTTCTTTTTATTTTTCTTCTCTTGAAAAATATTCTAAGTGTGAAGAATGAAATATGAACTCTCTTGGACGACCTAAAATCATAGAAGACTTTATATAGGCAACTCTAGTAGAGTGAGGTCGTTTTGAAAAAATCGCACCTGATTGGTCGATGTGCGCTGGTCAACTTGCGCTGGACGTCCAGCGCACCACCAGCGCATAGACCATTTTCATGGTGCGCTGGTGGGCTGCGCTGGTGGACCAGCGCACGACCAGCGACAGACCACTGGGCGATCTGCGTTGGTGGGCTGCGCTGGTCTGGCGCTTGACGTCCAGCGCAAAGCAGAGCCCACTCCTTTGAACCCAAAAGTACATGCAAGGGTAAAAAGGTAAAACATGAATGCATCCTAATGCCTATCATGACATGGCATTTCATAGAACAAGATGCAATCAAATAAATGCAAGAAGAGATATTGAATACACAATATAAGCACAATGCACACAAAATATAAACACAACATTCAAGAATAAGAGTTATGCATGTTGTGTGTGTGTGCAACTAATCTCTTCAAAGCAAAATCAAGCACTAGATATACCTTTGGTGCTTGTCCTCTTGAGGTCTTGGAAAGGGTCTTTGATCTTCAACAAATCACCTAGACTACCCTTACAACCAAACCCCAACTTGTGGTTTGCCAACGAAATAAGCCAATCAACAAAACGGGAATCCTTACAAGGTCCTCTGGCCGTGGGCCCCACGACTCCCACACGGCTTGGCCAAGCTTGGCCCACTTGACCTTGCTTGCTCTCCCGCACACCTCTCGCATTCTTCAGCCGTACTCGGGTCTCCGAACTCCAATTTCAAATTCGTTTTCGGATTACGAATCATGACTCCCTCACGCACGACGACGACTATGAAACTTTGAAAAATGATTGAGAAATCATCTCAGAAAATGACGATGAAATCAACTCAATGAATGAGAACGAAAAGTAGCGTAGCTACATCGTTTGGACTCGAAACTTAGTGAATGAGTAACCGAAATGACCAAAACTCAATAAGGAATCATAATAGAACATATTCAAGTCCAAATACAAAAATACGGAAACATACAAGCACAAAGACACACACATATGCTATTTCCTAGACATAGTACTAGAACATGCAATAAGCAAAGTTTGTCAAGATAGTATAAATGCATGAGCATATATTATCAAGTGTGTGAAAGTGATATATAAATGATGTTTAATGACGCACCCTGGAATGGTCTATAATAAAGTATCCCCGGCGGCGCCAGTAACTCGCTCGGCGCACGTGGGACACGCGATAGTTCTATAAACTATCGTAAAATAAATGGGGCGCGTATGTTTATCCGCAAGCGCACGGATCGTTACGATCGCATAGCGGCAAGTACGGTTCGTTCCACAGGGAATTCATGAGGTATCTTTTATCGGTTTTAGTCTTATATATTATTATATACTATATACACTAATTACAACATATTTACATGCATGAAAAGTAAAGCATGGTGAGGATGGCAAGAAAGCAATTAAACTAAGATGCAAAAAGTAAAGGAGGATGGCAAGTAAGCATTTAAACTAACTAATAACTAATTAAACTAAGATGGCAATTTAATTAAATTACACTACAACTAAGGATTGTCATCTCCTTAGTAACTAATTAATCTATCAACTAAACTATAACTACAATTATCTAAATTAAATTAACTAAACTAACTAATTAAACTAATTACCATCTAATGCAATGATCTTGCAAAAGTGGTAATGAGACTTGGGATGTTGGAATATTGGTGTACAAATGCAATTATCCATTTAATTAGTTGATTCCTATTAACCTAGGATAGTCTAACATCATTAATAAAGACACATGCATTAATAATCATTCATGCATAATCTAAATTGTATTACATGCTTATGAATTAGTTAATTCAAACAACACATATATGAATTAAAGCACAAAATAGAAAATCAACTCATATCATAGATAATATACAAAGTACACCAAATTCCCAACATCAATATTAGTTACATAAAATAACTAAGGTGGTGTGGGTGTGGTGAGAGTTACATTACACTAAACTAAACTAAGCTAGATTAAACTAAACTAAACTATTTGGGTGTAATTTGGATATTTGGGAGGTGTGTTTTAGGTTAGAGGAGGGAATATATATATAGGGAACTGTTTTGGGAGATTTTGGACGGAAATATCTTCAAGTCGGTTGTCCCGGCGGGCTTGGAATCCATGGCCGGCGGGTTTGTGCCCGCCGTCGAAGCTCGCCGTGAAGAAATCGACGTCGGCGGCGAGTTCTAACCTTCTGGACCACGGGTTCTTTCCCGCTGCATGTACTTGCCAAGATTTGGCGAGTTTGGATGTGCTGGAACGCGGGAGAATGGCCTCCGAACCAAGCTTGAAGGTTTGCACATCCATGGAGGTTTGGAGGATTTGTTGGAGTTGAAAACCTTTGCATGGGAGGCTAAAAGTGGCTCCATCGTGACCACCGTGGAGTGGGCTTCCGATTTGGGCGGAGAACCACCGAAAAAGTGGCCAAAAAATCATCGAAAATGGTCATCGAAGTTACCGGGTCGTCGCTGGTTCGGGTTGGGTCGGGTCGGGTCTGACCGGGTCGGGCTGACCCGATTTGCAGAGGAAGACGACCTGACGTCAGGCATGACGCAAGCAGGCGCCAAACGGCGTCGTCCCACTCGTTGACGTGGCTAGCGCGCTGTGCATTGGCTGGCGTTTTACAATTTGCACCCCTAATCTTTCTCCTATTCACGGAATCATCAATAATTGCCCGAACATTGCACTTTTGCCCCTGAATTGTCCAAAATGACAATTTTGCCCTTGAACTTCCCTAATCACCTGAAACACTTATTTATCCGTTAAATACCTGATTTTACCCGAGAGACAAGCACAAAAGATAGGAAAAGGGAGCGCTAAATGTGAACATTTGGAGTGCGATCATTTAACCATGAAGGAACACACAAGGATGCTATGTGTGTGTGTGCCTAGCCTTGTAAGAGATATGAGGTCTTATATATACCTTTGTAGATCGATGAAGCACATATCTCTTTGAAGCCGGCATCTTGCATGAATTGTGGCCAAGACTATCTTTGACGTCTTAAATCTTCAAAACTAAGACCACTAAACATTACAAGAGAAACACGTTTTGATATGGAATACATGCTAAGACAAACCAAAAACATAACAGGTTTATAATCCGAAAGCATATTCGAATTTGGAGTTTAGATACCGGAGAACAGTCGAAGAATACGTAAGGTGCACGAAAGGGAGCGAAGGAGAAGAGAGGTGGCAAAGGCTAACCACCTTTCCTTCCTGTGGAGGCCCGTGGCCACCACGGGAGGAACACCTCTCAGCCATCCCGTGGTGGCCTTATGCCTCCATGGGAATCATGGCTGATGGTGGCTTAATTCCCATTTTGCCCTTCCCCTTCTCCAATTGTTTTCCCTCCCTATATAATTCAAAATTCGTGCAACACCTCTCATAACTTGTGCATTTTTGTTTTTGTCATAACTCTTTCAAATCAACTCCAAATTGAGTGATCAAAAAGCCAATATTGTTGGTCTTTAAGAGAGGAACAATTCCCAAGCATTTTCAAGGTGAAAAGATGTCTAGGGTAATCGCAGTCATCTGATTTTAGATTGTGATTCATTTTTTCTTTTGGTAATCATCTTCTCTACATTTTTCTTATGATCAACTTGATGGATCTTATTATTTGATTGATGAAAAATGTTTAGAATATATTTGATTCCTATTTTAGACTTGTTTTGAATTAGCTCTTGAGTTTGATTGAATATGATCTTAGCTAATTTTGATGAATATGAACTTGAATCTATAACACTTTGTGATTTGTTCTTGAATGTTGATTTCTAGGTTTTTCAAGTTGCATGTTCTAAACTAGAATACATTAATTTTCAATCTCACATGATTAATTCTAGTTTCCATTGAATACATTGATCATTTGTTCTATGTTGCTTGTGTTTGCATCATTTGCATCACTTAGATCAATTGCCTTGTAATAGGTGGAAGTCTCTTGTTGGAGTGTGATTCTTCAATATTGAGCAAGTCTTGACTAAGAGCAAAGGGCTCTGAATAGTCAAGCAAGCAAGTCTTAGCTAAGAGCATGTGGCTTCAAATAGCTAAGCAAGGAAGTCTTATCTAGGAGTGTGAGGCTTCGGTTAGATAAGCAAGGAAGTCTTGGCTAGAAGTGTGTGGTTTTGGTTAGCCAAGCAAGGTGACTTTCTAGAGGCATGCGATTTGTCTTGGTTAGAAAGTGAAGGCAATCTTTTCATTAGTAAAAGGCCTTAAGGGTAGGATAGAAGGGATATTCAAGAGAGAGTGTTTCATGTGTTGATAGCCTTAAGAGTGTACTTTTATCTAACTAGTGAATTGTGTGTTGCCGGTGGTTGTGGATTCAACCCATAGACGTTTCTTCTTAGAAGGTTTACCACGTAAAAATATCTTGTGTCAATTTTCATATTTTAAGTTTCCTTACTTCTATAACTTTTATTGCTTGTAAAACTTGTGTAATTCAACTCTTATTGACTCGTTAAAGCAATCCATTTGTTAGACACACCAAGTGTGCACAACCTTGTTGTTTTGAAAAAGAAATTTGGAGAATTTGTGCACATGCCTATTCACACCCCCCCCCCCCCCCCCTCTAGGTATAATTACACTATAATTGTTTAAGGGAATTTCATCATGGCTAAAAAGCGGTAGGGGTGGATTGACAAAATACCAATCCAAGCCATCTCTACTATATTAAATCTATTTATGCTTAAAAGCAAGTTCTCTCATAAACCAACCATTGTAGTTGTGTAGTAGAGAACTTAGGATATGTTTGGTGAGAGAGAGGAAGAGTATAAGAGATGGATGAATTAAGAGGGAGAGAGAGTAGGAGGGATGGAGAGGATAACATCTATCCTCCATGTTGTTTGGTATTGAAAAGAGAGTTGAATGGATGGATTGGTATTTAATTTGTAAAATTATTATATTACCCTTAAAAAAATTGGAGGGCAATGAAAATTTGGAGGGCATTATAGTAATTCCCCTCCAATCCTCTCTCCCTCCTCTCATCCGCCTATCATTGGACAGATCCAATATGGTGGGCCTAGATGGATCTTCTCTCCCTCATCTCCTCCTCTCCCTCTCTCTCATCCCTCCAACCAAACAAGGGATTAGACCTCTCCCTCCAACCATCTCCCTCCCTCCATCTTTCCCTCATACCAAACACAATGTTAGTGATTGAGTGAACCCTTTCATAAACCAACCATTGTAGTTGTGTAGTAGAAGGTTAGCTCAATCAAACTCAATCCACATTTAAAGGTAGATTTGGCCATAAATGATCAAATTGGTTTTTAAAAGATAAAATAGTTTTCCCACTATTTACGTTTTGATTGTATCAATTTTTGCATTCCATCTCATTATCTGATCATTCCATTTTCTTGCTAATTGTAGTTGCATTTTAGATTAATTAGTTAATTGCTAATTGCATCTTAGTGTTAGTCTTTCCATCAAACTAATGAATATTTACTTTTATGCATTTTAGTACTATTAATCCTAATCTTATCACTATTACCCTTCGATCTCTATGGACGACCCTTGCTTGCTACCATACTTGTGTTTTTGAAAACCTTTTGAGGCATTGCTAGGCTTTATAAATATCTTTGACGGACGATTTTAAACGACAAAACCCTTTCATCAAATGGCGCCGCCATCGGGGATCGGTGTGCACAGTAGTGGTTAGATTAGTTTTAATATTATTAGTTTCATAGTTCATTTTTAGTTTTGTTAGTTTCTTTTTATTTCTTTGGTAATTTGTGTTTCATTTTGTTTCAGGACTCTATGGATTTCTTCATGCAAAACTCGAGGCCAAGCTACCCGCCAATGAGCATTTCAACGAAAGATAAGATGAGAGAGCTAATGTAAGATGCTATAGCCTCTCAACGGGAAATCACACAGAATTTCAATAACTATATGTCACCTAGCTGACCAGATCGAGGAATAGAGTCCGTTTCGCCAACAACTTCAACCAATCAGTACTACCTCCATCTTGATAAACCCAAATTGGTGAATTCTGTAAGTTCCTCATTTTTAATTGGCTTATTTTAGTGACAAACCACATTTGGGATTTGATATATAAGGGTAGCTTAGGTGTTTAATTGTTGGTGATCATGCTCAATAAAGGCTCTCTCAAGACCTCAAGATAATAAGCACTTCAAAGGTAAATCACTTATGCTTAATTCCATTGAAAAGACTAGTTGCACACACACACAACTCATGCATTTCCATACTTCTTATATTTTGTGTGTTTCATGTTATGTACATTCATGTTCTTAAACTCTCTTTATGCATATTATATATGCTTGCATCTTGATTGATAATTGCCATATCATTTTAGGCATTAGGATGCATTCTCTTCACATTTCACACTTGCACATCTTTGTTGGTTTGTGTTGTGTTGTTAGTATGTCGAGTAATTCGTTTCTCGAAGTTTGTTCAGAAACGTCCGCACATGCAAGTTGGTGTGCTTGGTTTAGCGCGGGGATTGCCATCGGAGAAGGCTTTTGTAAGGATTCCCGTTGTTTTTAATTGGCTTATTTCGTGATCAAACCATAAATGGGGATACTTTGTAAGGGTAGTTTAAATGTTGTTGTTAGTGCATTAGGCCCTTTGAAGACCTCATTATTGACAAGCACCAAAGGTAATATTCTAAGTGCTTTCTTGTCTTGAAGAGATAGTTGCACACACTCACAACTCATGCATATGTTTAATCTTTGTATGTTGTGTTTCTTTTTGTTGTGCATAAATGATTATTTTACATCTCTTCTTGCTTGATTTTATGATTGCATCTTGTGTTGAAAACATCATAGCATTTAGGCTTTAAGGATGCATCTTGTTTGACTTTGTACCCCTTGCATGATTGCTTGTGGGGTGCAAATTTGGTCTGTGCGCTGGTCCACCAGCGCCGCTCACCGGCGCAAATCGCCCAGTGGCGCGCCGCTGGTCGTGCGCTGGTGTGGACCAGCGCCGGCCACCAGCGCCGATCGCCCAGTATGGCGCCGCTGGACTGGCGCTGGTGGCAGCGCCTGACGTCCAGCGCTCAAGCCAAAATTGGCTTGTGCGCTGGTCCTGCACTGGTCCACCAGCGCAGGTCCACCAGCGCACAGAGTGATTTTCTGGCGAGTTTTCAAAACGACCTCACTTCACTTATGGCCTCTATATATATGCTAACTTGATTTTAGGTCATTTACAAGAGTTCTTATTCATGCTTCATACTTAGGATATTTTTCAAGAGAAGAAAAATACACAAAGAACTCATTTTTAATTACTCAAACACAATTTCATGATCATCAATCATCATCTAGCATCATCTTAGATCATCTAGATGTCATCTAGCATGGAATCTTCATCATACTTTGCTTGGTAAGCTTTTCACTAATATCTTACATATTTTGTGTTTAATTTATCTAGCAAATCTCAATTAATTACTTGATTGTTATTTTGTATGCTCTAGATACAAAATTGAGATTAGTATGATGTATGTTTGAGAAGTTGTATTGTGCTAGCATATTAGGTTTTGTACTTGATATTGATTAGCTTAACTATTTGACATGTCATTTAGTTTTGATATCTAGGATTGTTCTTAATTGCATATTAATCATCTTAGATAAGCATATAGGGTTTCCCTTGCTCTATGTTGCATTTTGGATATTTTCATATATTCACTTAGGGTTGTATTCTCTTCAAGAGAAGCTAAGTCTTGTGTGTAGCAATCGGGATTAGGTTGCTTAGATCGCAAGCAAATTGGACTAGGTTCACTCATACCGGGATTAGGTAGGTGTGTGATTACATCCGGGATTAGGTTGTAATCGTTTGCACATTTAGTGGATTCGAGGTTCGAGTGTGGCTTACTTACATAGCCCGTGGTTTTTCCCGTGAGGGTTTCCACGTAAAAATTCAAGTGTTAATTTAATTTCCGCACCATATTACACTTGCTTGTTTATATTATCTTGAGGGTAATTTCGTAATTTTGACTAATACGAAAAATTGGGTAAAAAGCGTAAAATCTATTCACCCCCCCTCTAGATAGCTTTATACACACCGTGGTATATTTAGTTTCAATTGGTATCAGAGCGGGTTCCTAGACATACATAGGTGATCCTTGCTTTATTTTGGTGTGTTTTGCATTTTGTGTGATTTTTGATTATTCATACATTTGCATTCATTTCATTCATTCATAAACACTATGAGTGGAAACGGTGGAAATGGTGGTGGCCACGAAGGAGCTTCTAGCACAAGGCCTCCACTTCTTACCGGTTTGAACTATTCCCAATGGAAAGGGAAGATGGAATCCTACATATGCCAAATTCATGACCGTGCATGGATGGCGGTGGAAGACGGATATGATCTCCCTATGATGACTCCCGCGGGTGGAGGACAAGATGTTTTGAAGCCTAAGGCGCAATGGAACGCGCAAGAGTTTGAGGCTTCTAAGTGGAATAGGAAGGCGATGCATGCCATTATGTGTGCCATGGATGAGAATCAGTACAAGCTTATTCAGAATACTCAAATTGCCAAAGTGGCATGGGACATCCTTCAAGTTGCACATGAGGGAACCGAGGTGGTGAAGGAGTCCAAGCTTCAAGTCCTCCAAACTTAATTTGAGTTACTTAGGATGGGAGAGGATGAATGCTTCAACGACTTCGAAATCAAATTGATGGACATAGTAAATCAAAGCCATCAACTCGGAGACCCGTATTCGGATAGGAGAGTCAAGCAAAAAATTATGAGATCTCTCCCCGATAGGTTTGAATCAAAGGTGACGGCCATAGAAGAAAATAGTGGCTACATGGATATGAAGCCAAGTGAGGTAATTGGGCGTCTCCTTGCATATGAGTCTAGGAAGGCTCCTAGCAACACTACTCCTCCTAAGAAGTCTAAAGGAATAGCTTTGAAAGCATCTAAGGATGAAAAGGAGGCAAAGCATGAATCGGATGAAGACCTTGCCTTATTTGTGAAACGGTTCAACAAGGTTATGGGGTTCAAGAAGAAGAAGGGATTTGGGTCAAGAGGACAAGATTTGAAGAAAAAGAGTTCCTTCAAGAAGTTTGAGCCTAGACAAGAGAGGACCGAAAGGAAAGGGGTCCGATGCTTTGAGTGTGGTGGGATTGGTCACTTTGCCCCCGAATGTGCGAATCACAATGAGAGGAAGAAGGGTAAAGTGATGGCCGCCACATGGAGTGGGAGTAGTGATGGTTCCAATGAGGAAGATGAGTCTTCAAGTGAGGAAGAGCTCATGGCTAACTTCCTAGCTTTTGCATCTTCTCACAAGAGCAAAAGTGCTAGTGAAAAGGAAGATTTGAGTCAAGAGGAAATTGACTCTAGTGAAGAAGAAAGTGACTCCTCTTCTAATTCCAAGAAGAAGTTTGTGGAGCAAAAGGTGCTTGCTAAATACCATGCCGAGTTCAATGATTTAGCACTTAAAAGCACAAGAAAGATTGAGAGGTTGAGAGAAGAAAACCTTGAACTTTCGGCTCACAATGACCACTTAAGTGAACAAGTGGAAAGATTGAAGAGGAGAGAGGATAAGTTAATTGAGGAGTTAGACTTATCCAAGAGAAGTGAAGAAGGCTTGAAGAGGGAACTTGTAGAAGCTAAAGAGTCCTTGGCTAGGATAGATTCTAGCACCAAGAAGCTTGATCATTTACTTGGTGTTGGAAAGAGTCCAAGTGACAAGAGAGGTCTTGGGTATGAAGATGGCAAGAAAATCTCAACCTCTAACAAGACCATATTTGTCAAGAGCTTGAAGAATGAAGAAACTTCATTTGTGCAACCTCCTAAGAAAAAGTTAGAAATAGGACAAAGTTCTAATGCACAAGTGAAAATGGGGCCAAGAAGGAAAACTCAAGCTCAACCTCCTAAGGTTCCTCAAGCCAACACTCCTCCCAAATTGGCTCACAAAGGAAAGAGACCAATCATGCAACCTCAAGCTTGGAAGCAACCAAGACCGGTTCAACAACGAAGATGGATTGAACCCTCATATCCACAAAGACATGGACGTACTCAAAGGCGAGGTATGATTCCCTTTTTCATTCCTATTTGTCACTTTTGTGGTTGTGATGGTCATATTAGACCAAATTGCTTTCAATATATTAAAATGTGTAGAAAACAAAGCATGATTGAAAAGAGAAAGAATAGAGCCAAGATGCATGTTTCTAGGAATGAAAATGTTGATTTGCATGATCCTAGAAATAGTAGAGCACATGTACCAAAGGCCACTAAGAAAGCTAAAATTGTTGCTAAGTGGATTAGAAAGAATGAAAATGTTTGCCATGTTGCACAAATAGCCTTGAAGGCAAATTCTTCTAATTTTTGGTACTTGGATAGTGGGTGCTCTAGGCACATGACGGGAAACAAGAGTTTCTTCGAGACTCTTGTTATGGAGGAAGGTGGAAATGTCACTTTTGGTGATGGATCCAAAAGAAATGTTGTAGGGAAAGGAACCATTTCCGTTCCCGGATTACCCTCCTTATCCAATGCTTTATTTGTTGATGGCTTGAAAGCCAATTTAATTAGCATTTCACATCTTAGTGATGAAGGATATTCCGTCTTGTTCTCTAAAGATTATTGCTCTATCCTAAAACCCGATGGACAAACCTTGTTGAAGGGCATGAGATCTAGCGACAATTGTTATTGTCTTGAAGCTAGAATTGTATCTAATCATGTGTCCATGGATGAGCAAATTGAGTTGTGGCATGAAAGACTTGGCCACATGAACTTTAGGGATCTACGGACCCTTGGAAAGTTCAATTGTGTGCGTGGCCTCCCTAAGCTTGGGAAGAAAGCCAATGGTATTTGTGGACCTTGCCAACAAGGAAAGCAAACCAAAAGCATGCACAAAAAGGGTAAGTATCTCACCACCAAGGAGCCACTTGAGCTTCTCCACATGGACCTCATGGGTCCCATGCAAACCGAAAGTTTGGGTGGAAAGAGATACATTTTTGTTTGTGTTGATGATTTCTCTAGATTTACATGGACATATTTTCTTAGAGAAAAATCCGAAACTTTTGATAAGTTTAAAATGCTTTGTACTAAATTGCAAAATGAAATGAATTCTAACATTAGAAGCATTAAACGGATTAGAAGTGACCATGGGAGAGAATTTGAGAATGCCACCTTTGAAACCTTTTGTAATGGTTTAGGCATCTCCCATGAATTTTCTGCTCCTAGGACACCTCAACAAAATGGAGTTGTTGAGAGGAAGAATAGGGTCCTCCAAGAGATGGCCCGTGTGATGTTGCTTAGCAACAATGTCCCTAGGAACCTATGGGCCGAAGCCATTAACACGGCTTGCTATATAGGAAATAGAGTGTTCCTAAGGCCCGGTACTAGAAACACCTCCTATGAGTTATGGAAAGGCAAGAGGCCAAATGTTAGCTACTTCCACACTTTTGGAAGCAAATGCTACATTTTGAATGACCGTGATCAACTTGGCAAGTTTGATGCTAAGAGTGATGAGGGTATTTTTATTGGCTATGCCTTAAATAGTAGAGCCTATAGAGTTTTTAATTTAAAGACTCTAAGTGTTATGGAATCATCCAATGTCGTATTTGATGATACTAGGCTCAAGTCTAATGATCATGAGGAGGAGGTTATTTTTAGTGATGATTCTCCTTTGGAGAAGGTTGTGGTGTCGCCTAATGTTGGGACATCTAATGTCAACAATGATGGCACACAACCTATTGATAGAGTTCCTCTCTTGGACTCTAAAGAACCCGCTCCATGGGTTAGGAAACTCCATGATAAAGAAGATATCATTGGAGAGGTAAATGAGGGTGTTAGGACTAGACGCCAACTTGCTAATCTTATTAGCTATACATGTTACACCTCTCAAATTGAACCCAAAAAGGTTGAAGAAGCCTTAAATGATGAATTTTGGGTTCTTGCCATGCAAGAAGAGCTAAGCCAATTCGAAAGGAATGAGGTTTGGACTCTAGTTCCTAGGCCTAAGACCACTAATGTCATAGGCACCAAATGGATATTTAGGAACAAATCCGATGAGGATGGCAACATAGTGCGGAACAAGGCTAGACTTGTAGCACAAGGGTACTCTCAAATTGAGGGTATCGACTTTGAGGAGACTTTTGCTCCCGTTGCCCGCTTAGAGTCCATTAGGCTTCTCTTGTCCATCTCTTGTGTGCACAAGTTCAAATTGCACCAAATGGACGTCAAGAGTGCCTTCCTCAATGGCTTCTTGCAAGAGGAAGTGTTTGTTGAACAACCTAAGGGGTTTGTGGATGCACACCACCCCAATCATGTCTATCGCCTCAAGAAGGCACTTTATGGGTTGAAACAAGCACCGAGGGCTTGGTATGAGCGCCTCACTCAATTTCTTGTTGACAACAACTACACAAGAGGTAGTGTTGACAAGACACTATTCATCAAGAGAGACAATGATGAGCTTTTCATAGCTCAAATATATGTTGATGATATAGTTTTTGGCTCCACCAACAACACCAAAGTCCAACAATTTGTTGATGTCATGTCTCTTGAATTTGAGATGAGTCTTGTTGGTGAGCTTAGTTACTTCCTAGGTTTGCAAATTAGGCAAATGCATGATGGGATTTTCATAACCCAAGCCAAATATGCTAAGAACCTAGTGAAGAAGTTTGGTTTAGAGAAAGCCAAACATTGTGATACACCCATGAGTACCACTTTGAAGCTAAGCAAGGATGCTAGTGGTAAAAGTGTGGAACAAACTCTATATCGTGGCATGATAGGTAGCTTGCTTTATTTGACCGCAAGTAGGCCCGATATATCTTTTAGTGTGGGTGTGTGTGCTAGGTACCAAGCGGATCCTAAGGAGTCCCACCTCTCTTCCGTGAAGAGGATCATTCGCTATGTGAATGGGACATCCAACTATGGGATTTGGTACTCTTTTGACACTAATGCTAGTCTAGTTGGCTTTAGTGATGCGGATTGGGCAGGAAATTGTGATGATAGGAAGAGCACATCGGGCGGTTGCTTCTTTCTAGGCAACAACTTGGTGTCTTGGTTTTGCAAGAAGCAAAACTCGATTTCCTTGTCTACGGCCGAGGCCGAGTACATAGCCGCGGGGAGTGGATGCACACAACTCCTATGGATGAAACAAATGCTTGTAGACTACGGATTCAACCAAGGTACTCTCACTCTCTTTTGTGATAACATGAGTGCTATTAATATTTCCAAGAATCCGGTTCAACATTCTAGAACTAAGCATATTGACATCCGCCATCACTTCATTAGAGAGCTTGTTGAAAATAAATGCATAGTACTTGAACATGTAGGTACTAATGATCAACTTGCGGACTTATTTACTAAACCCTTAGATGCTACTCGATTTAAAACTCTTAGTAGATCTATTGGGATATGTCTTGTGGAGTGATGTTCTATGATTGACCCCATAAGGGGAACTCAAGCAAAGAGAGCTATTTTGCATTCATGTAACTTGCAAAAAAAAAAAAAATTTTGAAATAACTTATGCCTCTTCTTTTGATTGTTTGAGTAAGCTTGGTTGTACATATGTATATATGCTTTCAAATTCTATAAGTGTGAACCTTGCTTGTCTACAATCCATGTCATATTTATGTTCAAACATGCATTTTTGGACTAGGAGATTTACATAGGAAGTATGATGTGAATGACCTATAGTTATCTCCATGACATGATGTTTCTTAAATAACATGCTTATGCTAAATGAAAAAGCATGAAATTCATACAACATGCTCACATGAAAAGCATGAATTGATGATTGCATATTCTTAAAAATGCAAAACTTGTGTGAAAGCTAATGAGACTCAAAATGAATAAAGGATCTTGTATCCGTTCAAAGGAATTACATTCCAAATGTCTCTCTTTCTTTATTAGTTGAACATGGTTACTATCATACGGATATCTTATCCGGAAAAATCTAATAGGGTGCAAAGTCGCTCATGCCATGTTTCGCTTATAAAGTTGGATATAGTTACTCTTAAATTAAAATCTATAATCTCTATATCCTTGCTTTTTCCATGACATTGGTGAAATTGGTTTTAAATTCGAATTAGAAACCTTTGTCATTTGCTTTGCCAAATACCATTGTATTTTGGACTTGAATGCTATATGTCTTGTATGCAAAGCATGTTGGATTCACACATTTTCTCAAATAAATCTCCTTGTTTCTCTCAAATTAATTGAAGTGCATAACTTGACTTATATGTATATGCATATCTTGCATGCTTCTATCTCTCGTTGCTATGAGTGACCCGGTTGGGGACTACTCCTTTGCCTATATCATGACAAAAAGGGGGAGTAGGATATTGTAAGGGGAGTTGCAAGCTATTGTGCACTTTGGGGAGATAAAACATTGAGGGGGAGTAACCCTTTGAGGGGGAGCATTGCATTTATCATACATTGCATACATTTGCTAATGTTGTGCCTAAATTCTAAAAATGCAAATGCTTGGTATTATTCTCACATGATTAATCTCACACTTTACTTGAATTGGAATGTTAGAAACTCTTTTCAGGGATTGATTATTCTACAAGAGGATTGAAGACTTCAAGTTGCATTCTCTTATCTCTTTGTAATGTAGAATATCATTGTAATCCCGTAGTTTCTATTTCTTTTGTGAGGACTTAATGTGAGTGATGGTTTTGTCACGAAATAGCCAAAGGGGGAGATTGTAAGGATTCCCGTTGTTTTTAATTGGCTTATTTCGTGATCAAACCATAAATGGGGATACTTTGTAAGGGTAGTTTAAATGTTGTTGTTAGTGCATTAGGCCCTTTGAAGACCTCATTATTGACAAGCACCAAAGGTAATATTCTAAGTGCTTTCTTGTCTTGAAGAGATAGTTGCACACACTCACAACTCATGCATATGTTTAATCTTTGTATGTTGTGTTTCTTTTTGTTGTGCATAAATGATTATTTTACATCTCTTCTTGCTTGATTTTATGATTGCATCTTGTGTTGAAAACATCATAGCATTTAGGCTTTAAGGATGCATCTTGTTTGACTTTGTACCCCTTGCATGATTGCTTGTGGGGTGCAAATTTGGTCTGTGCGCTGGTCCACCAGCGCCGGTCGACCAGCGCCGCTCACCGGCGCAAATCGCCCAGTGGCGCGCCGCTGGTCGTGCGCTGGTGTGGACCAGCGCCGGCCACCAGCGCCGATCGCCCAGTATGGCGCCGCTGGACTGGCGCTGGTGGCAGCGCCTGACGTCCAGCGCTCAAGCCAAAATTGGCTTGTGCGCTGGTCCTGCACTGGTCCACCAGCGCAGGTCCACCAGCGCACAGAGTGATTTTCTGGCGAGTTTTCAAAACGACCTCACTTCACTTATGGCCTCTATATATATGCTAACTTGATTTTAGGTCATTTACAAGAGTTCTTATTCATGCTTCATACTTAGGATATTTTTCAAGAGAAGAAAAATACACAAAGAACTCATTTTTAATTACTCAAACACAATTTCATGATCATCAATCATCATCTAGCATCATCTTAGATCATCTAGATGTCATCTAGCATGGAATCTTCATCATACTTTGCTTGGTAAGCTTTTCACTAATATCTTACATATTTTGTGTTTAATTTATCTAGCAAATCTCAATTAATTACTTGATTGTTATTTTGTATGCTCTAGATACAAAATTGAGATTAGTATGATGTATGTTTGAGAAGTTGTATTGTGCTAGCATATTAGGTTTTGTACTTGATATTGATTAGCTTAACTATTTGACATGTCATTTAGTTTTGATATCTAGGATTGTTCTTAATTGCATATTAATCATCTTAGATAAGCATATAGGGTTTCCCTTGCTCTATGTTGCATTTTGGATATTTTCATATATTCACTTAGGGTTGTATTCTCTTCAAGAGAAGCTAAGTCTTGTGTGTAGCAATCGGGATTAGGTTGCTTAGATCGCAAGCAAATTGGACTAGGTTCACTCATACCGGGATTAGGTAGGTGTGTGATTACATCCGGGATTAGGTTGTAATCGTTTGCACATTTAGTGGATTCGAGGTTCGAGTGTGGCTTACTTACATAGCCCGTGGTTTTTCCCGTGAGGGTTTCCACGTAAAAATTCAAGTGTTAATTTAATTTCCGCACCATATTACACTTGCTTGTTTATATTATCTTGAGGGTAATTTCGTAATTTTGACTAATACGAAAAATTGGGTAAAAAGCGTAAAATCTATTCACCCCCCCTCTAGATAGCTTTATACACACCGTGGTATTTAGTTTCAGTTGAGATCCCGTTAATTCTTGGGAGACCATTCTTGAAGACTAGTGGGGCCTTGATAGATCACAAGGAAGACAAATTGACCTTGAGGATTGAAGATAAAAGTTGTGTTTGACATGTTCAAGGTCACCAAAAACCCCTCTCAATTTGAAACTGTTGTAATATTGATGCTTTGAGTCCTCCAAAAGTGGAAGTGTTGAGGAGAGACAATTCAAATAAGCCACTTGAGTTTGTGTGGTTCAAAATGCAATTAACAAAGATGGTAAAAGAGGTTGTAAACCGGTCTCATGTGGTGTCACAAGCAAGAATAAAAAATCATCTATGAGAGAAAATAGTAAAAAAAGGGATGAGGAAGAGCACATGTGCGGTTGAAGAAACAAAAAGTGAATGGGTTTTGGGTGACATTCTATGCCTCATATAAGTTGAAAAGGAAAGGGGTGTTTGATGAGCCCAAGTCAATGGCCTTGCTTGAGGACCAACTTGAACAATCGCCAAGGGAGGTACAACTCTTGTAAATAGTAGTTTTATTTTCATGCTTTTATTGCTTTTTACTTTTTGCTTTGTAGCCTTAAGTTGCGGAGTTGTATTGTGCTTAGCTTTTATGTTTAGTTTGTGTTAGGGTCATTTTGGCTTCCCTCCACTTCTAAGCTTACATTGTCCAATCCTCTTTATGTGCAAACATTGGGGACAAGTTTCATTTAGGTTTGGGGGTGCGGCCATCTAATGACCCTCTCCGTCTCATATTTTCTCTTCTTGCATGAGTTCTTGTGTGCTATAAAAAAAAAAAAATTGCATGATTGCGTGGGCTTATAGCCAAATTTTATAAATTTTCTACCATTTCGAGTCAAATTTAAGTAGAGTAGCAAGGGCTGCTTGGTTGAGATGCCTTGGGTTGAGCCGTTGTAGGCACTTTTTGTATGCCATGCGTTATTAGGGAGGCTGTGTTGGTTCAAAGTTGCATCACATGCTTGCACACATCCTACCGGACTCATTTGTGTTTTAGTGAATGAGGTAGCGTGCTTGAGATGTCTGATCATTAGTAGAGACCACTCATGTGAGTTTCATTGCCAATATTGCGTCCAAAGAGTTAATTTTTTTCATTCTCTAACATCATCATGTAGATTATGCTTATTAATAAAAAGGACTTCTTTCATTGCATTGAGCATTAAAGAACAATCTTTAGCATTTTTGCTTCATGTGTTCCCTTGGTTGGCTTGCGACTCATACCTTAGAGATGACGTAGGCAATGTGTGTTAGCACCAAAATGACCCCAACACAGCCTTAAGCCTTGTGTGTGTGCAATGTCCAAAGAATGTAGACCTTCACACTAAACTCCAATCACCATATCCACCCATTTACATTTCCACCAATAAACCCAAACACTTGACCATCCCTAAACATGATCAGGGCTTTAGAAAACACGAAGATGAAAAATGAAGCCCAAAAAGAAATGTACTCAAATTGTATCCAAGTAGCGTTGTACTTAGGCCTATATTGTAAATTGAATCACCAAAAAAAAAAAAAAAAATCTAGAAAAAAGTTGCCTAAATACTAAGCAACTACAAATTCTTAAAGTCAATAAAATGCCTAGATACTCAAAAAAGGGATTTCAAAGTGCACCTGTAGAAGACTCTAGCATGATCATTGGCTCGCCAATATTCCATATCTCCCAACTTCTCCATAACCATCCAACCATCAAATCACTTGCACTCAAAAAGAAGTCTAATGATCTTAGGGAGGGTCTAGCTTGAAAACAATGGTGTTCTAATGCTTGATTTCATCTTGAGGGTTCATTTGCATAAAGTATGAGCGTTCTTAATAACTTTTATATGCGTTTTAACTTTGAAAATTTCATTGTGCATAAACTCCACTCGCATATGTGGATGAGTGAGCCTAGGTTTAGTGTGATAAAAAATAACGAGAGAACCTGAGAGCTAGAGTCAAGGCGAAATGTATCTAATGACTCTTGTGTTCGATGCTTTTGAAACTAAATTCACTAAGAAGTCCGGAATTGCAACATTAGTGTTTGTAGCACCTTGGCTAACACACCTCTAGATTGCACTCAATGATCTTAGCATGTGTGTCTAATTTACGGTCATCCAATGTCGCATCTCATCTTTCGTTGACTCGGTAGTAAAATACGTTTGTGGGTACCGTTCTGTAGGCCCTCACGAGACTTCACCATCATCTAGGGATCGCCTAGGGGTTTAAAAGGCGTGGCATGTGCTAAGTGCCATCGTGTCACCACGAAAGGGTGTTTTCCCTTCTTTAATTTTGTAGGTTAATCTTATTTTTGTTTGTTTCTTGCAGTTTTGCTCAAGGACGAGCAAAATAGGTTTGGGGTGGTATTGATAGGCCCATTTGTACACTCAGTGTAGCCCCCATTTTTATCAATTGTACTCGTTTTCGAGCATATTTGTATTTAATGTGTTTGGAGAGCTTTGTGTCGGTTTTACCATAAATAAGGCATTTGAACTTAATTGATGAGTTTTGGAAGTTAAATAGGGCTGAAATGGGAAAGACTCGTGCCGAGATACACCCTATATTTCGGGGGACATATCTCCCATCTCAGATTGAAAGGTTTTGTTTACCTATTTTCGGAAAGCCCCGGCTGTCTAATTACAACCATTTTTACGGATCATGATTTGATATTTCTAGAGGTAAGTTATGCCTGTTTCCGTAACGGTGCGCGATGTTAGAAACCACTGAATAACAAAAGTGTTGTTTCTACAGTGCTTTTGTACAGCGCCCAACGGCTACCCAACCCGAAAAAAACCATTCTAAAGATGTGGCGCTAACAGAAGCGCTGTACGTACAATGCCATCACTTCCACATCATAATTTTGGTTTTCATGCCCTAACTCTCCACACCTTATATATATATCCATTTCCTCTTTTTTGCCACACCTCACATATGACTCTTGAGCTCCAAACACTCCCATCTCACTCAAAAACATCCAAGAACACTTCTTTCACAAAAATCCTTCACTAAATCACCCAAACCCTTCATCAAATCACATTTAAACCATTTCTCACTTCACCACCTCATTTCCTCCCTAGATCCACCATAAAAATCACACCTTGGAGCAAAAGAAGTCAAGGAGAGAAGAAGCCTAGCACAACCAGCAAGAGAGAGGAGTTCTCACATTCGTTACTCTAATCCTTTTTTCTTTACATTGATTGTCTTAATTATGGCTTGTATCATTACATATATTTGTATCCACTTATTGTATTATGAACTTTAAAACTTCCTTGGCTAAGACCAAGATGAGCCTTCCCATGAATGTTAATAAACGGCCATCACTTATCATTATTGCTTATGTTGTGTAGGTGTATTTCAATTGGCTTAATGCTTCAGGCTGTAGCTAGCACTTGGTTGATTTTGGTTGTTGTGTGAAGCACAAGAGGAGAAGCACACAACGTGCTCGATGAAATGCCGATACAAGTCTAGTAAGATAGAAAATATGCGATGCTAGCTTGTAGGATTCCATTTGGTGCCATTATGCTTAATGATTTATGTGTAGTTCGGATAACCATTGAGAAATAGGAAATAGGTTATTGGTGCATATGAATGTTGTCTTATCACTTGAGAGAGGTTAGAGACAAATTGAGGGTGTCACGAATCTACACACACACTTGCATACTTTACCTAATGAGTGTGCCTAAATTGATGAGAATTGGATAGGTGGATTCACAGTCTTAGCCTAATTTCCCATAAGAAATACAATCACTTGTTTGTGTTTGACTTGCTTGAGTTTGTTTGCTTGCTTGCTAGTTTCAATTATTGCATTTAGTTGTATGTTTAATTTAGTTAAATTGAGTAGTGCAATTCAATCATTTAAAAATTGCTTGTCTAAATAGTAATATCAATCAATTGTGGTATTCAATACATCAATCCTCGTGGGACGAATTATATTCATCATTGGCTACTCCTACGGCTCCGTACTATTGCGGGTGCTAATTTAGGAGTGATCAACAGCGCAAGCCCCCCGGTCAATTTGCCGCCATTTTCAGGCCTCCATGGGATGTTTTCTTAACTCCAATTTTTCCAAATGTCCATGGCCAACCAAGCTCGAAACCACTACCGCTGTAAGCAAGCAGCACTCAAGCAATATAGATTTCTGTGGTCGAAGTGCCATCTTGACCAACCACGGCAGCGGGCGACAGTAATTTCTTCGGTTCGAAGTGCCGTCTTTGGCAACGCAGAAAACCCCAACCATGGTAGTCCGTTAGCTCATCATTTTGGATGAAATTTTGCCCTATTAGAACCCATATATATACATCTCTTTAGTTTTTGAAAGGATAATCAATCACACACACAAGGAAAACAAGACCCACAACCCAACCCTCTCATTCCACCATTTTCTTCCACACACACCTCTTTCTCTCTATCATCAATCACCATTGTTGGAAGCTTATTCAAGGAAGCAGAAGAAGAACTCAAGGAACAAGGGAAAGCTTACATGGATTTTTATGGGTTTTCTCTACACTTTCCCTTCTTTGTTTATTTTTCATGATGTGTAACTAAACGTCATCTAGGGGATTGATGTAACTATATGGACTACTCTATGTAATTAATTAGTCTATGTCTCTTAATTCAATTCGTTTTAGTCTCATTATTGCATTAATTGCTGTAATCTCTCTACTCATGTTTTGTTGTGACCATAAGGGACATGAGTTTGTGAGTTAGTTTATGTAAGAGGTTGAGTTTAGATGTGGATGGCCATTCATTTAAATCCCACCCAAGCTTAGTAATAGGAAGTTGTGTATGCATGATCATGCTATGTCAACTTAACTTAGAGTTTTATGTTAAATAGGGGAATTGACCATTGCTTGTTACATGCATGCGTAAGTAATGGGAAAGGCCTAGAACTTAATGGATTTATCTTAAAACAAACCCTAAAATTGGATTGAAGTGCTTAAGAGACTAAGTGAGTGCATTGAGTGGTCTAAGAAGGTTGCATCGATTCCCTAGTGCTTTCTCCCATATATTCTCTACTTGTGTGTTGTTGTGCTTAGTTTAGTTTTAAGTTACAAGTTTGCATTTTAAGCATTTTCAAGAAGCCAAATCATTTTCCAAAACCAAGCATTATAATTTAATTTTCACGCACTTAGAGTAGATTTTTCCTAGACTAAGTAGTATTCAACCGATTGAATCACCAATCCCAGTGAATGAACTTTAATTTAAATTGAATGTAAAACTTATTGCATCATTAAGCATAAGTGGGATTATTTATGAAGCAAAGCAATCCCAAACCTAGCCTAAATAGACCATTTGAGTGCTTATTTGGTTGGGCTTTATATTGCCTCAAAAGCTCTACACACCATTATTTGAGTTTTTTTTAGAGTTGTTTGGTTGGGCTTTTAAGATTGTCTATTTAAATTCAATACAGACTAGTAGAGTATAAACATCTACTAGGCAAAAGCTCATGAGGAGGAGCTTCTCCAAATAGACATTTTTAAAAAAAAAAAATCTACCAACTAAACAATTATAAATTTGTTTCAAAAGCCCTATTTCTAATAGATCTATTATAAGTAGACCTTTTACAAATGGACCAAGATCCTTTCCTCACCTCATCTCATCTCATCCTCACCTTTTCCTCACCTTTTTAAAGCATGTGATTGGTTGTTAATAAAGTGTCAATCATATCTTAACCATTCATTCATTGCAATGCTTATGTGTCATAAGATTAAGTGAAGTGAAGATGAGGTGAGGTGAGGTGAGGTGAGGAGAGGATCCTTGTCCTTTACGGATATAGGGTTTTCAAAAGCCCAACCAAATAAAGCTAATTAGTCTTTCAGTATGGCCATTGGCCAGGAGGACAGAAATGTAATGAAACTAACAATTTTTTCATCCAACAATTAATCTTCATAATTAGAATAATAAAAGTAAAATTTCATTAACGTACGTATTACTTAAAAAAGTGGAACAAATAATTAGTCTTTCAGTATGGCCATTGGCCAAGAGGACTGAAATGTAATGTAATTAACAATTTTTTCATCCAACAATTAACCTTCATAATTGAGCAAATTGCAACCAATCTCCCTGAGGTAACTTTTCCATTTATTGACAATCGCCTCCCCTCCAGTTAGTCAACATTAATTAACTCCAAGCATTGACCATGTTAAATTTGTAAAATGACTCAATTACCCCTAAGTTAGTTGTCAGCACCTATTTTTCTTCTTAATTTTTTTGATTTCTTTCTTTGTCTGGACTCTGGTCCTCTTCTTTACCAAATTTTTATTTATAAATCTTTCTTGCAAAAATCTTCCAATGGGTCTTTTAAATTTTCTCTTCTTTCCCGACGTGGATATGTGTGTTCTTCTTCCTTACCAATTTGCATTCCATACATCTCTTCCTTTTCATTCTTTTGAGATTTAAAAGATTTTAAGAGTAAATTTTTTTTAAATTTTTTTTTATCATTATACATCTGAAAGTAACTAAATTTGTTCATAGAGACCACCAAACATCAAATCTACAATTTACAAACAAATCATCCCTTCCCAATCCATTATCAACCAACTCAAACTCATTTAATATTTATTTTGAAAAAAAAAAAAAAAAGCTTTCTTTCTCCAAGTTTAGATGAATTATATATATAATTTAGTTACTTTCAGATGTATAATGATAAAATAAAAATAAAATAAAAAAAATCAAAATTTACTCTTAAAAATCTCAAAAGAATGAAAATGAAGAGATGTATGAAATGAAAATTGGTAAAGTAGGTGCTATCAACTGACTTAGGGGTAATTGAATCATTTTACAAATTTGACATGGTCAATGCTTGGAGTTAATTGATGTTGACTAACTAGAGACGATTGTCAATAAATGGAAAAGTTGTTATCCCGCTTAGTTTGATTGTCTTTATAAATTTATCCAAACAATCAACACCAAAAACTCACACTCCTCCCCCACTTATGATCAGTAACAAAAAATGGAGTTTTTCTTTGTTTGTGGCATGATTTATTTCATTATCTTTGTATCTGCATCTGTGGCATACATTTTTTTCAGCAAATTCATAAATCATCCTCACTAGAAGAATATTATAAATCTCCACGGTTAATTTGGTTGTATTTATAAATACATTCAAATTACAATCAACAGCCCACGAGTTTCATCCAGGTAATATTATAATATTAATTTCAACTCTCTCTCACTCTCTCTCTCTCTCTCTTATATCTATATATATATATATATATACACACACACACACACTACATTCTCCTCTGTTTCGTTCTGATTTGGCTTGTGTTTTTCTTTTGCTGGCGTTTTTCTGTTTGTTGGGTTGTGCTGCCCCTTGCTGGCTTTGTGTTTGTTTCCTCGTTCTTGGAAGGTGTTGTTGTTGGCTGTTGTATGGTTTTGCCTTGTGTTCAATAAAGTTAGCCGTTCAAAAAATATATATATATATATATACACACTACAATTCCTTTGCGGATAACTTGGCTAAAATGGGGTCTAGCTCGATTGGCGATTTCGTGGAGTTGGGTGATATTTGAGTTTTGCTGGCTGTTGGTTGTGGTGGTGTCTGGTCTGTGTTTTGTCTGGGCTGTTCTTCTCTGTTTTGTTTTGCTGTCTGTTTCCAGGTGCTTGTTTTTTGTTGGTGTTGGGTGTTGCTCTGTTTTGAGCGTGGTTCCCTGGGGCTTGTTGTTGCTTGAGGTTTCCCTTGTTTGCCTTTGGGCTTTAATAAAGAATACCTTTTCAAATATATATATATATAGGGTGTACCCAGGATTTTTGGTTCAGGTGGGCTAAAACAAAACTACAATTTTTTACGAGGAGATTTCATAGTTAAAAAGCAAAGATACATTTATATAGGGAGACAGAACGAGCCTTACACCTCGAAATGCATATAGTAAACAAAATTACATAAACTTTCGATAAGATAATATTAAAAAATATATAAATTTTTTTGGACAGAGTTAACCACCGGCCAGCTAATCACTGTGTCTAAAAATACAAAATTTGAGTAGGGTTTCATTAGAAGTGATAAAATAAGGACTAAAAATTAAAAATATCAAACTTAAAACCCTAATTTATTAATTAGAAATAAATTAAAAATTAAGAAAATGGACGAAGTTTGCATTTTTTTTTCTTTTGAGTTTGAAAATAGATGATTGTTGTAAATTTGTAATGTTATTTAATAATTTTTTATTTAATTTTTAATTCCACAATACAATATAACACTTGACAGAATGAGAGAAGATGTGCCATGTGTGACTTTTGTAAACAAAAAAGAAGAAAAAAAGTATGGGACCGGGATTTAAAGCAGAGAGAGGGCTGGTGTGATGTGGTCTGGTGTGATGTACTGATGTGATGTGAGGCTAGATTGGTTTGCTAATTTAGAGAAACAAAATTTTTTTTTCAAAAAGCTGACCCGGCTGTAACCCGGGTTAGCCCTCCAGTCCGTCCCCATATTTATATAGAAGGGTGGTTTGCACAAAAATTTCTTGTAATTTGAGTAGTGCATGTTTCTTTCTCTTCTTCTAATAAGTTTTACAGGTAATTCAAGTTTCATCTCTCTCTCTCTCTCAGCTTGTTATATAAACAAATCTGTGACAATAACATACAGTGTGCATGCAACAGCTTCTACAAATTAACAAGAAGTCATCACTCATCAGATAGAAAAATATATAAAGATGTGGAAGCTGAAGACAGCAGAGGGTGCAAATGGCAACCCTTACCTTACAGCACAAACAACTTCGTTGGAAGACAGACATGGAAGTTTGATCCCAACGAGGCACAACCGATGAGCGATCCGAGGTCGAAGCCGCCGTCAAAATTTCTTGAAAACCGACTTGAGGTCAAGCCAGCGGTGATCTCCTCTGGCGAATGCAGGTCTATCCGTATTCCTCTCTCTTCTCTCTTTTTCATTGTCAAGTAATACTCCATACATGGGTGTTGCTCTGTTGTGTTGTTGCTGTTCAGGGCCTTCCCGCTTGCCTTTTGGGCTTTTATAAGATTATCTTTTCAAAAAAAAAAAAAAAAGTAATACTCCATACAACTTAATTACAACATTTTAGCTCTTGATTTGAAAGGTTGAAGTGCCTTTCACATGGTAATTAAAAAGTTAAAAAATGGAGACTTTGGTGGCGAAATTAGAATGTGGGTAGTAGTTGATTCTCTCAACTACATCTTTGCCTATAAATAGCAACCCATATTTCTCCACTCTTCATCCCAAGTTAATAAGCTCTTCTCTTTCTCTCTCTTGTTTTTTCCTCTTGTTTGAGAGAAAGATTGTAGTTCTCTCCTAAAATATTAGAGAGATATTATAATCGTTTTTGGTCTAATAAAATCCTTCTAGTTTTTGTCCGTGGATGTTTCCCTCATTGAGAGTTTTACCATATAAATCTTGTGTCTACTATTTTATCTTTTATTATCATTCTCATATTCTATTCTCAATTCGAACTTATGCTGGGAATCGAAACACGTCAGTTCATAACAATCGTCTAATCATATATTCCACGTGATTGAAGTACGTAGCTAACATTGTATCATGCACTCAATCAGCTATATTTTCACTTTCTCATATGTCTTGTCTAGTCCTATTATATATATATATATATATATACACACAACACTAGTTTGCAGCCTGCACGATGTGCGGGTACCGTAAAACAATATAACGTAATTGTTATCAAATTTATATTTTAATTTTTTTTTCATGTGTATTCTTCTATTTTTACTTTCAATGCTCTAATTTTTTCAAACGTTTCTTATATCAATCTTTTCAACTTTATTGTGACATTTTTTTGATCATTTGTTTACAATTTAGGATGTAAGCGACTTGATTTGTGAGAGAGGAAAATAAGAAAGAAGGAGGAAATAATAATAACAACAAAAGCTGCTCAAAAATATTATTAACAATTAAAGTGACAGGAAAATAAGAAAGGAGAAAGATGAAGACCAATCAGATCTCTCTCTCTATATATATATATATATTGCGTTTTTTCATTTTCCTTTTTATTTTGTTTTATATAAATAAGGGAAAAAAAAAAAAAAAAGCCATTTAATGTCAACTTTTGGACTTTAATAAAAATTAAAGAAAAGGCATATTTGGTAATGTGGGGGTGTGCTTACCAGATTTCATTTTTAAAACTTTTTAATGGGGTTTACATACAAAAATGGTGCACATACAATTTTTCAAGGGTGCAAATATTGTTACTCTAAAATAAATTGCCCAATATAAAAATAAGGCCTAATATTTTAGGCGGATTGGCGGATTTCCAAACGGAAATCTACGATGATCCAATTCAATGGATTTTAGAATTTAGGATCCAATTCGATCCAATCACCTCTCCGGATCCGATCCAATCCAATGGATTGGATTCGATCCAATATATCGTATTTGATTGGATTGGCTCCTACACCCCTATATATAATATATATTATATAGATAACTAATTAACACTACTTTTATTCAAAATAAATAAAATAAAACCAATATTTTTAAAAAAAATTTAATACAAAATGGCTAGTTGGTAAAAAAAAAAACAAGGTTTTTAGCAAAACTGCCATATTTCAGGGGCTGAATTGTAAATCTACCCTAAAACCTAAATAAATTGCAAAAATGCCCTAAAATTCCCAAAATGCCCTCACTCATAACTAACCCCATTTATTAACCTTATTTATTACATTTACCAACCATCAACTAACAATTTACCAACAAACTCATCAAACCATTAACTAAACAACATCTAACATTTTTCTTTCTCTACACCACCTTTCCATCAAACCGGGTGTAAATAGTATTTGGTAAATTTCTCTGTTTAATAAAAAAAAAAATTACAAAAATATCCTAATAAAAATTTACCAATAAGAACAAATTAGTTTAATTAAAAATAAACCAAATGCTATGTAAACCATTAATTACACCTATATCTTAGACTATATCTCTTTATTTAAAAAAAAAATTGATGAACTAATTTAGAAATAATTATCACTATTTTATATCCTAAGCTTTTCTTGTTGAATAACATAATATGCAAGAGATAATCCAATAGATATATATCCTAAGATTTTTGAAGGTGATTTCGATAAGATTTTTTTTGTTTGTTTAAAATTGATGTGAACTTCATTGAGTGGGGTGATCCTTAGTGTTTTCGTTGTGTGGTTGGTTTGTGTTTGGGTTTTTGTGTGTGTAGTGTATGTTCCCATGTTCTTTGGTTCTTGCTCTCTTTGGGTTTGGCTCTTTTGTCTGTTGTTGCCTGTTGTTGGTGGTGTTTGTGGCCAAGTGTGGCTGTTTTTGCTTTCCTTTGTTGCTCTGCTTTCAGTTGGCTGCGTGGCTTGTAATTTTTGGTTTGTTGTTTTTTATATGAATAAAGCTAGCCGTTAAAAAAAATGTGAACTTTTTGATTATATATTTTTATCTAAAACTTAGAAGAACTTTGGTTTTTTTTTTTAAGAGCTCTGTTTCTTCATTGCTTGGTTTTTTTTTTTTTTTTTTTTTTTTGTTTTGTTTTTGTTTTTTTTTTTGTTTTGCTTAATGACTTCTCAAGCATTTACAACATCAAGCCTTGTATTATATCAAAAGATTAATTTTATTTTTATTTGTGTTTTCGAGCCTGGAGAACTTAAGAATTTATCATTTATGAAATCGGGTGTGTTAATAACTTAAAAGTGTTTATAAATAAAATGTATTAAAATGAACACATTCATTTAAATAAGGGTATTGTTAGCATTAAAATGGGTGTTTATAATAATGATTTGATTTTAAATTTTAGACTGTGTGTATTTATAAATATGGGTGTGCATGCTTATCAAATAATTATGGGTCTCAATATCCGTACCCTGTATTTAAATCAATTTCACTATTTTTATGATTTAGTTTGAGTGGTGCTATTGGCAACCATATAA
The DNA here is from genome assembly GCA_030490815.1 of Acer saccharum. Classification (NCBI taxonomy): domain Eukaryota; kingdom Viridiplantae; phylum Streptophyta; class Magnoliopsida; order Sapindales; family Sapindaceae; genus Acer; species Acer saccharum. Next base: position 60,433,939 of record CM059867.1, read on the forward strand.
TGATGGGATATTATTTTCCCCCTCAGTTTTGAGGTATTGGTCAAATGCACCCTTTAATTTCAGTTAATAGTCAAAATACACCATACTGTTATTGTTCCGTTAAAATTTTTAATTTTTTTTAGGTCATAAGGGTATAATGGTAAATGAAGTGTTAAAATTAATAAATATTATTAAATTAAATAAAAACAATTAAACAATCAAAACATAATCTCTCTCTCACACACCAGTCACCACCGGTCTCCCCTCTCCTCTCTCTTTTTCTCTCTTACAAAAATTAAAAACAAATCACATATTCAGCTCCCATCTTCAAATTAAAAATAAAAAAATAAAAAAATTGAGGTTTAGGTTTTGTATTTCCTTCTCCCATTTCTGTCTCTATCTCCCTCTCTCCCATCTCTAATTGTTTTGGTTGGCGCTGATAAGGAATGGAGGCCGATCTCTTCTACCGAGAGTAGATCGTCGGTAGGTTGGATTTGAGACTGTTGGTGGTTGTGAGTTTGGAATAGTGGGTGTTTGTTTGGGTTTGAGTTTTGTTGGCCGCCAATGGTGGTTGATGGGGGGTTATGTATTGGTTTGGGTTTTGTTTGGCGACAGCAGTGGACTCTCTCTCTCTCTTCTCTCTCTCTCTCTCTCTCTCTCTCTCTCTCTCTCCTTTGATTTAAGGTTTAGGTTTTGTATGTGTTTGAGTGGGGTGTGTGTGTGTGTGTTTGGGTGTTTGGCTGGTGGAGCAATCGGCTGGCAGTGATTTTTTTTTTTTTTTTTGTGGCGGCGACGTGGGTTATGGTGATGTGGGTTCTAGGTTCTTGGTTCTGGGTCCTTGTGTTGGTAATGATGGCGGTCTGGGTTCTTGTGTGGTGATAATGCTAGTGTTGATGATGATTTTCTGGGTTTGGTATTGTGTTGATGATTTTTGTTTGGTGGTGTGATGAATGTTGATTTTTTTTTTCTGGGTTTGGAATCTTCAGATGATATCGATGACTTTGATGTTGAATTTTTTTTTTTTAATTAAAAAATAAAAAAGAGAGAGAAGGGTATAATAGTAATTTTGTTAAAAAGTTAATAGAAGTTAACAGAAGGTGCAAAATGGCCATTACTGAATCCAGAGGGTGCAGAATGACCAATACCTCATAAGTCAGGGGGAATAATAATATCCCTATAATGATCTAATAATGCCCCACTTTTAGAAATCCTAAAATTTAATTGATTTCTTTTCCAAACTGCACAAACCCCATTATGTTTGCTCACCAACACCTCCAGATTTCTCTCTTTAATTTCTGTTTGTTTTCAAGAATCATGTTGTTTTTTGTTGTTATCATTCTCTCTCATATTTTCTTTCAGTTTTGAGTGAATTCTTTTAATCTTTGCAGCTCACAAAATGAGATTTCTCATGAAAATTTTTCCGTGAGGGGTTTTTACTCTTCATGTTGATTCGATTTTACATTTTCCAATTCTTTGTAACTGATAGCTTTTTGTATATATGAAATTATTTGTTTGTTTGTTTGTTTGGTAAGAAAATGTTAAAAAAGAAAAGAAAAACTAAATATTTGATTAATCATATACTGCTCAAAAACAGGACGTACAGGATTGCAGGTGTTTATGCAATTCAATTCATATGTAACTGATAATTTATGTATAGCTGAAATCATTTGATTGTCTACTTGTTTGGTAAGAAAATATAAGAAAAGAAAAGAAACTAAAATATCTAATTAATTAATGCTGTAAGGGAAAACAAGTATATATTGGTTTGCTTTGTAATCAAAAACAGGACACATGATTCGTGTGCTATGTGGTTTTTGACTTTTTTACATAAACTTATTTTATTAGTAGAATAGCTGGTGTTTATGCAATTCAATTATATATAACTCAGCCTGAACCGTCTGATCAAGCAACCCACTTGTCATGTTCGTCTGATGCTCTTGCTGCTGCTGCTGTTGTCACTGCTCGTCTGCTCATGAATAACATGTTGAACAGTCAACTAGTTACTGAATCCAAAAGTCAAACATTCGATTGACGATGACGTAATCCGATTCGTAAACATAATGGGGAATTAAAAACAAACAGAAATTAAAGAGAGAAATTGGAAGTGGAGGTGAGCAAACATGATGGGACGTCACAAGTTTGGAAAAGAAATAAGGGTATTTTAGAAAAAAAAAAATCAATTAAATTTTAGATTTTTAAAAGTGTAGCATTATTAGATCATTATATGGTGTCAACAGTACTACTTTAGTTTTAAGTTACCAAGAAGAGATAAGTGAGGAAGAAATGATTTAGGAGGTGAGTAACGTAATCTTTGCATTTAATTAAAGAATCATATAATTAGGTGATGTTTGGTTGATGGAATTTGGGTAGGAAAGGAAAAGAGAATCCTTTCCATTGTTTGTTTTCCCTTAATTAACCATGGAATCATGATTCCATGGAATCATCTTTCCATCAAATTGATTGGAATGGATTCCTACCTCTTGAGGTCGGAATCCAGAATCTCACCCTCTAAAATCTTAAAGTTTCCATTTTGACCCTCAATTAAAAATTAAATTTGAAAAAAAAATTAAAAAAATACAAAGCCCCATGCCAGAGGATCCTCCATCGACACCGACAACGGCCTCTGCAACCTCGATCTCCTCCTCAGTCTCAAGAACCATGTCAACTACACCGTCGTTGAGGTCCTCAAAGGCGACTGTTGACTCGACCAAGCCCTTGTCCACGACAAGCGGTGGTCTTGATTGGTCCCGTAAACGAATTCACCAGTGCCTTCTTCAAGCTATCGATCTCCGTCTCTTCTTTTGGTGGCTCCTCCTCCGTCACCGCTCCTTCTTCCTCCTCCTCCTTCTTCTCTGGACACCACTCGTTGTCATCCGAAACCCGCGTCACGGGCCTGACCAGATTGAATTCGTGGACTAAATTGTATGGTTTTCTGGTGATTCTCTGGCCAAAATTGATCAAATTCAATGGAAGAATCGAAGGTTTTTTGTGGTTTGGTGGGGCTCACTTGAATGATTGAAGCCATTGGCTTTTTCGATTTTCTTGAAACAAAGCTCGAATTTTTATCGAACCAGAACTGCAAAAAAAACAGAGAAGGCTATAAAGTCTTTTTTTTTTAATATTAAAAATATTTATTATTATTATTATTATTATTGTTGTTGTTAACAGCCAAGAAAGAACATAAAATCAAAGAAGCATTTTTCCCGATACTTAGTGAATAGTGTCAGGACCTTGACTAGACCCGGTCCATATCAATCCAAATCCCTCTTACAGCAGATCTCTACCGAGGTACCATGGTACTGGGATACTAGAGTACCGGATCCTTGGTTGAGCAACGGGTCTACACTGCCAGCTTCTCTATATTAGGCCATCAGAGCCATCAAAGCCACCAGGGTATTAAGGTACCGAGATACCGTGGTACTGGGGTACCATGGTAGCAGATCCTTCCAAGGGGAGCAGCTCCTCCCATATGAAGAATTAGAGTTGTAGCACACTCATAGGGTGGAAAAGTCAATCAAGGCATTGGTGGAACCAAAGGTACACATCAAGGTGATCCGACAGCTCCAAATCGAAACCTTTTGACCAAGTAACGGATCAACGGTGGGGGGATGAACTAACTCAAATTATTAGAGGATAAATGGGTATTCTCCATTAGAAAAAAAAAAAGGTCAAATGAACCTTGCTTGCTCCTGAATAAAAATAGATTATGGGGAATACGTATCTGTATTATACTGATCGAGAAGAGAAAGCTTGTGGGTTCTTAGGTGGGGTGGGGTTGGAGAAGATGGTTTGATTATCTCTGTGGAAATGACACGAACCTCCATTTCCTAGTTTCTTTTCCAGAAATTTCTAAGCAGTTTACAGTGAGATGAGAAAAAGATTAGTGAAGCTTGTGTTGAGCTGCGAATTTCAAGTGCAACTTATAGAGAAGGAAGCAGCACTCAAGCTTGAAGAAGAAGCCATGAAATGTGGGTGTGTCACTGTGTATGTTCACGGGTTAAACAAAAAACAAAAAAAAGGGTGAGGAAGGGGTTGCGCAGGAGGTGAGCAACCATAATGGGGTGTATGAAGTTCTAAAAAATAAAAAAGAGGATAATTTGAGAAAAAAATCAATTAAATTTTAGGATTTTCAAAGTGGGGCATTACTAAATCATTATACGGGTGCCAATAGCACCACTCAAACATAAATTGATAATAAGGGCAAATTATTTTAGATTAAAAAAAAAAATCAAACAATATACACCCATTATTTACATCCATCATTTTCAACTACATAAATTCTCCTCTTCCGATTTTTTTAAAATGTATTCTCAGACCATATTTTTCTAATTAATAATAATTAATTGTTTCGCAATTAAGAAGTTCTTATTTGATTTCTTTTGTTCCATGTTTGTTAATCGCATGTTTTTTTTGTAGTTCGGTCTTTGCTATTTCTTGAGGCATTGCTTTATCATTATTATTTAATGGCGAAGGATTCATTGGAATGTCTTCTCTTTGGAGATGTGGCTTGTGTTTGGATTGATTTTGAAAGATTTTGTGTAACGTTTGGTAGATATTTAGGTATGAATATAATCTGGTTTATAGTTTGCGGGGAATTTGAATTGGTGTAAAGATTAAATTGAGTGTATTAATAATTAATTTTTAAAAAGGGTTTACAGATACAATGTATTAAAATAATTATATATTTTTTAATAAGAATAGGATTGCCTTAGAATGAGTGTTTATAATAATGATTTACTTTTGTTTGTGATTTTTGCTCTTTCTTTCAGGAATATGGTTCCATTATAGTTTCTTCAACTTATTATTTCATGTTATATTAAATTAAGTAACAAAAGATAATCCAACAATGTAATACCTCCGGATTCCTGAATTTCATTTTCATAATCTGATTAAATTAATAACAACTCGGGTCGTGATTCATGAATTCACTCTCTTGTTCCAGTCCAGTCCAATCCTCCCTGGGGTTGCTAAAATTTTTTGTCAATTTTTATTTTATTTTTACAGTTTCTGAAAGAAAAGAATTTCAAGCGAACAATCCCACCAGTAAAGGTGGAGGATCACGAAGAAATCACATACGAAACAGCTTCTACAGCTTTGAAGAGGGCTGTTCATTTCTTCTCAGCCCTGCAGGCCAGCGACGGCCACTGGCCTGCTGAAAATGCAGGTCCATTGTTCTTCCTGCCGCCGCTGGTCAGTCATGATCACCCTCCCTCCAGTACTGTAACAAATTTTAATTCAACCAAGAAGTGCAACTGCTAATTGTCATTGTTTTTCAATTAAAAATAAAAATAAAAATTGCAGGTCATGTGCGTGTACATTACCGGGCATTTAAACACTGTATTTCCAGCTGAGCATCGCAAGGAGATCCTTCGCTACATTTACTATCATCAGGTACATTATTTGACCGTTAATATCAAAATTAAGTAAAGTGTAACATATATAACATTGCAGAATAAAGATGGTGGGTGGGGATTACACATTGAGGGGCACAGCATCATGTTTTGTACAATACTTAGCTACTTATGCATGCGTATACTTGGAGAAGGACCAGATGGTGGACAAGACAATGCTTGTGCTCGAGCACGAAAATGGATTCTTGACCATGGTGGTGCAACTCACATTCCTTCTTGGGGAAAAACTTGGCTTTCCATATTTGGTGTTTGTGACTGGTCTGCAAATAACCCAATGCCTCCTGAATTTTGGATTCTTCCTTCATTTCTCCCTATGCATCCAGGTTTGTTGATCGGGATTAAACAGGGGTTTCTTTAATTGTTTTTATTATAGCATCATCCAAAGTATTAATTGTTGCTCTGATTTGCAGCAAAAATGTTGTGTTACTGTCGGATGGTATACATGCCAATGTCATATTTATATGGCAAGAGGTTTGTTGCCCCAATCACACTCTCACTCTACAACTAAGACAAGAACTTTACAACGAACCTTACAATCAAATTAATTGGAAGAAAGCGCGCCATTTATGTGCACCTGTGAGTTTAATTACCACAAACACATAATATATGATATGAATAATTAATGATAAAATTACATTGTTGTTGCAGGAGGATCTTTACTATCCCCACCCTTGGATGCAAGATTTGATGTGGGACAGTATATATATACTCACTGAGCCTCTTCTTACGCGTTGGCCTTTAATAAGTTGGTCAGAGACTATGCTCTCCGAGTAACAATGAAACACATTCATGAAGATGAGAATAGTCGATACATTACCATTGGATGTGTGGAAAAGGTGTTATGCATGCTTGCTTGTTGGGTCGATGATCCGAACGGGGATTATTTCAAGAAACATCTTGCTAGGATTCCAGATTACTTATGGGTTGCTGAAGATGGAATGAAAATGCAGGTTAGTAGGATCAACACATATACATTCTCACTTAAAATTACTGACTTTTATAATTGTCATTGTTATACAGAGTTTTGGAAGCCAGCTGTGGGATACTGGTTTTGCAGTTCAAGCTTTGCTTGCAAGTAATTTCACTGATGAAATCTTACCTGTTCTTAAGAGAGGACATGAATTCATCAAGGCATCTCAGGTTTAATTATTTTTTTTCTTTCTTAATAGTAATTAAAGTCATGTCTTCATTTGGTAATATTTTTTGTACGTTCATCTTCGTGAAGGTCAAGGACAATCCTTCAGGTGACTTTAAGTCAATGCATCGTCACATTTCGAAGGGATCTTGGACATTCTCCGATCAAGATCATGGTTGGCAAGTTTCTGATTGCACTGCCGAAGGTTTGAAGGTAAAAACACTAAACAATTTCAAGTAAACTTGTTGGTCTGCAGTATTTACATCATTAATTGTGTTTGTTCCTATTACAGTGTTGCCTGCTTTTCTCAATGATGCCACCAGAACTTGTTGGTGAAAAAATGGACACAGAACGGCTATATGATTCTGTCAATGTCCTACTTTCATTACAGGTATTGCCTCTTTACTGTTTATATATTTGTTCCTTGAATTGTAATTTCAAGTACAAGTTGTAATGTTTGATTCATCCAGAGTAAAAATGGAGGTTTAGCAGTCTGGGAGCCAGCTGGAGCACATGAATGGCTGGAAGTAAGTAGTCGTATACATATCCAAATACTCTTTCGGATTAATTGTCATGTATTGATGATTGTTCTTGATCAGATGCTGAACCCCACAGAGTTTTTCGCGGACGTTGTGATCGAGCATGAATATGTGGAGTGCACAGCTTCGGCTATCCAAGCTTTGGATTTATTCAAGAAGTTATATCCAGGACACATGAAAACAGAGATTGAAAATTTCATTATAAATTCTGTTCGTTACTTGGAAAACTTACAAATGCCTGACGGGTCGTGGTATGGAAATTGGGGGGTGTGCTTCACATATGGTACATGGTTTGCACTTGGAGGGCTAGCAGCTGCTGGAAAGACTTACAACAATTGTGCGACTGTGCGCAAAGCCGTTGAGTTCCTTCTCAATTCTCAGAGAGTAATGGTGGGGGGGCGAGAGCTATCGTTCCTGTCCAGAGAAGGTATTTTATTTATTTATTGAACTAACTAATTTTGTTACACATCATGTATTTGAAGAACAAGTAACTGATAAATCATACACAGAAATACATACCACTTGAAGGAAACAAATCAAATTTGGTGCACACAGCATGGGCTATGATGGGTCTGATACATTCCGGACAGGTTGGTTTTTGCTCTAGCTAGATTGAATATTACGTACCGCATGATTTCTGATGTCAAAACTTTGTATCAGGCGGAAAGAGATCCAACTCCTTTGCACCGCGCAGCTAAGTTGATAATCAATTCTCAATTTGAAGATGGTGATTTTCCCCAACAGGTAATAAATATATCTAAATACAGTAGTAATATGTGATTACTGAAGATTAATTGTTGTGATAATGGAATTGCAGGAAATAACAGGAGTGTTCATGAAGAACTGCATGCTACATTATGCAGCTTATAGGAACATATTCCCATTGTGGGCTCTAGCTGAATACTGCAAGCGTGTTCCATTGCCATCAAAGATCACTGCTTAGATAACAAATCAAAATCCAAATCTCCCATCCATTTCTTCTTCACTACTGTAATGGTTACGTCTGTACACCCTATAATGTTAAATCAGACAAAGCATTAAGCATATATATATATATATATAAATATATAACATTAAGCAGTTAGCTATCCAATCGATGGAGATCCAGATCTCTCTGATCTACTAGATTTATATCCGGCCAGCAATCTACGAATCAAGAAGCAACGTTGAGTATTAGTAGGGGATGATTCCACCAGGTGATTCTATTATATTTGCAAACCCAAATTTGCCAACACAATCACTTGTTTCTCTAAAAATGTGAGTTGGAACAAAAAAAAACCATCTAGCTAATTTTCTTCTTACATATATTTTATTTATCGTACAACTTTCAAGGAGGAGCAACTAGCAAAAGCATAATTCTCAAGACAATAGAGAATTGAAGTTGAATCACTTTCCAACCAAATGTCACACTAACCTTTATAATAGGACACATCAATGGCATGAATGACATTCATCGTCAAGAACCCACGACCTCGTGGCGTAGATGTGCGGGTAGAGACGGACCCACGTTGAGACTAGGTGGGACCGGTGCCCGCCCCATCTCAAATTTTCATTAAAAAAAATTGATTTTGTGTATATATATTCATAAAAAAATTGATTTTGTATATATATATATATATATATATATATATTGTGTTAATAAAATTGATTTTGTATATATATATATTGGGCCCAGTTGAGAAACCCATAAAATAAAACTACAAGGTTGAGAAACCCAAAAAATAAAACTACAAGAATTGAAAAAAAAAAAAACATTTATTTGGATGAAACTTTAAAATGAGTTCACGGGGGCCTAGCATGTCGTGTCGTGCCGACACAGGGGGCCGGCACTCTCAGCCCCACACAGCACACGCCTTCGTGCCATTCCAGACATGGCCCGCCTTCTTGGCAGGCCTTAATAGGCCAGGCATGCCAAGCCTTATCTCAATTGACACCTTTAGAAAAACCTAACAAATCCCATCTAATCTTAGAGGATACATTAATGAAACTTAAAAATGAGTTCATTTTTATCTAAAAATTATATTTAAAATTGATTGAAAACTTCTTTATATTAAATAAAATTTCTTAAATTGTTGAGATTTGTCAAATTAATAATTACCAACAAGTCGAGATTGTAGGTTCGAGTTATATCTCCTTCCTATGATCAAAGTATATTGGGCCCAGTTGAGAAACCCAAAAAATAAAACTACAAGAATTGAAAAAAAAAAAAAAAAAAAACATTTCTAGTAGGCAAATGGTCGGCCATATTCAAAGACAAATCTAATATAATAGGAAATTAAAACATTCAATTCTGTGTTCAACACCAGGCTAGGCCCCGTGCCGTTGGCACGGGGCCTGGTGTTGAACACAGAATTGAATGTTTTAATTTCCTATTATATTAGATTTGTCTTTGAATATGGTTGAACACATATGAATTATTATGCAACTATTTGTTTGTCGTTATAAATTTAAGGTACTATAAATTGGTATTTTGACCCTGAGGGAGACCAACTCTCTTTGACATTCTTATGTTTTGCTCTTTGTACTAAGCTTCTTATATTAACTCAAAAGTGAGATTTAGCTGACCCAGTTTCCCCTGTGGAGTATATATCTATCTTCATCAATATGGACAAAGTCAATTGTTGTTTGTGGTTCAACTCAGAACATCTAAAAGTGCAATATTGTTGACATTTGACTCGATTAAGCATAACTTATTCCATTTTCATGCATATTAAAATATAGGATCTAGTTTCATACTTGTGATACGGCAATCAGGTTAAAAGAAAGCAAATGCATTTGCCTTAATGCAGTCGTGTTGGATGGTTGGGTCTGAGGGTCGGGTTTGGATGGTCTGGTGGTCGGGTTTGTCTTTGCTTTCTTCATGCACCTTTTGTCTTTGAGTTGATCCCTCTGCTCCATGAAATCCAAACCTATAATTGCCGCATCAATATGTTTGGTTCTGAGCAAACAAGCTGATTACGTACATAATGTAACCTGATGTTCGTAAGATTCTTAGATTCCTAATTGTTTCTGATACCTTGTAATTCTTGAATCCTTCATTTGTCAACATGGTATCCTTATGTAGATATGAGATGTTTATGTAGGTCCTTGATGTCAGTCATAAAATGAAGAAACATTTTGCAGGTTCCGAGGTATTGGAATTAGGATCGAGAATGAAGTTCTCATTACAAAACAGGTTACGAGGTATATACACTTTGAACAAGTTTGTATTTGATAGTATGAAATTGAGGAAGCTAGAGAAAGTATGGTCGTTCCAACTCTCATGAACGTTTCTGATATTAGAAATGAACGTAATATTTAGTCTTATTGGCTCATACTTCGAATAATTCTTATTATAACAACTTCCTTTATAACTTATATTATCGTATACATTTCAAACCATGATTATAATAGTTAACTGGTAAACGTAGTGGGAGGTGTGTCTAACGTATCTATGTTTTGATTTACCTTTTCAGTTGTGGAAACAGGTCCTTACAGGGTCAATGCCGAAAGAAATTAAACACATTGAGTCCTTGCTGAATAATTTCAGCCATGGAATGGGAATGGAGAGTTGCAGTAATGTGAAAGCTGCAACTAATTGAACCACTGCATGCCTCGAAATTTTGAAGAGCCCTCCAAGAAACTGACCTTCTGGTGCAGGATATCGCTTCCAAAGCATGTCTTTCATTGAGTTCACAAGAAGCATTTTCCTGCAAGATTGGTTTGACATTTAAGATTTTGTATCCCAATTCTTGAATAAATTTTGTCTTTCCAATTATTAGCCATTTGTTATGTTCAATCCATTCCTGTAGTTGTCAAAAATATACAATTTTTTTTTTTTTTTGAACAGCAAGATTAAAAAGGGCCAAAGAAAGGCCAACCAAGGAACACAAGAAAAACAGACCACCAGAAAGCAAAAATATACAAATTGGAGATGGCAATGAAGATATAGGTCACCTATTGTTAATCTGTTATTAAATAGTTTTAAAGATTGAATCTGAATACTTTTTTTTATTTTTAATACAATGTTACCTAACTTGGTTTTCTGAGTTGAATTTAGATGGAAATTAAAGGGGGTCTTTAATTTGTTGTCTGCTCTAGAATCATCATCAATCTAGAGTCCTCAAGTCTGGTCTTCATTAACATGTTCGTTCAATTTAAGGCTTGACAATATTTTTAGGTTATCTACCCTGACATTGTTTTAGTTGAAGTCTAAATATATTTACTAAGATAGGTCTACCATTGATATTTACTAAGTTTTATAATTAACAATTTCCGGGTATTTTGATTAGGTTGGGGGAGAGTTGTCTTCGTTGGAAAGTCACATTGATGCAGTTAAGGCTATTAGTTTATTTGAAGGGACTGATTTCAAGCTCGTGTCTTCTCACCACCCATTGAATGACAAGGTTGCTCATGAATGCGGCTTCACTTCTCTGTCTGTTCAGATTGTCAAGGTTACCTCTACTTGCATTCTCTATTTTGGTTGCCTTTTTGATAGAATTTGAGATGTTTGTTACGAAATTCTGTTTGATACAAATGGGTTTGGTTTCTTCATGTTGCAGGAATTGGTTACTCTTAGTTCTCATCCTCTATTGAACCCACCTGATATTTCGAATGCTGGGAGGCATTTATCGGCGGTTGAGTTCCATTCTCTTCTTCAGAGTGCTGGTAAGTATCTCTTTTCGTCGCTCGATCCCCCTTTTCCGATATGTTTTGTGCTTTAGTATGGGGTTGGGATAATTATTTAAACTTTGTTATGGAGTATTTTTTTTCTTATGGGTTCAGTTTATGTTTCACCCATATAAGGATCTTTGAATTTTTTTTTTTTTTTCTCTTGGTCAGAAATATACGTTCTTTCCTTCTCTTGTGAATAATCTATCAACAGTTTTCATCTGCTGCACTTTTGTTATTCTGTATTATGTGTTGATGCCTACTTCTTCTGTTGCGGACAATCAGATTGCGGGAGCTGTCTATGTTTGTGAGCTATGCCAGAAACATAGTAAGAGTATCGGTTCACTTCCATCCACTGAAGATGGCAAAATTGAAGTTGCATCGCCACAATTTGAGCTTAACTCAGATCCCTCAATCTCCCCACAACCAAGGAGACATGGTAAGGTCTGTATTCTGTATCATTGCATAAACTTTAGACCCATACTGATCAAAAATTAGAACTATAAAAGTAGAATAAAATGTTGAATGATGAGTGTGTAGAGTGATGATCTGAAATTTTCTTCTTAATCTTATGCTGCAGTCTGAGTATCCAAGAAAACTAAGAATCTTGTGCTTGCACAGGTTTCGGCAGAATGAGTTGTCATTCGTTTATCAACCTTCCAATGCATCATCTCCATTGCAAAGTTGTCCACCACCACTATCAGAGAATTGCAGAAAGAAGTATGCATGGTTGGTAGCACCGGATTCCAGTTGAAGCACAGAAATTGATTGGAAAGAGGCAGACCGTCCATCAGCAAACTGATGGATTTGATGTATCATTATCATATCTGAAGACAGTTTTCGCTCAACAACGGCCATTTGATGGGATCTAAGGTTTTTCGCAAGGAGCAGCTATGGCTGCTTTGATTTGTGCTTTAAGAGAAAGACTAAAGGGTGAACTTGATTTCAGATTTGGGATTTTGTGCTCCGGTTATGCTCTTCCATCAACAGAGTTTCTACCCGGATCAATCAATTGCCCTTCACTTCACATATTCGGCAGTGACTTGGGTAAGGACAGACAGATTGCAAACCAAGCCAGTAGAGAGTGGCACGGTTCCGGTTCTGGTTCCAAGGTTTAGTGGAATCGGAACCGGCGGTTTTGAACCGGAATTTTTTTTTTTTTTTTTTTAACAAACACAAAAAAAAATATTTCTAAGTTCTAACTTGTAACTTATAAGTTGTAGATTGTAATTGAATAAAATAAAATATATAAATGACAAATTACAAAATAAAATTCATTGGGTTCATAAGTTCATTGGATGTTGGAAGTTAGATCATCGTCATCCGAGTATCCAACCGAAAATAAAATAAAATAAACAAATGACAAATTACAAAATTAAATTAAAATAAAAGTAAACAAATTACAATTTACATTTCATTGGGTATTTGGAAATTGAGTCACCCAAATTTCAAAAATAACATAAAATAAATAAATGACAAATTACAAAATTAAATTAAAATAAAATAAAACTAAAAAAAATGTAAAGTTATTAGCCTTGCACTTAATTTTTACCACAATTAAGTTGCCTACGTATCCTCTTAAGGGGGTTTAGAGGAATCAAAGGCCACGTAGTTCTCATACCTTTTATTACAGATTTACAGATTTACGGTTCTGCTACTCAGCTTGCTCCAGAGCCTTCGCCCGCTTCGGGTTCGTCGTCTTTAAAGAAATCGTATGTTGGTTCTTGTTGGATTTCTTGTTGTCTGTATTCCGCTTTCGTCCAGTCGTCAACACAAACCTGTATCTGTAGTGCTTTTGGAGTCAAGCACGAACGTTTTTCATCCAAGATATTCCCCCCGGCGCTGAACTCTTGTTCTACCGCCACAGTAGAAACCGGTGTTGAAAAAATATTTTGGCTATCATAGCCATAATTGGATAGTACTTTGTAGCGTCATTCCAATATTTAAGAGGTCAAATTCTTCAGGAAACTCACAAGAAGAAGCTAGATAAGATTCAAGCTCGGCATGCGAATCAGAGCTTGATGAAGAACATCTTGGTTTTTTGTTTTTTTTTTAGAACATACTATACCCTAAATTCATAAATCCAGAGGAGGATGATGGAGGCTGAGATGCAGTTTTGTTCGTGTAACGTCTACGTTTGGAGTACCGGATCCATAAAATGTAACATATTCATCATATAAATCATACAATAATTTCTTAACTCTACCACAACATGCTTCAACATCATATTCAATATTTAAACCCTCTTTGCCATAATAACCGTCTAGATAATAAGACAAAGATTGTAATTTGTGTCGTGGATCCAAACCAATCAATCAAATAAATATTGGAAAATCCGTATAATAATTTAACCATTTTTGCTTCATAGCACTAACGGCTTCCTTTATTGCTTGGTCAGATCACAATAAAAAAATGCACCAGCAATAATTAATACTCTCAATAACAAATAAATGTGTTGTAGGAAAATAAATTTTAGATAAATTTTATGTAGCATTATGAAAAACTTTTAACAAATTGAAAACATTGTAACAAGCATCCCAATGAGCTTTAAAAAGTTGAATGTTAGGAACATGAAATGAATAAAAGAAACTAATAAATCTCTATACTCATAACTTTGAGCAAGCAATTTATAAGTAGAATTCCAACGTGTTGGAACATCACGAGCAAATTTAATGGCACGTCTACCATTTTGTTTACAATATCTTGCCCATGCTTTCATTGTAGAAGGATTTCTCCATAAAAACATTAGGGCTTTTTTAATAGATTCAATAAAACATTGAAGAGTTTGTAATCCTTTTTGAACACATATATTTAAAACATGGCATGCACATCTTTGATGAAAAAATGTACCAAGAAAGGGTTTGCATAAATCAATTAAAAGTGGAATATCAGTGGTATTGGCAGAAGTATTATCAAAACCAATTGCAAAAATTTTGTTTTCAATATTATACTCTGAAAAATAATTCTAAGCTGTCTAAAATATTTTGAGCATTGTGTGAATTATCAAAAACTCTAAAAGCAAGAATTCTTTTTTGGATTGTCCATGCATTATCCATAAAATGGCAAGGACATCCAAGTATGAATGCGTTTGCCAATGGTCAGTCCATATGTCGGCACATACGGTAACACGACCATTATATTTTCAAAATATTTTCTAACTTTTTTTGTCTCTCACATAAATCTTTTCAAGTGTTTGTGTGAGCGTGGATCTAGGGACACGGCATGCAGCAGGGTTTAATGCTCGTCGACAATAGTTAATAAAGTCAACCCTCTCACCAAACTGAATGATAAATGTTCTACTGCTACCATCCTAGCTAATTCTTCTCTATTTTGTTCATCATTATAACGAAATAAGTGTTGGTTGGGAGTAACGTACCTGGGAATTTGTGTTTGTGACCTCATTCTGATCACTGCTTCTGGATGTTTGGCTTCAATATGCTTCCAATAAGTGCCAATCCTCCGGATCTGCTCCATTTATATACTTTGTTGCAGTAATTGCAAGCTACTGTAATGCTTCCATCTTCATTCATAATTTTCTTCATATGTTTGACGAAGAGATCAGATTTGCTCTGCTTCTGTATCAGATCTTCCTCCCTTTCTAGATCCACTTCCGGTGTATCAAAACCAAAATCCGGAGGTGTATCAAATCAGGCATATTTTCTGACTGGCTTGTCAAATTGGGGGTGGTGTCATTGGATCGGGTTCAGAAATTATAAGAGGGGGATTAGGAATATTTAGGCCTAGGTCTTCAGCATAGGTCCGACGTTGCAGATATTCGTGATAAGTGGGGTTGTTATGATCGAGATTATTGATCATAGTACCCTTACCTTTCATCGAAATCGAACGCCTAGGATCGACTGGACCGTCACGGCCGTAACCCCTTCCACTTCCATTTCCACTTCCACTTGCCATTTAAAAATAAATTTGGGAGAGAATTGGAAACTTAAAACTTAGAAGAATAATTGACTAATTGGAAATTAAATAAATTGGAATAAGATAAATTGGAAATAAAATAAATTGAAAATAAAATAAATTACAAATAAAATAAATTGGATAAAATTAATTGAAAATAAAATATATTGGAATTTGGAAATAAAATAATTGCAAATAAAATAAATTGGATATAAAATTAATTGAAAATAAATATATTGGGAATAAAATTAATTTCAAAAAATAATTAAAAAATGAAATAAATATTAAAACCTTGGAAACTTGGAGATTGAGAGACTTATCACTTGAGAGTTGAGAGTGTTGGAGAGAAATTAGATAGAATTGAGAAGAAATTGGTGTGAGGAAAAATGAAGGGGGGGGAGGGGGTGGGTGGGTGGGTTGGTATTTGTATTTATAGAAAAGAAAAAAAATTAAAAATTAAAAAAAAAGGGGTAGCCGTTGGACCCCAACGGCCTGCTGACGTCAGAAAACCGTTGGGCCAAACGGTCGGCTGATGTCAGCCGACCGTTGGGCTCCAACGGCAACCCAACCAAAAAAAAAAAAAAAATTATTTTTAATTCGTCGAACCGACGGTTCGACCAAACCATTGAACCTGAACCGGAACCGGCCTACTCCAGTTCAGGTTTCGGTTTCGGTTTCGGTTTTTTCGATTCCGACGGTTCCAACCGGAACTGTGCCAGGTCTAGTAGAGACCTTGCTATGGCATTTGAGAACAGTTGCTATGCCATTATTGAACATGACTGTGGTCACATCATACCTACAGTCCTACACGGCCTCCATACATCGATGAGATTAAGGGTTTTCTTCAATGTTTTCACTACGAAATCCGAATATCTTTTTTATTGATTGTTAAAAGTGAATGATAGTTTTTTTAGAGATAAATTATCTTAATTTATGCATTTATAAAAAACATCTAAGATGATCCTTGATTCTTGAATAATGACGAAAACAATTAAAAAAAATGTTAGATATTGCAATTCATAACTCATTTCTCAACTTGCAAATTGACAATTTATTTTATATGATATGTCTAAGTGAAATAAATCATATTTTGTTTGATTTTGTTAGACGATAAATTTTAGAGTTCAAATTTTTTTTTGTCACTATATGGGGAGCTTTTTGTAAGACTATCACCAGTTTAGTAATGTAAGTTTAAAAGGCACCTATTTAGGTGACGACAGACAAAAATACCCTTATTTGTCAATTTGTTTGTTTTTCAAACGTTGAGAGAAAAGTTTGGAGAGAGGAAACCTGACAGCGCAACAATCCAAATATCGACGGAAAACTGACGGCAAACTCACCGGCGACGCCACTACAGTACTAAACACACCTGCGAACTCAAAAGCCAGTGGTAGGTTTTCATTTCTCACGCGTTTTTTTATCTTGATAAGTTTATGTGTGTGATGTTGGATGGCATTTTGATCATGTAATGGTTTGATTTGATTTATTGTTGATATGTGTGACTGATGAGGTTAGGTTAGGGTTTTAGTTTATGTAAAAATTAGTTTTGAAGAAGATGAAGATCTGAGTTTCCGAGCGTTTTTGAACTTTTTCCGAGCCTTTTTGAACATTTGTTGAGCCTTTTAGAACAGTCCTCGAGCCTTTTAAAATATTACCCGAACCTTTTCAAGGAAAATTCATAGGTTAATCGATTTAGAATCTCTGAGCCTTTTTGTGCGGTTTCGAGCCTATTCATATTAGACCCGAGCCTTTAATACACAGTTCAAGCCTTTTAATACATATTTCCGAGACTTTTAACTTTTTGAGCCTTTTCATACACAGTTCAAGCCTTTTAATGAACTGTTCGAGCTTTTTAAGACACTACCCGAGCCTTTTAATGAAGTGTTCAAGCTTTTTGAAACACTGCTCGAGCCTTTTAATGAAGTGTTCGAGCCTTTTGATACACTGCCCGAGACTTTTCATACATTACTTGAGCCTTTTAATGAAGTGTTCGAGCCTTTTGATACACTATCCGAGACTTTTCATACAGTACCCGAGCCTTTTGATACACTACCCGAGCCTTTTAATACACAGCCCGAGCCTTTTTCTTCGAGCCTTTTCATGAACTTATATGCTGTTTTTCTGTGAATATGCAGATGAGGAATCAGCTAAAGGATTTGCTTAAAACCCCAGTGGTAGAATGGTTCAAGGGAAAAATTATTCGGCATGACCATTTCGATGACCTTAGAGATATCGACAACGCACTTGAAAGTGTACCTGAACATCTGAAGATCGAAGATCGACGTCGGTTTACTGAGTCGTGTTTTGGTCATTTCCTTCAGATGCATCGTGAGATTCATTTTTCGGCTGGGATTGTCCATCAGATGCTTTTGCGCAAGTTGCATCACAATGGGCCAGAAGATGAGATTTGATTTTTGTTGAGTAAGCATTCGGTCCGGTTCTTGAAGGTTGAGTTCTGTCTAATCACCGGTTTGAAGTTCGGAGTCATTCCCGACATGGAGAGGTATGATATAGTAGAGAATGACATACATGACCGGTACTTTTGGGGTCGAGACATCAAGTTTGAAGAGTTGAGAGTGGTGCTGCGGATTGGTATTTTAAGGAGTAGTACGATGCGGCGAAGCTGTCCTTATTGTTTATGTTGAACTGGATATTGATGGGGTTGGAGAGATACAAAGTTCCAGTATGGCAGTTTCGCCTAGTCGAGGACTTGGATGCTTTTGATGCATTCCCGTGGGGCGCATACGTGTATAGGCGGTCTGTTTTGGTTTCAAGCATGCATTGGATGGTCAACAGCAGCAGCTCGAACAACGACAGCAAGAATAGGGCGCTGACGTACACACCACCGAGACATACAACATATACGGTCTACCGCACGCACTATTGGTGAGAATTTAGAATTTGAATCTGTACTTTAATTGTAATTTTTTTATATATGACTGATGTATTTACTTCTTATCGTACTTATCTATTACGTAGATATTTGCTTTTGAGGTTATCCTTGAGCTTGGCAATAAAAAATGTGGGACCCGCAGGGTAACCGAGCTACCCCCCCCCCCCCCCCCCCCACGTATTCTGAAATGGTAGTTGAGTCAACGACCGAGGGGGACAAAACTGGATACCTTTTCAATGAAAGGGTATGTATTGTTGTTGTTAATGTTTATAATTTTTAGTATGTATACAATTACAATGTTCTAACTCCAATTTCAGACGTTTGCACGGTGTGAATTGGTGTCGACGGATGCTGAGAGGGCTCAATGGTACTACGAAAGCATAGGCCTAGGAGGTAGTCTGTATGATGCCGATTCCGTTGATATACCCGGTCACCTCTCGGATCCCGAACGACATAGGACGTCGGACCCAGTGATACGGAGGATCTGTATTGCGTACCTAGTGATACGGAGGCTACTTATTCCGGACCTAGTGAAACGGAGGGTTCAGACGCAGAGGGTGGCAGTGGCAGTGGGAGTCCTCGTAGGCAGGTACGATTCACTTTGCCCAGACACCCTCCCCCTAGAGGTGATTCAGTCCTGAAGGGTGTCAGTAGTAGTCCCTTGAGGCCTAGGCGGGTACGATTCAATTTGTCCAGACAACCTCCACCTGGACGTGATTCACGAGGAGGTATTGGAGGGCATCAACAGGTACGTAAAATATTAGAACCGCATGATTTAATTTCAATTGAGTGAACGGTTTTAGTACTGATAGAGTTCGAAATCCTTTCAGGGCTAGGACCGTAAATTTGCTGAAGTGATGGCTGTTGTCCGATCTGTACGAGAGGATGTGATGGATGTTGTCCAAAAGAGTGATGAGAAACGAGATGCGCAACATCAGGACTTGTTGGATTTGATCCAGGCGCTACAAGGTCCGACATCGCAGTCCCGTATGGATGGTCCACCATTTGATGACCAACCATTCGATGACCATTACAGAGACTTTAGTCCCACATGCAGGACAGGTACTTATCAGGATGGGATAAACCTAGGGAGCAGACATGGGCAGCCACCTACTATGGAGGCACATACTACGGACACGGTATCCGATCAGCAGGGTCATGATGTGACAGAATGAGAGGAGGTACCCGGTGGTACAGAGATAGCAGTATTGGAGCAGGTACCTCCTCCGATTTTACCTGACAGTACTGCCGGTACAGAGACAGCACTGCTGGAACGGGACCTAGGACAGAGTTCATCCTCACAGCGCACCTCTCCTCCAATCGATCCCAACGCAGTTCGACCCTTAAAGCGATCCCGGCTCAGCTCCCCCATTCCTGAGACCGATGCATGGAGGTAGAGTTCCTCATCACAGTGCAGCCATCCTCATAGTGATCCACGGAGGCAGAGTTCCTCCTCACAACGTAACCCTCCGGTAGAGCCCAGTGCTCGGGATTGTATTCCACCCCAGCGGGTTCGCAAGCTAGGTTAGCAGCTAGTGTCCCCATACACTGACCCCTATCGGCTGAAAAAGCCGAGGACAAGGCCAGCGTCTTCAACGCATGTATTAAGGCCCCAAAATTTGTTTGATGCCGACCATGTTGCAGCATACAAGGCCTACAAGAGTAACTTGACGGGGAAATTGTAAGTATAATCGTTCATTTTATAATTTTTTAATATTATTTGTTTAACACCTAAGTAAAATTACTTGGTTATCTAACTTCTTCAACAATGCAGACATGATGTGGATCTACCTTTACTAGTTGGTGTCACTTGGTTCCAACGGTTGCAAACCAATTTCATGGAGTTGGAGGAATCGGTATGTTCCTTATTTTAATTATCTGTATAAGTTTGTATCAGTAATGGTAGAATCCTATCAATATAAATGTTTACATTGCTAGCACATCGACGCGTATTTGAAGATTTTGCGGAAGCGTCAACGAGCATACCCCACTGTCTACAGTCAAAGGGTCAACTTACTGGATTCACAATTCTATGTAAGTTTTTATATTGTACGGTTTTCGTTTGTGCATTGATGTGTTTCGTACATCTTTTACCTAACGCTTTGGTAAATTTTCTATGTACAGTCATGGTTAGAAATTCATTTGGGGTAAATTTTCAGCCGTGGGGTTGGGCAAACCCCCTCCGAGCTGGTCTTTGCAGAAACACACGTGACCCAATGAAGACCTGAAGACGGTCCGAGGATTGGTCTCGTCAGGAAGCCGGCCATGGCACGAGGTTGATTAGGTAAGGGTTTAAATTACATGGTTTCAATGTGTTTAATACAATGTTTACCATTTCAAACACCTAACACTATGTTAAAACCCTACAGGTTGTGATCCCTTGCAACCTTGGACGGCAGCACTGGGTACTGGCCAACATTGACCTTACCATTGGGAATATCTACCTGTTAGACCCTTCAGACAGAAGGTTACATGGGACTACAGGAATAAGAAGTCGCGTGCCTACATTGGTTTATTCCCTCGATGTTGCATTAGGTCCGGTTTCACGACAGCAGATGGAGAATGATGAGACGTACACATCGTCGAAGAGGCCCTTTCGGATGAGCATCCTGGACAAACGGAGTGGGGTGCCCCAACAACATCAGGGGTATGACTGTTTCAAGATTTTATTCCATCCCACTTGGTTTTAATAAAATTCCAATCTAACGGTTTTCATGCGGTGATTTGCAGTGGTAACTATAGTGCCCATACTTTGAGATTAGTAGAGTACTTGTTGGCAAATAGGAGCGAGTTCAACTGGACGGAAGAGGATATGGGCACCATTCGGGAGATATGGCTGTGGAGGTTTATTGCAACTCGCTACACAACACTTTTGTGTAGTTTAAGTATATTTCGAATTGCTCTTTGTTATTTAGTTGATGTACATAAAATTTGAGTTTTTTGATTGAATTATTCAATTAAATTTATTCAATTCCAACACGCACGATTTAAGTGAACAAGTCATTCAATTCCACATGATTAAAATGAATAACTAAATTCAAATCAATTTCGGAACAAAAAATAAATCATAATAGTTCAACATAAAAGCATAAGTTAGAGACATGTTCCTCAAGCCTTCCCACATTAACAATTGCAAGCTTTTCTAGTGGCAATTCGTTTTCCTCTTGTATTGCCTTGTTATGTTTGATCGCCTTCCTCAACGGCTTCATTCATTCCATAGTAGAGTCCTTCTCAGGGCACGTTTGTTTGTTGTGTCCAATTGAATGACAGATGTTGCACCTGCGACAGTATTCCTCAGGGACAATTCTGCTAGGACCTTCATTAACCATAGGCGGGTTGAAACACCTCCTGCTATTATGTCTTAGTTGTCCACATCTTCTACACGACTGTGTGGTTGTTCTCTCCGAAGACGAGGCATGTCGACCCTCCATCGAACGACCTAATTGTCTCTTCATCTTTGGATTTAAAACCACCCGCGTTGCGATGTCGGATGGCACTAACCATGAAGAAGGATGGCCAACCAGCATAATAGGAACCGAGTATGTATCAATAAGTGTCTCCCTCTTGTAGTAGTCCGCACATAGAGATGTGAAATCCAAGTTCCGCTCCCTGCAACAATGAAAACAGTTAGATTCACGTTTGGGTAATATAAAGCGTTAACTATAACTTGTCATGTACATTGCCGCTGTGAGTGCGTGTGAACATGGAAAAAAGTCCATTTAGAATTTGTTGCATGTGCAAGTCTTCTAGGCTAAGTTAACCGTCCACTGTTTTCCCTTTTGTTTGACGAAGAATATTTTCCAGTCAACTGGATTTACGGTCATATAACCGCACTTCTCGACACGTTTCAGGATCACAAGATGTGCTACGTCGGTCATTCGATGACGCATGGACTGTGCAGCTGCATAACGATCGTGAAACCACTTTTGTAGCATATTCCGAATGAACTCTTCCAGTGTCATCGGTGGCAGTTGCCGTGTGAATTTTAGACATGAGATTATGCACTCTACAATATTTGTGGTCATCACCCTGTACCTTCTTTAGGGACAGTGTACGCGGGACCACTTGTGTGGATCGGCAGCAATGGCATAATCAAATGCAGCCTTGTGCAGCTTACGTAACTCCTCTATATGGCGATTATACTTGATTTCACTATACGACCTAGTTGCGTCATCCATTATGTCAGTAACATCCTTTCTGTGAAATCACTTCTTCATATTTTCACCAAAATGCCAACAACATATGGTATGGGATGCATAAGGGAACACTTTACAAATCCCTGCTTCAATGCTTGCATGACGATTGGAAATGAAAACCAGATCATCTATATGACCAAAGGCACCCTTCAAGCATTCCAAAAACCACTCCCATAAAAGGTTATTTTCTGAGTCAATGTACCCAAAAGCAATTGGATACACTTATTCATTTCCATCTTGTGCAGTTGCAACAAACATTGTACCCTTAAATCTTCCCTTCAAATGGGTACCATCAACTGCAATCACAAGTCGCATACACCTTCGAAAACCTCTAATTGAGGACCTTAACAACATGAAAAATTAGAGGAATTTACCATCGTCTGCACACTGTAAGTCAGTGATTGTGCCAAGATTTTGCTGTTCCAGAACGTATGTAAAAGATGGCAGCAGTTGGAAAGTTTCTTCATGCGTCCCATAGCTTAATGACAATGCATATTGCAGGGCATCATATGCCTTACTGTACATGATTTGGATGCCATACATTGTTTTCATATCGGCGATTACGTCCTTGGGACGCATGAGACGACCATCATGTTGTTGAAGTCTAGGTGCAATGACTTCTCCGATTATGACTGCACTAGCTTGTCGATGGTGACAGTGAATCTCCTCCAAGGGATAACTATGTTCGTTGACAAAACTTCTGACTTGAAAGTAAGTCCTTTCTTCTCTCCTCACCGCTCTTAATTTCCACATACAGTCGTCAATGATGCAAACCAAATGTAAAGTTGTCTTATTGGACCTTTTCACCTTCCATTCAAAGTTTTGATGCATTGCAAAATGACAAACTAGCCTCTTCAAATCATTTTTACTCGGAAAAAATTGACCTTTATAAATCATGGTTCTAGGTTCTTGCGTTGCCAAGGTGCTGCTTCTACCAATACCAAATGAGTATGAATTTGCTCCGGAAATAACCCACATTGTCACATTATCAGAATTAGATGCTGTTACATTATACCGGACATCGGAAGTTCCAGGCATATCTGGTGCAGTGCAACTAAATCCTTGTACACGTCTACCACGTGTTTGAATTTGTGCAGGCTCTTCATCCATATTTTGTAGATCATCAACCTGTTCATTATTTGCCTCATTATCATTATCCACATCATGCTTTGGGTAATTGTTCGGGTAATTGTTCTGCTCATTGTACCGATCATTGTACTACTCAATTCGAAAACCAAACACATCGCCTAATTGAGGTTCAACTATATCTGCATGGTCAACAGCTACCGGTGGGACACCACACATGTTTCCCTCACCTTCGGTGGCACTCCTTTGGGTGAACACTTGGTTGCTACCGCTAAAGGATCCAAATTGTTGGGTATTTTTAGGGGGAGGAATATCATTCCCTATCACATCTCCAGCTATCCTCTCAGTTACACTGACGCATACTTGAGGGATCACCCGATCTTCCCCTAGCATAAACTGGACATCGTCGTCATTTCTTATAAATGTCCGACATGTACTGCCAGGAACGATTAATATTGATGACAGAACAACATTGAATTTGTTTGCATCATACTTCACAATGGTATGCATGATTGCCACCAATTCTTCGTAAGTCATATTCTTTGACACATACATTCCCTGGTTATCAGATCCAACAAACCTCTGACTTCCGTCGGGTAACTGCTCTCATCGACCGCTGTAAGATATTACTATTCTAACCCGATTCATGATGCTGCCAAATTAATCATCACAAACCATTAATAAAATCCCATGACTATAAAATATTTTCAAATATTACATTTACAATGGCTCGGGAAGACTTGCAAAAGGCTCGGGGAAGACTTGAAAAGGCTCGGATATTTATTCATTGATAAGTCTCGGGGAAGACATGAAAATGCTCGGATAAGTTATTACATGAAAAGGCTTAGGGAAGACATGAAAAGGCTCGGGGAATTCTTCTACAGGCTCGGATAGTTATTACATAAAAGGCTCGGGGAAGACATGAAAAGGCTCGGAGAATTGTTCAAAAGGCTCGAATAGAGCTTACAAAGTCTCGGAGATCCAAAAATTGGTTTACAAAATACTCAGATAACATATGAAAATGAACAAATGAAAATGTGAACAAATTAAAAGAAAAAAGTTCAAGAAATATTACCTTATTTTACTAAAGCACGTCCCTTCTTTATAAGTTGAAGAAAGTTGGGGCAACCTTGAACTTTTTTTGTAGAGAGAGAGAGAGAGAGTTACTGAGTTAACACTACTTTTTGTTGGAAGAAGTGTGGAGAGAGAAAAGAACAAAGAGAATAACATAAATGATTATTTAAGGGCAATTTTGGTAGTTCACCATAATATGTGCCTTTTAAACTTAACTTATTAAAGCACTGACATTGTCACCCAATCAGTTTTAAAATGTGACATTTCTCACCAATTCCACTAAATTTTATTGGTAAATCCAAGGTTAGTTCCTTGGTCCGATTTTGGTTTTATTTTTTATTTTGTCGTAGAACCTCACTTATTACAGTTCAGAAGAACAAAAATTCCCATATAAATTACAAAATGTTCATCTTTTTTTACTCGGTGAATGTTAAGCCGAACATTTAAGGAATGAACCTTAACTAATATTCAGAAACGTAATATTCCTAACGTCCATTTTAAGGAACAGAAAATTGACCTTACGCCCATTTCTCAACATAATATTCAGCATCCCTTACATCAATGGGGTTTGGATTTTAAGGTACATTTCAAAACTTAATAAAACTTGAAATTAAGGATATTGAATAGAAAAATATCCTAAATTTCAAGTTTACTATTTCAAATAGCCAAGAGTCATTTATATAATAAGGGTTAGAGATGAACTCCTTACTTTTCTTTGTTAGACGTGGGATGCCAATATTTATGTCTCAAAATCATTATCCACCAAAGGTACAAATGTCCAAATCAAAACAAACAAAGGTAAGATAACTCGGTACTCAGATGTGAATACAATTTTTGGATGAATCTCATAAGCATTACAAATGATATTTTTACCCATTCTATCATGTTAATATACAACAATCAACCAATACGAGAGCGGGTATTATACCCATGCTGTGGTATTATACCCTCGGCCTTCATTTTCAAAAAATTCTTCATCTTCTTCTGTAACTTTCTTCCCCCTTCTTCGGTAACACAAACAAATGGATAATCCTACAATTTTGCGTTTTTTCCTTTTTTTCTTACATGCTTATGAGCTTCAGATTAACAACCGGCCATAAATGTTACAAAACAGGAAACTTCACAAATTATACAAATGTATACTGCGTGAGAAATAAAATGTAAAAAAAAAATTAAAAAAAAATAAAATTTAAAAAAAAAAAAAAAAAAAAAAAAAAAGGTTAGTTCTACCTTGAATTGGATTGAAAGTATACTGCGTGAGATAGTGTATCATCTATTCTTTATTTGTAAATAATACAAATTACACGCGTACGTTATTGGTCAATCATTAATATTATAATAAATATAATCCCTAACTTAACGGTTTATCTTAATGGTCATTACTTTAGGGTACCATTTTACATAAATAATTATAAACCCCCATACATCTTATGAGTTTTGGTCGTAACAATACTTTATCAGTTGGAAATTTATGAACTGATAAACAGGAAAACAAGCTCGAATGTGTTACCTACGATAATAATTATTTGGGTATTCACAACTTTGTAATATCTATGGCTCTTAACAATGTCTAGTTTAAATTTGAAGGGTATAAGCCATTTACAAAGACATCATAGTTCTTAAATCATAGTACTATTTAATATCTTAATATATTTTCGTAGGTTTTGAATTTAATTGAGGAAAAATCATTTGAACGGTCCTAATTCCGAATTTTACAGCAATACTCCTAGGTTTGGAAAAAATCATCGAAAATTTTGTTAGTCTTTTATGGAGAAGCAAATAGTCGTGGAGTTATTTTTTTATTATATAGAAAATATTTATTTATTACCGTTTATAAAAAACAAATATGAGTGAATTTTATATATTAAAAAAAAGAATCTGTTGAATTGAATGCAATAATTAATGTTTTTAATGTGTTGCATTTGATTAAAAATTATTATTTTAATTTTTTGTATATTATCATTAATATATTACCATTGATATGTTTTTAAAATTTACCATTAATTTCATATAAAAAAAAATGGATTACCATTGATTTGGCATTACATTTGATATTTTAATTGTTTTGAAAAATATTTATTTATTACCATTTATAAGAATAATTAAAATTCAAAAATATTTAATTTTGGAAATAATTATACAAATGTAAACTATTTAGAGACAAACAAGAGAGTATGTTGCATTTAGGTTAATAAGAAATAAAATGTATGCAAATCTCAATGCTGCTTGTTTATAGTAGCAAAAAACTTCAGCATCATCATTAATTTGGCAAGTAGTTGATATTTATGCAGCCTTGCTAGTCAATTCTGCTGTTGCTTTTAATTCAAGCTAATGAAAACAATACAATAATTTACAAGCTAATGAAAACACAGTCATCATCAATCACCAATAAATCCAAAGAAATATTACTGCTTTAAAAAATGCAGCAAAAAACAAATAACAAAGGCATATATGGCAAGTGTTTTCTTGAATAAATCAATAAATCATCATTTCTTTGTTTTAGGGAAACCATTGCAAGTAAAATACCATCATCCAACATCCAACAGAAAAGATGAAAACACCACTGACAGAATAACACAAAACAACAATTATCAAGCTAATAATAATAAAAAAACAAAAAAAAAACAGTGACAGACTTGCCTTATGTTGGTCAATGTTTTCAGTTGGATGAGTTTTTCTTCATCCAATGGTTCTTTTTTCAGGAGTTGATCGTCTTAATTAAGACTGAATAAGAGAAAATAAAAAAGTGGGAAATAATAATAGAAGAAAAAGAAAATTAAAAGCATACCAGACACAAGAAACAACAAACATATCTTGATAATCAAGGGCCAAAAACAGAGAAATTGTATCAAAGATTTAAAGGGAGAGAGTTTTACAGTGAATTGTTTAAGAACAAAATAGACCATGCAAAAGAAACTCAAAATAGATCACCATACTAGGGTTTAGGACCGAAACAAGGCCATTTCCTAGCACGAATAGGTTTTTAATCTCTATGCTATCTGGCCAGGCATGCATAACACAAGAACTCAAACAACTCACCACTTAAGCTTTCATGCAAAGTACTGTATCAACATATCTAAAGTATGAGAATTCTTAGTTCAATTTCAAAGGGAACTCAATGACACATGAATTAAAATCTAATCATTTATTATTTACTTAAGATTTCAGTAACTAAATATCTCCTGAGCCAAACCAAGCCAATTAAATTGTAATAGGATTTAATTTCATTTATAACCACCCCCACCTCAGCTATTACATTTCTAACTTCAATAAGAGTACAGTCAAGCTACAACAGATGCTTGGAAGTTTACCTGGCAAGCAATTGATGAAGATTCTCTGATTAACTTAAGCTCCGATGAGGATTTTATGCACCGCAACTCGTCGGTGAGCTTAGAAAGGTTTCTAACTTTGCCATAGTACTAATCTGCCTTCTCAAAGGCCTTCAAATCCGTGTATGTTTGTGCAGCGGAGACCAATAGTCTGTAATTAAAACCATACTGGAAAATACCAGAATTAATACAGATTAGGCCAATGAAGAAAACAAAAATTATTGAACCAATCAAACATTTACTGATCAAATACAAAGCGAAAACTTCGATCTTCACAAGCAATAAACATTAAAAGATCATCATCAACATGAAAATTGAACTATTGGTAAAAAGCTCAAACAAAAACCCAGAAAAGTCTATCTGATTATATATATAGCTTCTACTAGCTAATCCCACATAAAAATTTTGGTACTTTCACATAAAAGACCCATAAAAACAACATTAGACTCTTCAAATCAACATTAACATGACTATTACTTACTCAATATTGGATTATCTGTGAAGTACCCTCTTGATAATTTAGCCCAAAAACACATTAAAAGTTGTAAAAAAAAAATGGAAATCAAAGAGAATACAGACCTGCTGGTGGTTTTGAACGAGCTGCTCTCTGAAGCCCTTGAACTTCTCGGCGGCATCTATATATAGAGACAGTCCCTGATATGATACTTGTTTCGTCATTGCTTAATTTTATGCAACTGTGTTCCTGTAGTTTGAGAGAAAGTAGAAGAAGTACGTCTTTTCAAAGTGTGTGTGATTTGTTTGTGTTGATGGAGGGTGTATTTAAGAAGAGAAAGTGAGTGAGGGTGTTGATTGTTGAAGATGAATCATGAATGATTAGAGAGTGATTGAGTGAGAGAGAGCCCGCCCAAATGGATGCATGCCATGTGGTAAGGAAAACCAATCAAATGAGTTATCCATGCCACATGGCATGCACCCGTTGGTTAGGGTGCATGCAAGATTTTCTCTCAAGAGGAGATGTATAATGACAAGAGAAACTTAGAAAACGCTGGCTTAAGAGTTGAGTTGGCATGCCAAGCCAATAAAATTCTACTGCGTTGTTAATGCCACATCCCATTAAAGTGTTTTATCTTTTAGCAAAATAAGGAAACTTTTCTTTTATTTTACTTTTTATATTTTAGGTAATGAGGTCGCTCCTTTGATGGATGCTTTAGCTTCTCATGAATAGAAAATATATATACCGATGTTTACAATTGCAGATGCGAGAAAAACAGAAGAAACCAAGCAGAAAGACATGCAATTCATGTTAAAGAAGAGTCAATTTATAAGTTCAATGGCATCTCTTTTTTTTTTTCTGCTTTATTGATTTTTTGGTGGTCATACGCAATTGTTAATGTTATCAGCTGTATTCAATGCTTTCACAAGAACTTCATATTTTATAATCATCCTTTTTCAATGTGACTTACAGCTTATATTGATATTGATATGAAGAAAGCTAAAATCTCTATCATTTTTATTTGTTATGATTTATAGCAAGACCTAGTAGATATAAGCTTTTGCAATGTTTGGTGTAATTGTTTGTCTATGAATTGTGATGATATCAAAAGCATTCAATTTCCACTTTATTTTTTTTATACAAAAAAGTTAGGGACAGATGTAGTCATTTTCTTTTCCTTTATGAAAGAGCAATAATGTAGGGGAATATAGAAACCCACATTCCTGTATTTATCATCCATTAATTTTTTACTATTTGCACCTACACACATCTCAAATTGAAGAATGCTACAAAGAATGCTTCATTTAATATTGCTTTGAAATCATTATTGAGATGATTTTTCACATCACCTCAAATCTTCATTTAATAATTTTTATTTATTTTTAAATTAAAAATTAAAAAACTTATTAAATTAATTAGTTAAAGAGTCATGCTTATAATATGGGTTGGTGGGCATCTAACTTCCAGAAGCTAGCAAGAAAAAAAAAAAAAGAAGAGTTATTGTCGTGTTTCAATTTATCAACTCATGACTCATGACTCATGACCCACCACCCACAGTAACTCAATAAGAATCCATATATTGTCCAATGCCACGCAACCTCTTCATTTATGATAATTAAAATCGTGGATTTGAGTCGACTCATGTCCCTCAACATTTAATTTGTGATAATTATATATATATATATATACAATTTTTCTATTATCAGTTCGAACTGACAAAAGATATATCAGTTCCTTGCATGTGGGTCATTGGATTTAAATACTTTGACTTGGCTGTATGCACTTGTCAAAGCATCTTTTAAATCCAATGGCCCACATGCAAAGAACTGATATATCTTTTGTCAGTTCGAACTGATAATAGCATCTTTTAAATCCAATGGTCCACATGCAAGGAACTGATATATCTTTTGTCAGTTCGAACTGATAATAGAAAGACTGTATATATATATATAAAGAGACCTTATCATACATTTATGATTTATGTAATTTCAAATTCTTCTTACTTTTGAGTGTACACCAATTATGATCTCATTATGATAATTTCAAATGCTTTTTTCAACCGTGTGATGAAGATCCAACGGAGGAGAATGATATATCATCGAGTAACTAAGATGAAAAACTAAGGTTGGAAACAACACTAATTAAATGGTTCAACATCTCAATCTCTCTCTCTCTTCTTCTTTTCTTCAATAAAAGAAGCATTCTATTTATGGAAAATTAAAGCATCCCCACCAGCAATTACTACAATCTACACACAAAGTATTTTCAATTTCAATAATCATCATCATCGACACAAAATAATATTTAAATCTACACCGGGCCACTGAAGGTCTACATATAATTAGTTTTTTGTTTTTTTGATCCAATGATATAATTAGTTGATCATTGGTACCAGAAATTTACAATTGAAAATGACTTGAAAAAAGGAAAAGAAAAAATTCCATTCATGTTTATATGAGATTATGAGAAGAAGTTAATTCTTGTGTTGTCAATTCATGCATCATCTTTGTTAAAGGCTAGATCAGTTTCCCTTTAGATCAGTCCAATTTTTTTTAAAAAAAATTTTATTATTGAGAATTAAAAAAAAAAAAAAAAAAAATTGTTAAAGGCTAGCCATGTGATCTCTTTTTTTTTTTTTTTTTTTAACTTTTGTTCTCTTCTATTATTGTATTGTACATGGTTTGTTCTTCATGTAATATATGCTTACGTCTATGGTTTAAAATATCTACAATATCTATTATATATATATTGATATTCCGTAATTTAAAGGTATCGATATAGATATAGGGTGTATTATCATTTCCATAAAATATCTGAAAATATCTTCCGTAAAATGCTTATAACGGTAAACTTGTAGTGAATTTTTACATAATTTCATGACTATATATTGATGAGTTTATATACATATCTTCTTCATTAAGTAGTACTTGTGATTCATTTCTATCTACACAATCCTTTTGTCGGTAATAGTGGATTTATTTTATGGCCACTTTAATTTAAAAGGTGTATGCTTAATCGGGGCTACACATGAGTTGTAACTCACTATAAGCATTAGGTTCTCATCATACATATATATATCTATATATATATATATATATAATTTTATTTTCTTATTGACGTGCATGTTATCTTATTACGATGATCCGGCATCAGGTCACTCTGTCCCAAGGATTGTAAGTCTTGGGACCCGAAGCTTAAAATCATGGTTTCTCCATTTTAGGATTTTGCTCCTTGAATCCGGAAAAAAATGTAGATGCTTTTGGAGTTGTCAATGTCCGTACAAAGTCTTAAGATTTCTTATTAATTTTTATTTTAAGAGAATCTGTTTATTTAGGTTTAGGAGAAATTTAAATTTGATCATTTAATAGCGAAATAGCTGTATTGTTGTGTTGCATTTCGAGCAGATTATCTTGAAAAGTTATTGTTTTTTTACAAGGGGTAGTAACTGCTGTTTGAAAATATTTTTGGTGAAGTTACAAGTAAATGATTATTTGCATAAATAACTAAATACCCAGTTATATATGATCACAATATGCAGCTACTACATTGAAATGAAAACAGAGCATGCTCTGCTCTTCACCATCTTCGTTTAATGGAGTTCTCTTAGACATTTTAACAAACACCTTCCTACATTCATCAAACTCTTGCTTTAATTTGTTTGTTATTTTTCAAAGTGAACCTTGTGCTTAAGAATGAACTTGTACATCAGAAGCATCAAGACAGAGCATAGAAGCAGAACCGAAGTAACAAAGGTGTTGATAGATCTTTGTATAAATAGACTTGTATCTTGTATCTGTGTTTAATCAATGAAAAACAGAGCTCTTTAGCTTAGCTTCTTCTCGTAGTCATTTTTACAAACACCTGTGTATCTTTGTCAAACACTTTGTAATCTCTTCTTCTTATTACAAATGTATATTTATTGCAATGACTAAAATAATAACTGTAATTAATAGTTTTCTTTTTGGGAATTTTTTTAGTTGTTAACCTGTGCGGCTGTGCCTTTAGGGCACAGGTTAACATTACCCATAATAAAATAGCATCAAATTAAATTTAAGCTTTACTTTTTCCGGAGGATCGTGTGGAGTCCACCATTAGATGAATGGAATTTTTAGTGTTTAAACTGATCATCATCGGTACACATTACAACATAATGCTTTGATAAATCTTTTAAAAACCAAACTTGCAAATAATGGTAAAATCTTCATCACAACATAGTGCTTCAATGTTCTTCACAAGGGGAGGATTGTCACTTGAATCATGCATGAGCCATCAATAATTCTGAAGTCATTAATTCATCACAAGTATATATATACTTGTAATTAGTTTAAAGTGTCCACCAATTATACTTGTAAATTAATAATTCAGCAATAAACTTACATTAAAAAAAAAAAAAAAAACCATCAACCTTGCATTGCAAGCATGATTTTAGCATCCTCCATCTGTCAATAATTGTTTGTTTAAATTATTTTTATATAATTTTATTTTTCAACTAAATTTTAACAAATATTATTTTAATAATTTTTTTAATTTTTGTTTGCTTTTAGTAAAAATATAGCATTTATAATCTCCCATATAGTTTTATCTAAATTTTTTTATCAAATAATTTTCTACTCGAATGTGAAGTGATTTGACATGAGCATGAGAGAATAAATTATGATGATAAATTTGGATTCCATAAAAAAAATCCCGATATGATGAATGCGAATTCTTTCGAATAAAGAAGAAGGAAATTATTGAAAAAAACACTCGCAATTTTTAAATACAATGTGTATCATTTTTTGGTAAATATGAAGTCATTTGGATGACTTTCCAAAATATTAACATGTTATGTTACTATTATTTATGTTTTTTTTGTTATGTTATTGTAATTTTCATTTGGAAGTTTTAATGTCTTTATTTTATTGCTAATTTATAATAATTAATATGTAGATAACATAAAGTACGGTGAAAATAAAATAAAAATGATAAATAAAAATAATATTATTAAATATTTAAATATTTATCTCATTTTAAAAATCTAGATAAAATATTTTGAATAGTATCATTTGTATGATAATAAAAGTTATTTTGATTTATATTAGAAAACGAGTTGAAAGCTCTTTCGGACCCAATCTCTTCGATAGTTCAAGAATTAAGATACATATTTTTACGGTGAAAATAAGTCAAAAGTATTTTATCGAAGAAGTTGATATTTACACACATTTTCTCATAAATTAAGGAGTTTCATGCCAATCTGGGATCATCAGACTTTTAATGAGATTTTACTTTGCAGTGGGTGGGTGGGTCACTATGGGTGAGGTACTGAGATCATGAAGTGAAACAAGACGAAACATCTTTTTGTTTATTTTATTTTTTTATTTAAAAAGTTGTTTTAATCAATAGAAAAAACTCTTTCAAAGAACACTAATAGCAAATTAGCAACACTAAATTTTACTCCGATTTGAAGTTAAAAGGGAATCTTTTAAGAATATGTTTTAAGAGGAAATAGAGGTATATAGCACTTTTTAAATTTTGAATTGTACAACTATCAAACTTTAATAACTCTTGTTTTAATAGCACCAAAAATGGAATTTGGACAAAAATACCCCCTAGCTTCTTTTCTCTTGTGTATCCTTCACCTTCTTCTTCCTTTTTCCAAAACCTTCATTGATGGAGCTTCAATGGAGGTGCCACCACCGACCGACGAGTTGACTGGCAAAATTACCGGAAAAACGTTCGTTGAGTGCCAATAATTGTAACCGAAGTGTTCGTTTTCATTTTCGAGGTGTGTAGAGAGAGAAACGAAGCAAAACCCAAACCGTCGCGAATCTTCATCGTCCAATCTATGACGATCCATCGCGAATCTGACGAAACCGATGGTGCCAACGAACTCGGCATCGTTCAATCTTCCAGATCCAACTATTTCCAGAGTCAACCGGCGCCGTCATCGAATCGTCACTATCACCATTGATAGAGGTCGAACAGAATAAGTCCCGAACAAACTTGAATTAAGTCTCGAAACGCATGAATAAGTCTCGAAAACGCATGAATAAGTCTCGAAACTGCAAATAAGTCTCGAATTTTTAAGAAAAAAAATAAAAAGGAAAAGAGTAAGTGGGGGTATTTTGGTCTCATCACCTATTTTGGTGCTATTAAAACAACACTTACTAAAGGGGTGCTATTTGCACAAGCCCTCCCCCAAAAAGTGCTATTTAATTTTTGAACCCTTATGTTAACACTAAGTTTTTTTCCACTCCAATGTTTCACACCAAATTTTACATAAAAAAAGTATCTTTAAAGAATATTCTTCTGATAAATATTTATACAATACCAATTAATTTCTATTAGTTAACTTATACAATATTCAATATTCAATAATTTTATTGGCATAAAAATATATTTCAAAATGGGTGTCATTTTAAAGATCTCAATGAGATCTTTCCAACAGTATATTTTTTGAAAATATATATTGTTGGAATTAAGTATAGGAGGGTTAAATTAGAGATTTGAAATAAATTAAAACATTAATTTCACATTTAAAGAATAATAAATAAATAAATAAAAGGTAGCTTATTCTTTCAACAAATCAGACAATCAGTGGACCTTATTGGTTCATTACCTAAAACGTAAAAGTAAAATAAAAGAAAAGTTTCCGTGTATAGCTGCAGCGCATGTATGTGGACTTTTGATTACTCTCTTTTCTAATTGCTGCATAATTGAATGAGAGAGCTCATTTCCTCACGTGTCAGAACACCACTTGCTATATATCCCCTCCATTCAATCACATGTCAACAAACCATCTATTCTTTTTTTTTTTTTTTTTAATAAATTAAAAACAAGAATGTACATGTTAATGTGTTATCATGACCAAATTAATTAAGTTGAATGTTAGGCAGTGACAGGATTTTTTCTACTTTATTGATTTTTTCCATTCATTAATAAAGCCAAATGAATGAAAAATTAGTGAGGTGATGAGCTTTCTCTTGCTATAAAAGGGGCCTGAAGCTTCAAATAATGCTAATAATTAATAAATCCATATTTAATTAAGTAAATTAAACTGACATTGAGAAAATTGATTAATGATATTTTGAAGGTGAGGTCCACTGAACTTTAAAAATGCATCAAGTCATCGTGCATTTGGGATACGCATCTGATTTTTTGGTGGTCATATGCAATTGTTAATGTTATCAGCTGTATTCAATGCTCTCATAAGAACTTCATATTTTGCAATCATCTTTTTTCAATGTGACTTACAGCTTATATTGATGTTGATATGAAGAAAGCTCAAATCTCAATCATTTTTGTTTGTTATGATTTATAGCAAAACCTAGTAGATATATGCATTTTATATCTCATTTTATTGATGTTGTAATGTTTGGTATAATTGTGTGTCTATGAATTGTGATGATATCAAAAGCATTTAATTTCCCTTTTATTTTTTTTATACAAAAAAGTTCGGGACAGAAAGTTTGATGCTACTCTTTCACTAATAATTCAATTCACATGGCATGGTTTTGTTTTGAGTTTTCCCACCTACATTGATTAATTAGCTATTAAGTTTTGTCACTTTAGAGTTTAGATTACCTTAAATGTAAAAGTGAATCAATTCATATCTCCATCAACCTTGCAAGCCAATCCAACCAAAGTTGAATGTTTCAGGATTTTCAATAAAGCCAAATGAAAATTTAGTGAGGTGATGAGCTTTCTCTTTTCTCTTGCTATAAAAGGGGTCTGAAACTTCAAATAATGCAACCGATCGAGGTACAAAGATAGACCAGAGCCATTTTGAGTTACTTGATATATAGAGCAGAGAGCCATCTCTGCTTCAAATCAAGGCAGCTTCCAAGTGATGGATTCCATTACCCCTATTTAATACTCTTTCATTGATAGTTATAAATTTAATTTCTTTAATTTTTCATTTCCTTGGTTGTTTTAAATTTTATTTGACTTAATTTAATTTCTTGAATAAAGTAAAATTTACTTTGTGATTTATGTTTTAAATTTAATTTCCTCGTGATTTATTTTTCATTAATTAGTTGAGATGCTTTTTGTTGGAACTGTACTACTAACTGGTTACATTTGGAATTATGTACGAGATTATATAACTTTATTACATATGGAAATTAATACCATAACCAATAAATGTTCGAATATGATTTTGTACATAATCAAAATTATAAGAGACACAATAGTCTTCTTGTACAATTGTAGTCAAAAGACTCAAATCACATTTTATATATGTTTAAACTCAATTTCCAATCCCATGTAACCTAAATTTAAACACATTTTATATGTTGAAACTAAATTTAATAATTCGAAATTCTTCACCACCCTATTTTCAAGCCCTTCCGTGATGAATTTGAAGACTCAAGTGTGGTTGTGGGTCATGACATTGACGAATTTGAAAAAGAGAGCTTCTTTTGACAATCCAATTTTTTCTTTTTGCACTTCTTTTCTAAAGACACTTCATTCTCAAAATTTAAATTTTAAAAAATTCTAAAGACACTCTCTTTTATTCCAAGATTATCATTTTTTATCTTTTGACACTCCTATTCTAAAGACACTCCATTTTAAAAATAAAATTT
The DNA here is from genome assembly GCA_030490815.1 of Acer saccharum. NCBI lineage: Eukaryota > Viridiplantae > Streptophyta > Magnoliopsida > Sapindales > Sapindaceae > Acer > Acer saccharum. The sequence goes on from CM059867.1 coordinate 60,471,161, forward strand.
CTAAGGACACTCCATTTTATTTTAATAAAAGTTAGGATGAACCATCATAGCCATTGGATTCATCCGAGAAGTATTCTTTTTTGAATTAAATTATTATAAAAAAAAGAAAAGAAATTATCTTTCCTAAACCATTATATTAAATATTACATATCTTCTCTCTCCTAAATTTTTAATTACCATATTAAACTCTCTCCTCCAACACAAATCTTTAATTTCCTATCTCCATTCTTTCTCAAACAAGACTAAACATTAAGGAAAAAAAAAAAAAAACTTACGAATAAGCTTGATTTTTAGGAATCGTATATATACATATATATATTTAAAAAAAATTTTAAAAAAAAAAGGAACTCAAAAAACAAGTACCCTGTTTAAAAAAAAAAAAAAAAAAAAAAATCGAAATATGAAAATGTTTTTTGTTGCTTTTGTAGGTATGTAATTGCCTAAAGAACTTTAACTTTTTCATTAGTTTTAGAAATTCTGAGTTTAATCTCTAGTTGCAACAAATTAAGTTTTATATATCTATTTTTTTTTTTTAAAACAAGGTATTTTATTGACTTTTTAATACCAAAATATTCATAAGATTTTTTTTCTTTAACTATTAATTAGAGATTGATTGAGAAACTATATATGGAGATAGGATTTTTTTTTTTAAATGGAGAGAGAGAGAGAGAGAGAGAGAGAGAGAGAGATTAGGAGAGAGTGTTTAATATGGTAATAACAGATTTAGTATTTAATCTAATGATTTAGGAGAGAGATTTTTTTTATTATTAATTTAATTAGTTTGGAGTGTCTTTAGAATTTTTTTGTCTTGTTTAGTAATTTTAATTTAGGTTAAAATTGTCATTAATAAAAAAATTTAAATCGGAGTGTAAATAGATAATTTGTGGATTGTAAGGAGAAACTCTCTTTGAAAAATCAATGTGATATACAGCCTTAACATTTCCTGTTCTATAAAGGAAATTGGAATAATATTGTATGGTATGAAAAAGTAACAATGACTTGAAGACTCAAGTGTGTGTGTCATGGCTAGCTACAAACAATTCACAATTTAATGGAAAATGTAAATAAACCTAAATAGCAAAACGAAAGACATCACATCATAGAACTCACATGATAGACATAGGTCTCATTTATTCATTTAATTTGCTTTAGTTTGTTGGTTTTATGCTTTAGTCAAAAAGAAGAGTATATAGGTAAAATGCATAGACTTGTTGAAAAAGCAAGGGCATAACCGCATAAATATTAATATCTTTCACAAATGACAACATTATTTAGAATAGTAAAAGCAATGATTAATTTGTGAGCTTTTACTTGTTTAATTGCTTCCAAGTGCTGCCACTAGGGGTGTAACTCAGTTGGTAGATGGACGAGCTTTGAGTAAATGACTCTCAAATCAACGGCTCAAATCCTACCGATGGTAAAAAACTTCAAACAAAAAATACCTAGATGTCAAAAAAAAAATTGCTTCCAAGTGCTTTACACGTACATATATATGTTGCTCCTCTAAATGATAGAGTGTAGATAGATGTCTTCCAAACCGCTAAACACTCACTTAAATGAAACATTAGCATTAAAAAAAATTGTGGATTTGAGTCATACTCATGTCCCTCAACATTTAAATTTGTGATGATTATATATATATATATATTCAGTAGTTCTCTCATAAGGGATCCCTTATTTTAATTTCGGTAAGGACCACCATGAAATCATATCGATTTGAATGAATTTTAATCTGAATTTTTTTGTGGATGATAAGTTCGTTGAAATCTACCTATTAAAAAATTTTGAGAATTTTTCAAGCATAAAAACTATTTTTACCGATTTTTTTTAAATATGAAGGCATTAGAAAAATAGGCGAAATATAGGAAATTCAAGAAAAATAGTTTTCGTGCTTGAAAAATTCTCAAATTTTATTCATAGGTAGATTTCAACGAACTTATCATCCACAAAAAAATTCAGATTAAAATTCATTCAAATCGATATAATTTCATGGTGGTCCTTACCAAAATTAAAATAAGGGATCCCTTATGAGAGAACCACTGTATATATATTTATATGAATGTGTGTGAAAAGAGACCGTATCATACATTTATATAATTTCAAATTCTTACCTTTGAGTGGACACCAATTATGATCCTTTATGATAATATCAAATGCTTTTTTCAACCATGTAATGAAGATCCGATAGAGGAGAATGATATATCAAGTAACTAAAATGAAAAACAAATTAAGGTTGGAAACAACATTAATCAAATGGTTCAACATCTCAATCATGCATTATTTAGGTGGTGGACTGAAGCATCTTCATCTATCTCTCTCTTTAATTCCCTCTCGGACCTCACCTACCTCTCTCTCTCACTCCTCCTTTTCTTCAATAAAAGAAACATTCTATTTATGGAAAATTAAAGCAACCCCACCAACAAATACTATATTTAAATATATACTGTGCCAAGAAATTTACAACTGAAAATTATGACTTGAAAAAAGGAAAAGAAAAAATTTCATTCACGTTTATAATATGAGATTATGAGAAGAAGTTAATTCTTGTGTTGTCAATTCATGCATCATCTTTGCTAAAGGCTAGTCATGTGATCTCTTTCTTTTGAACTTTTTTTCTCTCCTATTATTGTATTGTGATGTGATGTATATGCTGTGTTCCTCATGTAATATACGCTTACGTCTATGGTTAAAATATTTAAAATATCTATGATATATATATTTTGATATTCCGTAATTTAAAGTTATCGATATAGATATAGGGTGTTTTATCATTTCAATAAAATATTCGGAAATATATATCTTTCGTAAAATAATCATAACAGTAAACTTGTAGTGTATTTTTACATAATTTCATGAATATATATATATATATATATATATATATATATATAAACTTTTCTCATCAGTTATTAAATTTCATGAAAATATAAATAAATGGACAAAAAAATATATTCAATATATTGTAATAGTTAGAAAAAAAAAATACAAAGAGATGGGCCAGAATTGGGCCCAGTTGAGAAACCCAAAAAATATATATTGTAATAGTTATATATAATGCACCGATCATGATGTCAAATGACACACCTTATAAGCAGCTTATGTTATAAACTTTAATCATGTGACGATCACAATATACGTTAGAATTCACTGAAATTGGGAAGGTACAGGTTCTTGTCGTGTGTCAATTCTTCTCATGACCACCACCATCGATCCAAAGAAGAAAATTATACAAGCGTAACACGTTACTACAATTTTGCAATCTTATCGCAGATGGAGACCCATCTTGATTGATGAATATATGTTTGGATCTCGAATTTTTTTTCCAGATTATTGAAAAAGAAGATACGATTGTTGGATGAAATTTGTGGGATTGATTTGTGAAGAAGATACAATTGTATTGTTGAAGAAGATACTGATACTTTATTGTTGAACGTTTCAAAAAAAAAAAAAAAAGAATGTATTGTTGAAGAAGATACAATTGTTGGATGAAATTAATTGGATCTCCATCAATTTTTATTTATTTATTTATTCATTTTTTCTTTAATTTCAGTTATTAATTTTTTTATAAAAAAAACTGAGATCAAATGGATGGTGGAGATCCATTTAAATAAAATTGTTTTTTTTTTAATAAATAAATTAAATAATAATTTCAGGGGCATTTTGGTAATTTGACAGTCAAACTTAGTCAACGGTTAAGTTTGACTAATGACAGAGGAGGTGAATGTTAATTAACGATAAAGTTGTTTCCGCATGTAAAAGAGTAAACCTAAGGAGAGTTTGGTGCAATTAGTTCAATAATAAATGATTAAATACTAACAAATTGAAAATTGTACCCTATAGATCATAAATAATATAAAAATAAGGGGTTGTTATGTAAATATCTAAACTTATGTGGCTTTAAGCCCCGAAACTAATGGTTTTACTTGTAAGTTTTAACCAGTTTCTTACGAGGTTTTTACACTACTATATACAACACTACATTCAAGTGTTTCCACGGCGTGTGTTTCTTTGGCCTGTGGGAGTGTGGTTTGTTTGTAGCTCTTCGGTTTGGCCGTTTATGAATAAAATCTGCTGTTCAAAAAAAAAAAAAAAAAAAGTGTGTGAAGGATAATACTCAAAAGAGCTCACAATATGCATTCAAGTGTGTGAAGGTTAATACTCGGAAGAGCTCACAATATGCAGCTACTACATTGACAACTACTAGTGTGCAGTTGTGCACAAGAACCGGAATGAACACCAGTTTTGCTCTGCTCTTCACCATCTTTGTTTTTCTTAATCTTTCTTAGACATTCATCAAACTCTTGCTTTAATTTGTTTGTTATTTTTCAAAGTGAACCTTGTGTTTAAGAATGTGAATGTCCTGATACCCAACCCTTAATTCACTGAAAAGTATGTACATATTGCTTATGCTTCAGGGACTTGTACAAACACCATTAATGGTGATTCTCTAAATCTTTAGCTTAGCTTCTTCTCCTAGTCATTTTTACAAACACCTGTGTATCTTTGCCAAACACTTGTTAGTTTTATTAATAGTATCTTTTCTTGTAATCCTTTCTGTTGCTGCATCATCATAAATTTCCTTCACTTTCTTCCTCATTTTCTCTGGCCCAGCTAAATCCTTAAAATTTGTATCTATATGCATGCCCATTTATGTTCATGAGATATAATATTATCATGACAAAAATTGATGTTAATATTTGATCTGACCTACATTGTTTTGAATTTATAACCATCTCTTTGGCCACCACCTTTGAGGGTGCCAAACCTGCAAATAAAACACAATTATATATTAAAGTACTAATTAAACACAGTTTAGAATATAAAAAAAGGGAAAGAAGGAAAGAGACTAACCTATGAATGAAAAGTCGTGTGACTCTTGTCCTGTATGGCAGTCCATTTCGTAGTAGTTTATTTATTAGTTTTACAAATGTTGTGATGATTAATTATATGGACAACATAGCTATAAATGAAATGCCCTCTTCTTTATTATACTTTTACTTTCTTAATATTTCATCACGAAAAAGAATTAGTGTTTGTACCACAAAGCACTATTGAACATCGATCAAGAGAGAGATTTCTATAATTCTATTAGTAAGACGAAGTCATGCATGCATGATGCAATGGGTCGTGGTCAAGTCGTGCTGTGCCGTACCGTGTCATACCGTGCTTGTACAGAAGTGGTCTTAGTGTTTTATTCTAGTTTTTAGGCTTTAATTTATAACTGAGCAATAATTCTTGCTATTTTTTTAAATTAGACAATTATTTTTGTTAGTGTCATAATTAAATGAGTCACAAAATATTTTTAAAAAATATTATCTCTACGTGATTTTCTAACTAACTATATAAATTGTCTCAAATTAACAATTTTTTAATTAATTGTGACAAATCAAAATTTAAACACTTAGCCAAGCACTTTAAATGAAGTGGGTCGTGGTCGAGGTGTGTCGTGTCGTGTCGTGCCGTACCGTGCTTGGTCGAATGAGATTGGTTATGAAATGAATATTGCCTATTGCCTATTTATAGCTTCAATCGGTTTCAATATTACTAAAATAACATAAAGTTCTCCGAAGCACACCCAATCATAGAAAAATTCAACACGTGTAAGGAACAATGACTTCCTTTTTAAAGAACCATATTTGATGTCTAAGTCAAGTCCTTTTGAGTGTAAATCTTAGAAGATACTTTTTTATTGATGTTTAAGTCGGTCATTGACATGCATGCATACATTAGGGCACATCACATCACATTACATGGGTCGTTATTATAAATTTTCTTGAACTTAGTAGTGGCATCAGTTTTGGTTATTGTACTAGGTTTTTTAGTTTGAATTTGAATCCGGAAGTATTCATGCATGCATGTAAGTGGACTGTCAAGCTGTCGTTTTTGCATGTCAAAATATTTATATTTCAAGTTCACCTTGTTAGTGCAAGTGACTAGAGACTAGTATAGCAACAAGCAAGGGTATCGTCCACAAGGAGGTGTCATCCGTCAACCGTTCGAGTTTTAGAGTTTATTGAAAGCATGTAAATAAAATGCAGATGTGATGAGAATGTTGTGTATGAGGTGTATGCATATTGTGGTGTGGTGTGTGTGGAAATGTAAATGAAAGGAATAAAAATAAAAATAAAGAGAATATGAAATGGTGAGAATGGTGTTTAAAGAGACAAATAATAAAAGGGTGGCTTGGAGAGATGCATGATAATGATCACACAATGTTCAATAGGTTTACCATACATAAGTGCACAAATAGTGGTTGTTAGGCTTTAAGGACATCCAAATCAAGTTATGGGCTTATTCTCTCAGTTAAGAGATTCACAAACACAAATCACTCCCCAAGGGTCATGGCTAGAGCAATTGAGCTTGTAATCTCAACTAAGGGATTCGAGACACAAATCACTCCCCGAAGGTCATGGCTAGAGCAATTATGCCTCAAGTCCCTACCATTAAGCATATGAACATGTAGCCAAAACCTATTCTAGCACGGTCATGCATAAAACAAATTTCATCTATTCTTTTAGAGCTAAGTAGTTAAGATTGTACCCGGAAGGTCATCCATTGAGGTACAATCTCAACCCACATACACTCAAACCCATCAAAACAAGGCATTTCGACCTTCCATCTACATACACACACAAATAAGATATTTGATTACAACTACTCCTACATTTAAGTTAATCTACTCCTAATCCCATCCATGAGCACACATCAATTTCCAATCTCTACACACATGCGTATCAAGACAAGACATTTTGCAATAATAACAAGAACAAATCAAAACCCAAATGGATTTAAGAACAATCATCACAAAATGAGCACAAATATAGGTTTACAATATTCCCAAGTGGGGTTACACATAAGAGAAAACAAGAAATACAAAGATAATGAGTTTTAAGGAGACAACCCTTGAAGAAATCCCTCCAAGAGCTCCATGAATCCCTAGCTCGAAATTGGTCATAGACCACTCCTATCTCCTTGCAATCTACTCCCAAATGTGGTGGAGGATGTGTGGAAAGTGGTGGTGGTGAGCTTCCCATGGAGGAGAACCTCCATGGGAGCTTTGGAAGCTTCTCTCTCTCTTGATTTGGGGAAGAAGATGAAGTGCAGCAGCTGCTGTGTTTTTTTTTTGTGTTTGGTGGCTGGTTTTGTTATCCTGTCAAGAGAGGGCTTAAAATGGTGTATAAATAGGTTGGGAAACTTAGGGCACGATCTGGGTATGAAAGGACCAAAATGCCCTTCTGAAATAGCTTGAAAACTGACCCTTCGCTGTGCTGGTGACGGAAGGTCGCTACCAAGTTCGCTGGTAGGTGGCGACCAGCTAGGGGACGAACATCACTGCCCCTATTGCTGAAAAATTAGGTCGCTACCAAAGTCGCTGTCAGGGGGCGAACTTGACGGCGAACTTCTCGTGCACTGTTACGGAAATGCACATATCTCCCTCTAGAAAGCCCGGAATTACAATCCGTAAAAACCATTGGAAAGTAGACTTCCGGGGATTTTCGAATATGTGTAGAGCTAAACGTGTTTCAATCTGAGGAGGGAGATATGCCCCCCGAAAGTTGGCTATTCTGCACAATGTACTCTACCGTGGTCATGTTTCCAGCCTCGCGCACCGTTACGGAAACTGCCATAACTCCCTCTAGAATGCCCGGAATCGCAATCCGTAAAAACCACTAGAAAGTAGACTTCCGAGGCTTTCCGAAAATATATGGAACAAAGCCCAGTTCTCAACGAGGAGGGAGATATAGGCCCCGAAATTTGTGTGTTCTGCATGGGCATTTGCAATGTCAGCCCATTAACCTTTGGAAAACAGAGTTGACCAGTGCCGCGGTCCCGATGTCGCGTTCTAGCTCAATGGCGGATTTACCATGGAAACATGCCGTGGTGGACCTCAAATCACGTCACGGTTTGGGTCAACGGTGAGACCGTGGCAACTCTGCATACTTTCCAATTCTTCACTTTTTAGCTCATTTTTGCCTCCCAAACTTGACTTTACGTTCAAACACCATTGTAGGGAATATATACCTACACAAGGCTCATAAAACATATTATATACAAAAAATGTGCTCGAAAACGAGAACAAAAGCTAGGAAATGGGGACCTCAATTAGGTAAATTTATTGTCCAATCATGGACCCACCCTATCACATGCCATACTTATTCCTTTCCTTTGTACATTCATTTTGTCATTTTTATTCTAATTAATATTAATACTGCATGTAAACCACGAGGCAGCGAGTTCAAATCCTCTTCCTTTCTAAAAAAAATCTCAATTTATGTAATGGTGTAATACTTAAAAGCAACTCTTTATTAGACAAAGAGGAATAGGCCAAAGCCACCATAGATAAGCCGTGTATTTTATATATATATATATATATATATAATTGTTATTTTGTTAAAGTGCCCCATCTGATTAAAATTTATAGGTCCGCCATTGGAGATGCCAATGTTATGTTGATCTGTTCTTGAACTCTGATCAGCAGTGTCTGTGACTTTGATACTTAACATACTTGTTAGTATATTATTTGAGCTGCTAGAACACTTTACCTTATTCTTTCACAAAAAAAAAAAAAAAAAAAACACTTTACCTTATCACAGATAGCAAAACTCTTAAACCCTATATATGAATGAAAAGTCATGTGACTCTTGTCCTGTCTGGCAGTCCATTTCGTAGTAGTTTGTTTATTAGTTTTACAATTTTTGTGATGATTAATTATATGGACAACATAGCTATAAATGAAATGCCCTCTTCCTTATTATTAATTTTACTTTCTTAATATTTCATCACGGAATCTTCTTTAAAAAAAATTTAATAATAATCACGGAAAAGAATTAGTGTTTGTACGACAAAGCACTATTGAACATCTATCAAGAGAGAGATTTCTATAATTCTATTAGTAAGACGAAGTCATGCATGATGCAGTGGGTCATGGTCGAGTCGTGCTGTGCCGTGCCATGTCGTACCGTGCATGTATGGAAGTGCTTTCTCCCTCTATTCTCTCTCTTGCTTAGTATTTTATTCTAGCTTTTAGGCTTTAATTTATAACCAAGCAATAATTCTTGTTATTTTTTTAAATTAGAGACAATTATTTTTGTTAGTGTCATAATTGAATGAGTCACAAAATATTTTTAAAAAAATATTATCTCTACGTGATTTTCTAACTAATTATATAAATTGTCTCAAATTAACAATTTTTAATTAATTGTGACAAATCAAAATTTAAACACTTAGCCAAGCACTTTAAATGAAGTGTGTCATGGTCAAGGTGTGTCGTGTCTTGTCGTGCCGTACCGTGCTTATACGGAATTGTGCTTTGTCCCCATGGAATCACTTCTTTCTGGTTCGGGCAACTTGCTATAATATCTTGAACTGTGTTGTTGACACGTGTTACAAACTTCTGAAGTAGAATCTCCTCTACATACTCCGAGACCATAAACCTTGTCGAGGTCTTGTCCAATGGCGGTGTCGTAGAAACCACCATTTACGGTTACATTAGAAGTTATAGATGCCAAGATGATAATGCGGTTCTTAGCATGCGCGCTCTTAGTTGTGAAGTTTCCTGTTTTGTAACATTTCTGTCCAGTTGCTATTCTGAAGCTCATAGGCATGTAAAAAATAATGAACAAACGTAAAATTGCACAATTATCTATTTGTCTGTGTTACTGAAGAATGAGAAGAAAGTTATAGAAGATGAATTTTTTTTTTTTTTTTTTTTTTTTGAAAAGCAGCTCTGTATTAGACAAAGAGGAATAGGCCAAAGCAGCTTGATTAATATCTTTGACAGATGACAATATTATGTAGAATAATTGACATATAATGACATATTTTCTTGTGTTAGAGGTTAAATGTTACTGCAAGTATTATTTTGTGACAAACTTTTTATTTGTTAGTATATTATGGAGAGAAATAACCCATGCGATAATTCTATTCAACTGCGATTTATTTTTTTAATGATTTGTCACAATTAATTAAAAAATTGTTATTTGAGACAATTTATATAATTAGTCAGAAAATCCTGTAGAGATCATTTTTTTAACAAATATTTTTTGACTCATTCAATTATGACACTAACGTTCATCAATTTTTTTTCGAGGGCATGGAATGAGCAACATAGAGCCGGCTCCCCAAAGAAGAGACCGGAGATCATAAAGCACTTGAAGAAGAAGCATCAGAGAACATAGCCTTCAAACACCATCACGATCGAATTCTTGTCATCGAACAACATATTGGAAAGTGTACGTTATGCAATGTTTTCGTCCCTTATAGGTTTTTTTATTTTTTTATTTTGAGAATTAAATTCTAATTTAAATATAATCATCCATGTTGTTGATGGTTAAATTAATTGAATTGTGTAAGAAGATGGAGGAAATATATACTACAGTTATGATTAGAAACATACCAATAGATTCACAAATGATCTTCATCTCTCTCTCTCTCTCTCTGTATTTGGGTTTTTTATTATTATTATTTTGTGATCTGAATTCAAGTTTTAGTTATTTCCATCCATTTTTGTATTTTGGGTCATGCTGGTTGACATGCTTGAGTGAATGTGGGGCTTCTACGGGTTTCTTTGTCATGGTAGGGTAGTTTCTCTTGCATGGATGTGGTGAGACGGACCAATTACATACTGCCATGTTGCACAAGCATTAAAACACTTTTCTTGTTAATTTAAGGTATTAGTGGAGGCCTTGAATAAATTGTTGAAGAAAGCAACGGTCAAAGACATGATAAGAGGGGTAAAGTTCGGCCAAAGGGAGAAGGAAATAACACACCTTCAATTCGCGGACGATACGATTTTATTCTTGGAACCCAAGATGGAGCACCTTATCAATCTTGGGAGATTATTACGTTGCTTCGAAATGGTGTCGGGCCTCAAGGTTAATTTCTCCAAATCTTGTATTGCCAAAGTTGGCAAGAAGGAGAGGTTGGAGGAGAGATGGGATGAAGCTTTAAGGTGTAAAAAGGTTTCTCTTCCCATTGTCTACCTTGGTTTGCCTCTAGGTGGTAATCCAAAATTGAATTCGTTTTGGAACCCGGTAGTGGAGAAAATAGAAAGAAGATTGGCTCCTTGGAAAGTAAGGTTTCTCTCTAAAGGTGGTAGGCTCGTGTTGATCAAGGCGGTTCTTTCGAACATTCCAACGTATTACATGTCGGTGTTCAAAATGCCTATCGGGGTTGCTCTAAAGATTGAAAAGTTACAACGAAAATTCTTTTGGGGTGATGGTATTGAAAAAAAGAGAATCCATACGATAAATTGGGCTACGGTGTGCTTGAGTAGAAAGAATGGTGGCTTGGGCTGATAGCAGCAACAGCTGTAGAGATTCACTTGTTATCAAATAGTCTTATTTCCTTGTTTATCTAGGTTTAATAACCTTCCTATTGTGAATACTGTATCGTGTATAAATATGAGAACATATCAATGAAAGAGGGTGATGATTTATTACCACAAATATTAAACGTTATTATGGTATCAGAGCAGGCTGTGCAATAGCCGTAAGATCCTGAAACCCTAAACCAAAAACCCTAGCCTCTCAATTTTCCTCTTCTTCTTCTCTTCCACCGGTCATCTCTCTATCACAAACAATGACTTCTGCTACTATGACTTCTTCAGCGACCTCCTCTACCTCTTCTCCTCAAGTCATCCTCACAGGAACAAACAGTACCAACCAAACACAATCCCTGATAGCAATTAACTCTACCCAACTACCAATCAAACTCTCCAAAGGAGGAAATTATGCCGCCTGGAGGTCTCAATTTGAGAATCTCCTCTTTGGCTATGGCCTTATGGGATACCTGGACGGCTCCAAACCATGTCCTCCAGGAGCCATCGCAAATCCTATAAGGACCACTGAAGATTCAGCCACTCCAGAACCAGTCGTGAATCCGGATCATCACATCTGGCTTCGTCAAGATCGTCTTCTCCTCCATGCAATCCAGGTCACATGCACGGGTGCAGCGCAATCTATCGTCACTCGATCCACCACTTCCGCTCAAGCATGGGAAAAACTTGAATCCTCCTATGCTAACCGGTCCAATACCAGAAAACTCGGCCTCCTTGATTCCCTCACAAACGTCAGTTTAGCAGACAAATCAATTGCGAACTACATGCAAGGTATTAAAAACATTCTTGACAACCTTGAACTAATTGGTCACTCCGTTGATGATGGTGCCACTGTGATACACACCTTGAATGGATTAAGTTCAGCCTACTCACCACTTGCTTCTGCCATCCGAGCCCGAGACACCCCAATCTCATTCGAGGAGCTATATGACAAACTCCTGGATCACGAAGTATTTCTTAAACGTGAAGATTCGAAAAAAGGTGGACCACAGATAACTGCTCAATTCAATCAACGGTCATACAACCGAAGAGGTCGCGGCCAACAGGGACACACCTCACCTCACGTGGGACACCACCAATCCTTCAGCAACAACTAGTACGGTGGACAGCAGCAGTATAACGGACAACAGCAGCACTTCGCGGGGCACCAGACCAGTAACCGTGGCAGCTCCTATCGCCCATCAGGCTCATCAAACTTCTCCTCCCAATGGCACCCACCTGCCTCCAACGGTCAGCCCAGGCCTGTGTGCCAACTGTGTGACAAAGTGGGTCATACAGCCCGCGTATGTCGATCTCGTCCACCTACAGGGTCTCAAGCTTGGCCACAAGCAAACCACATGAGCTTGGAGCAGCAAAGCCCTCACAACAATTGGATACTTGACACCGGTGCCTCTCACCATATGACATCAGACCTTCAGAACTTGTCTCTCCACTCTGAATACGGTGGCACAGAAGATATCATGGTCGGGGATGGTAAAAAAAATTCCTATCACTCACACTGGCTCCTCTATGTTAACTACACCTGTTAATTCTTTTCATCTTAAGCATGTTTTACGCTCTCCCTATATCTCACAAAATTTGGTCTCTGTGTCTAAGTTTTGCTCTCATAATAATACATCCATTGAGTTTTTTCCTAACTATTTTCTTGTTAAGGATCTGACCACGGAGGCATCCTTGGTCCGCGGCCAGAATAAAGGTAATCTCTATGTGTGGCCAACGTCAACTCTGCCGAGTCAACCCGCGTCTGGATCATAGGCATAAAGCCAAGGAAGATTACATAGGCATAAGTTGACCGGCGATCATCTGGATCACCTGCCCAATCAGCATCGGCGAAGGCATGAAGATGAAAAGGAGAGTTGCGACGAATGAATAGACCGTGGCTGAGCGTCCCTTTGAGGTACCGAAGGACGAGCTTAACTGCATTCAAGTGGAGTGATGTGGGATGATGCATAAATTGTGAGAGCTTATTAACCGCAAACGAGACATCCGGGCGAGTGAGGGATAGGTACTGTAAGGAACCCAAAATCTGTCGGTATTGAGTTGCATCTGTGGGAGCACTCCCGGCGACCAGCTTCAAGGTGTCTGTGACTGAGAGCGGTGTGGAGACGGGATTTGCTTCAAGCATATCTGTCTTGGCAAGGAGATCCCGAGTGTATTTATGTTGAGTGAGAAATAATCCACGGGAGGAGTGATGAGCCTCAACGCCCAAGAAAAAGGATAACTGTCCAAGATCCTTAAGGGAAAATCGGTGAGCAAGGACATTAATGAACTCATGAACATGTGAATTTGATGAGCCTGTGATGATGATGTCGTCAACATAGACTAAGAGATACAAGGTTTGTCCAGAGGATCGTTGAATAAACAGCGACGCATCACATTTGGAGTTCTGGAATCCGTTGGCCAAAAGGAAGGTGCGAAGCTCGTTGTACCAAGCGCGGGGTGCCTGACGAAGGCCATAGATTGCTTTTCGAAGTTTGCACACGTGATTCGGCATGGTAGAATGAATAAATCCAGGTGGTTGATCCATGTAAACATCGTCAATGAGAGATCCCTGCAAAAAAGCATTGTTAACATCAAGTTGGCGCAAAGGCCAACCGTTAGTGACAGCCATGGTTAGTATCAAACGGACAGTGACCGACTTTACAACAGGGCTGTAAGTCTCAGTGAAGTCAACTCCAGGTCGTTGATGAAATCCCTTAGCCACCAGACGGGCTTTATAGCGAGCCACTGTGCCATCGGGGTGGCGTTTAATGCGGAAAATCCACTTACACCCAACCACATTCTGCGAAGAGTGAGAAGGAACCAATGCCCATGTGCCATTTGTAACAAGTGCATCGTACTCGGCACTCATGGCCTCTCGCCATTCTTGGAACTTACGGGCCTGTGTGAGACTAGTCGGTTCGGTTTGAGGAGGGGAGTGAACTGTGGTGTTGAGGTCAAAGACAGCTTTGGGTTTAAAAATATTACTTTTGGAGCGAGTTTGAATTAATCTTGGAGGGGAGGACTGGTCGGCTGACAGTGGAGGTGGCTCAGACTCGGTGTGGTCAGTGAGCGATGGAAGACTGGGCTGGGGTTCTGGTTGCGACATGTGGTGGGTGTCGGTTGGGAATGGTGAACCGACTGGGAGCTGGTGTGTATCCTGACTAGGAGGTGGCTGACGTGAGTGTGGGGAAGGCAGTGGGACGAGTATGACGTCTGGTGGTGAGGTTTCAAGATGAGACAAGTGATCTAGAGAAGTGGAGGTGTCATTACCTAGAGGAGGAGTGTCAGCCAAGTGGTTTGAATTGAGCCATTGACCGACATCCACTGGAAGATTGGTGGACACGGAATTTGCTGCACTGTTGAACGGGAAGGTGGATTCGACAAAGACGACATGACGGGATACATAGACTCGATTTGTGGAACGGTCTAAGCAAAGGTAGGCACTGTGTTCGTTAGAGTATCCTACAAAGACACACGGCCTAGAACGGGGTTGTAGTTTGTGAGATGTGTATGGACGCAACCATGGATAGCACAAGCATCCAAATACACGTAGTTTACGGTAATTCGGATTCTTGTTGAAGATTTTGTGAAACGGACTTAGGTGACCCAGGACTTTGCTGGGCATGCGATTAATGAGATAAACCGCTGCTTGGAAGGCTAGTGACCAGAATTTTAATGGTAGGGAAGCATGGTGAAGGAGGGTTGGACCCGTTTCGACCACATGTCGATGCTTGCGCTCGGCAGTACCGACATGTTCAGGTGTGTGAGGTGGGGATTTCAGATGCTGAATCCCTAAGTGTTGGAGTACATGACCAAGTGACTGGGCTTCCCCACTTCCATCTGAGTAAACTGTTTTGATTTGGGTGTTGAAGAAATTTTCGACTAGAGTTTTGAATCGCCTAAATACCTGCGGGACCTCAGATTTATGTTTAAGTGGATACAGCCATGTATACTTTGAAAAATAATCCACAAATATTACATAATATCTGTAATTATCAAAAGATGGCACGTGAGCAGGGCCCCAGACATCAGTGAATAAAATTTCTAAAGGTTTATTACTAGTCAATGTTGAAATACCAAATGGTAATTTGTGACTTTTATTACATAAACATGCAGGACAATGAGAAAGGGAAGATGCAGACTTGAGAACTGGAAGACTATAATTCGAGATGAGCTTCTGAAAAACTTGTAGGGAAGGATGACCTAGACGACAGTGCCATGACAGGGGAGAGACGGTAGTGGTGGATGACGCGAAAGACTGTTGAATGCTTGACGCGGGTTGACTCGGCAGAGTTGACGTTGGCCACACATAGAGATTACCTTTATTCTAGCCGCGGACCAAGGATGCCCCCGTGGTCAGATCCTTAACAAGAAAATAGTTAGGAAAAAACTCAATGGATGTATTATTATGAGAGCAAAACTTAGACACAGAGACCAGATTTTGTGAGATATGGGGAGAGCGTAAAACATGCTTAAGATGAAAAGAATTAACAGGTGTAGTTAACATAGAGGAGCCAGTGTGAGTGATAGGAATTTTTTTTACCATCCCCGACCATGATATCTTCTGTGCCACCGTATTCAGAGTGGAGAGACAAGTTCTGAAGGTCTGATGTCATATGGTGAGAGGCACCGGTGTCAAGTATCCAATTGTTGTGAGGGCTTTGCTACTCCAAGCTCATGTGGTTTGCTTGTGGCCAAGCTTGAGACCCTGTAGGTGGACGAGATCGACATACGCGGGCTGTATGACCCACTTTGTCACACAGTTGGCACACAGGCCTGGGCTGACCGTTGGAGGCAGGTGGGTGCCATTGGGAGGAGAAGTTTGATGAGCCTGATGGGCGATAGGAGCTGCCACGGTTACTGGTCTGGTGCCCCGCGAAGTGCTGCTGTTGTCCGTTATACTGCTGCTGTCCACCGTACTGGTTGTTGCTAAAGGATTGGTGGTGTCCCACGTGAGGTGAGGTGTGTCCCTGTTGGCCGCGACCTCTTCGGTTGTATGACCGTTGATTGAACTGAGCAGTTATCTGTGGTCCACCTTTTTTCGAATCTTCACGTTTAAGAAATACTTTGTGATCCAGGAGTTTGTCATATAGCTCCTCGAATGAGATTGGGGTGTCTCGGGCTCGGATGGCGGAAGCAAGTGGTGAGTAGGCTGAACTTAATCCATTCAAGGTGTGTATCACAGTGGCACCATCATCAACGGAGTGACCAATTAGTTCAAGGTTGTCAAGAATGTTTTTAATACCTTGCATGTAGTCCGCAATTGATTTGTCTGCTAAATTGACGTTTGTGAGGGAATCAAGGAGGCCGAGTTTTCTGGTATTGGACCGGTTAGCATAGGAGGATTCAAGTTTTTCCCATGCTTGAGCGAAAGTGGTGGATCGAGTGACGATAGATTGCGCTGCACCCGTGCATGTGACCTGGATTGCATGGAGGAGAAGACGATCTTGACGAAGCCAGATGTGATGATCCGGATTCACGACTGGTTCTGGAGTGGCTGAATCTTCAGTGGTCCTTATAGGATTTGCGATGGCTCCTGGAGGACATGGTTTGGAGCCGTCCAGGTATCCCATAAGGCCATAGCCAAAGAGGAGATTCTCAAATTGAGACCTCCAGGCGGCATAATTTCCTCCTTTGGAGAGTTTGATTGGTAGTTGGGTAGAGTTAATTGCTATCAGGGATTGTGTTTGGTTGGTACTGTTTGTTCCTGTGAGGATGACTTGAGGAGAAGAGGTAGAGGAGGTCGCTGAAGAAGTCATAGTAGCAGAAGTCATTGTTTGTGATAGAGAGATGACCGGTGGAAGAGAAGAAGAAGAGGAAAATTGAGAGGCTAGGGTTTTTGGTTTAGGGTTTCAGGATCTTACGGCTATTGCACAGCCTGCTCTGATACCATAATAACGTTTAATATTTGTGGTAATAAATCATCACCCTCTTTCATTGATATGTTCTCATATTTATACACGATACAGTATTCACAATAGGAAGGTTATTAAACCTAGATAAACAAGGAAATAAGACTATTTGATAACAAGTGAATCTCTACAGCTGTTGCTGCTATCTTATTACCACAAATATTAAACGTTATTATGGGCATCGGTCGGATTGGCGATAAAAACAAAGGACTTTTGGCCAAATGGGTATGGCGGTTTGGTCAAGAGCAATCAGCTATGTGGAGAACTGTAATTTGTCATAAATATAAAGTGGATAGTCGGACCCTATTATGGAATTGGCATGGTCCTTCACAAGCCTCTCATTTGGTGAAGGCTATTAGTTCCCTCTTTGAAAAGAATGATCAAACGTCAGAACTTCTAAAGGAGGGTTTCACAGTGGTTCTAGGAAAAGGTGATAGGATTGGATTTTGGAATGATGTCAGATGGTATTCATCATCTTTGAAGGATGCATTTCCAAGGATTTTCGCACTCTCTAATAACAAGAATGGCTATATTCGGGATTTTGGGAGATGGGTAGGATCAAATTGAAGGTGGGAAGTAACTTTGAGGAGACCCTTGTTTGGGTGGGAAGTTAGCCAATGGAATTGTTTTCAGGCTGCTATTAAGAGTATGAAGATTCGTAAGTCGTTCGAAGACTCGATTGCCTGGAAATATAATACCGATGGTAAGTTCTCTGTTCAATCCTTCCGTAATCGCCTTCAAGAATCACAGCCGATAGATATCTTCCTGTCAGGATTTCTACGGAAAGGGGTCAGCCCTCCCAAAGTGGAAATTTTTGTTTGGCAACTCCTCTTTGGGAGAGTCCTTGTTCGTGAGGTTCTTAATCACTTCGGCCTGTGTCAAGACTCAAATCTGCTATGTCCTCTGTGTAACTCTGATAATGAAACGATAGATCATTTGTTCCTTAATTGTCATTGGTCTTGGAATCTCTGGAGGAAGTGTATGGGGTGGTGGGGGCTTGTTAGTTGTCACAATTCTAAGCTCGTGGACTGGTCTAAAGGTTGGTTGGGTTTGTGTCCTTCAGCCAAGAGTAGAAGAGTTTGGTCTTCCTTATTTTCGGCGACGGTATGGACGATTTGGGAACAGAGAAATAAATTGGTTTTTGAGAGTAAGGAGATTGATTCTGAAATGGCTGCAGATTCGGTGAAATTCAGGACAGCATGGTGGTTCAAACACTTAGGAAGTAATTCCAATATCCCTATCACCTCCTTGATCCTTAATATAAAAGACTTGTGTGTGGAGCCGCAAAAGATGCACAAGCCTTCCGTAGAGAATTGGGCCATCCCTCCCTTTGGAGCCTTGAAGTTTAACGTGGATGGTTCAGCTAGAGGGAAACCAGGACCGGCTGGAATTGGGGGTGTCCTTCGTGATTATAGCGGCAAAGTGATGGGTCTCTTCTCGTCATTTGTCGGGATTTTAGATTCGAACACCTCGGAGATTTTGGCGATTCACAAAGCTTGTATGTTGTGCGCTTCCAGCTCGATCCTTCTCGAAAAGATGATCACCATAGCAAGTGATTCGATGGTGGCGGTTTCTTGGGTCAATGACAAGGTGGGTTTCGGCAGCCTTAATAATGTTGATATCATCTATGACATACGGAGTTGTTTACAATCTATGAAGGGTATGACGGTTATTTACAATCCGAGGTCGACCAACTCCTTTGCCGACAACCTTGCTAAGTTGGGTTCAAGTTCAGGGGAAGACAAGTTGGAATGGGAGTTCTAATTGTTTCTTTGGTGTGTCCTGTTGTCTTTCGTGTCGTTTGTGGCCCCTTTCATCGGAGGTTTGGGAGCTGTGTTTTATGTATTTTGGGTCTGTGCGTTTTTTAGTGGTGTTTGCTCTGTTGGTGTTGTAGTGTTCTGCTTTTTATCCTTTTGAATAAAAGGTGCGGTTCAAAAAAAAAAAAAAAAACTATCTAATTATATTATGACACATGACCAAATTTGAAGGTAAAAGTAAAACCGTAATAAATCTGTAACTTGTTTTCACTTTCTCTCACCGATCTTCACTTTCTCACGCCACAATCAATAGCTTTTCAACTCATTTTGTTTCCAGTTTCTGATATTCGTTTATCTTCTCAAATTCTAGTCTAAGTTCTTCCAAATCTAAACTTCATCTCAGCATGGTTTGTGTCTGTGAACAGATTTGGACATTTGGTGTTTGGTTTCCTCTGCATTGAAAGGATGATAATTTTTATAAAAAAAGAAAAAAAAAAAAAAAAAGCAAATGATGGAAAGTTGGGGATTGGGTACCCCCGAGACTCAAGGCCGGACCAACCTTAAGACCAGGTGGAGCATATGCCCTATCTCAAATTTTAAAATATATACATTAAATAATAGTTAGCACAATATAGTACTATATCTTTTAGCAATTTTGATAATGTATTTTTTATATGTATCTATGGTGGGGGTTCAATCCCACCATTTGCATATTACATGCAAAACATAAAATTTAATAAAAAATTTAATGTCTTTTGGTTACTTAATTCAATTTTATTTTATATTAAATTATTTATTATTATTTTGAACTTTTCTTATTTCTAATAGTTTTTAGTTTAACATACCTCCAATCAATAAACCCTAAATCCTCAAATTTCAATTTATTGTATTAAAATAGTTCATATATTATTATGATTCATTTTATTTTATCCTTAATTTTTTTATAGTTTTAATTTATTTAAAATCAATAAATCAATAATTTACCAATAGTTAGAAGAATAAAAAATTCAAAAATATATCTAGTAATATTTATTAATCAGTTTTTATATATATTTAAAATGGAATATAAATACAAAAAAATATATATATTATAAAATTAGATTATAATTTTTTTTAAGAATAGATATTGTAATTCCCTTTGTTTATGTTGTTTTCCTTCTTATTACTTATTTTTAATATTGTGTTTCTTGTTTTTATTTCTTTTTTAAAGTAAGATTATTTAGTTCATATTGAGTACATGTTTTATTTTATCTTTTTTAATGTTATGTTTAAAAATTATAGAATTTATTTGTTTAGTTATGAGATTTATGTTTATTTTTAATGTTTATGAGATAATTTTTTGGAATTACTTTATATATAATATCATATTCTTGGGTTATATATTTATTATTTTAATAAATAATTTTTGATAAATGGGTTAAATGGGGTAAATGGGTGGGGATGGGAAAAGCATACCCCACCCTCTCCACCCACTCCATATAGTGTTTTATGTGGGGATGGGGTTTTTAAAAATAAATGGGGCAGTGTGCGGGGAGGGCCACCCAGCCCATTGTCATCCCTAATTTTCTTAGTTGAAGATAATGACCAAAAAGATATCTCTTCTTTGTCTTAATTTTTTAGTTGAATATAAATGCCCACATAGGCGTAGCTCAACTAGTAGATGGGCTCGGGCAAATGACTCTCAAGTCAGCTGTTCAAATCCTACTAATAGCAAAAGTTTCAAAAAAAAATCTGGTCTAAATAGGTGGATAAATAGATACCGTAAAAAAAAGAATTGAATATAATGACTATATTTATTCGATCTCCTTCTAATTTTATCCCTAGCAGTTTGAGTATGTCTGTTGATCTGAAGTTTCTATAAAGCCAGTGCTAGTTTTATGTTTGGATATCAAACTTATAGAATTTAATTTATACTTGTGCAAAGTTTTGCCAATATTGTTACATTTTTCCTCGGTTGTATTTTGGAGACATTAATTTATTCTCATTATTTTTTTTTTCATGTCTTCACGTATATAGACTTCTTTTGCAAACTTAAAGATTCTTTAGCTACCTGACAACTGACAATGGATCACTGGCTTTTAATATTTCACAATAAAATCCTTGGTGGTTTCGAGTTTGTGGTTATGCAGTTGGAAGTTACAAGTTATATCGTGTGACCAAACATATGTACATTATATAGTAGTATACTATGAAAGAAATGATAATATGTTAGCTTTTAGATATTTTTAAATTAATGATTATGTAATATCGTTTGATGAACGACATGTTTTATTTGATTATTTTTTTATTTTCTTTTTTTTTTTTTAGGATGAAGTTCTCATAACAGAAACAGGTTACGAGCTAGGTATATACACTTTGACCAAGTTTGTATTTGATATTATGAAATTTAAGAAGCCAGAGAAAGTGTGACCATTCCAATTCTCATGAACGTTCTGATATTAGAAATTAATGTAATATTTAGTCATATTGGCTCATACTTTGAATAGTTACTATTATAACAACTCCCTTTAGAACTTATATTATCATATACATTTCAAACCATGTGTGGCTAACGTTTCTATGTTTTGACTTAACTTTTCCATTGTGGAAACAGGTCCTTACAGGGTCAATGCCGAAAGAAATTAAACACATTGAGTCCTTGCTGAATAATTTCAGCCATGGAATGGGAATGGAGAGTTGCAGTAATATGAAAGCTGCAACTAATTGAACCACTGCCTCTCGAAATTTCGAAGAGCCTCCTAGACACTGACCTTCTTCCGTTGCAGGATATCGCTTCCGAAGCATATCTTTCATTGAGTTCACAAGAAGCATTTTCCTGCAAGATTGGTTTGACATTTAGATTGTGTAGCTCAATTCTTGTATAAATTGTCTTTCCAATTATTAGTCATTTGTTCTGTTCAATCCATTCCTGTAGTTGTCAAAAATATACAAATTTGAGATGACAATGAAGATATAGGTCACCTATTGTCATTACTTTCAGGTTCTGCTATTATTATTTTTTTTTTTCCAGAAGTTGAATTAATTTTAAAGATTGAATCTGAATTATGTTTTTTTTCATACAATGTGACTTATCTTGGTTTTATGAGTTGAATTTAGATGAAAAATTAAATGGATTTCACCCTTAATTTTTTGTCTGCTCTAGAGTCATCCTCAGTCTAGAGTCCTCAAATCTGGTCTTCATCAACATGTTGGTTCAATTTAAGGCTTGACAGTCGACATTTTTTTAGGTTATCTACCCCGACATTGTTTTAGTTGAAGACTAAATATATTTTCCAAGATATAGGTCTACCATTAATATCTGGTTGAGAGTTTGAGAGCTAACACCAGACTGGATTTAGATTGTGACAATGAAATCTATAGGACAGGAGCCCTTCATTTATATGCAATATGGGTGTTGCCATCCCCTCTTGTTCTGTCACTATATATAATGTATATTCATAGTATTGAAACACTGTTCCTTTTCCCATTTGAATGGAAAAAAAATGAAATAGACAGGTGAAACAATTTTATTATGATGATTTATAGACATGTCATCATGATTCTCACTTGACATTGAGCTCGCATTAAAAATTTGTAGGAGTTGTCAAGTTCAACCATTATTATTAAAGATTTATCGGGACCTACCAAGATTAAGCATTATTAGTATAGTCTCTATAACTATAGATGGAGGTTGGGGGTTGTGTTTGTGCTGCCTCTGTCACTAGTCTTTGAAGTTGTTGGGTTTGCGCTGTTGTTCCCCTGCTGGGGTGTGGTCCTTTGGCCGTTGAATAAATTTGCTTTTAAAAAAAAAAAAAAAAAAAAAAAAAACTATAGTTGGAGGTTGTTCACCATTAATTAATTAGTTTGCAATTCACAAATCCCCATAAATGGATGAAATAGACAAGTGAAACAATTTTATTATGATGATTTATAGACATGTCATCATGATTCTCACTTGACATTGAGCTCGCATTTGAGAATTTTTTTTATTTTTTTTTTTTTTTTTTTGGGAAAATGGGGATGGGGAGACTCCCCTAATCCCCATTTCTCCATTTTTCCACAAATATATTGAAATAGGAATGAGGATAGGGAGACTCCCCCCATCCCCATTTCCCATTTTCCCAATAACATGTATAAATATATTAATATAATATATATATATACATATATATTAATATATTTTTTAATTTTTTAATTTTTTTTATTCTTTGAAACCCTAAGTAATGGAATGTTTGTTTTTGTTTTTGTTTTTTAAAATTTGTAATTTTTAGTCAAACGGGAAAATGGAGAAACAGGGAAAAATAGGATAAATGGGGAATTGGGATTGAGGATAGAGATACCTCCCCCAAAAATTATCTATCCCCATTTTCCCCAAATGGGGAAATGGGTTGGGGTGGGGATGGGGAAGGATCTGGGTAGTGGAGATGGGATGGGAATGGGGGGACCTATTTCCATCCCTATTTCCCAATGTGCAACCCTACAGTCATGTTCTTCCCATTTACAAGTTACATCCTTATCTTTTGTCTCAAAAAACAACATGTGACAATTCTAACCGATCGTATACTGTTTAGTCCCACGTATCATTTTCAGGATGAGTCATGGTGAAATCTACCCACCGACAATTAAGACACTCATAATTTTTTTATGTGAATTTGATAGTTTCCGTCTATTTATAAAATTGCCGCACATTTAATTGCATAACAAGTTAACAACCATTATTTATTTTATTTTTTCATTTTTGTACAAAAAATGCTACTAGAAATAACTAGTTGTTCTGGACAATAAACAACCCCAGATGACAAGTTCATAATGGTTCTTAAATTTTTTTAATTTCTAGTTTGTTCACCTACATCTTTTATGATCAAATAATCTTTTTAATGAAAAACATATATGCATTTGATCAGTATAAACTTTAAAAGTATTTTCTATTATATAGTTGTAACATAAACGGATTGAATAAATTGTTTTTAATTAGTTTGTTGATGACTTTTATAGTGCTATCAATTTTAAGAAGCTTTCTATAATAATAGAACTTGCAAACACGATTTAAGAGATTCTTTGTATTTTTTATTTTAATTTTTTTGATAAAATTCTAATGAATTTCATGAATCATTCAAAATATATAATAAAACTCTAACAATTTTCAAAATATATGATAAAACTCTAACAAATTTCAAACTACCTAAATTTGCAAGTATTTTAATCTAAGGACAACCAAGATTTCTCTTAATCCATCAAAGAAATTCAAAACATGTCGTTATGTATCCATATTTTATTAAGAATACAAATACGTGTTTTTTTTATTAAAATAAAAAATAAAAAATAAAAAAAAAACATTGACACCATTATGGGTCAGGGGTCTGTCAGAACCTATTAAGATTGGGTTACACAAGCATGATTTGGAATGCAAATCCCACTCTGGTAGAGGAGTCTCCCACTCTCCCCACGCTTTGTAATTTAATGGGCAAAAGGTGGGCAATTATGATATATTTATAATTACGGGTGGACGTTTAATGGATCGGTTCACTTTTCGAGTGAACCGATAAAAAACCGATAATATCCAGTTTTTGAAAAAGTGAACCGATCCGATAAAATTGAAAAGTGTAAACCGATCAAAAACCGATTGAACCGGTTCGGTTTGATTCGGTTCGGTTTTTTCGGTTTTGGACCTATTGGGCCAAATTATTGGGCTTTACTTATAAAATCTGCCATGGTTAGAAAATTTGAAAAAACACAAAATTTTCATATTTTGGACCTATTGGGCCGAATAATCCAACAATTTAAACCTGAAATCCAGCAATTTAACCTTAAGTTCATAACAATCCACATAAGTCATAACATTAAACAGTCCACAAAGATATAGTTTTGAAATTTTATATATATATATATATGAGTAATGCTACTTTGCCCAAATCTGGTGCCCAAATGACGTGGCAACACTCTCGTCCATTCATTTAAATTGTATTATATTTGATTGATTTAAATGAATGGATGAGAATGTTGCCACGTCATTTGGACACAAAATTTGGACAAAGTAGCATTACTCTATATATATATATATATATATATATATATATATGATTCTGTTGTTTAAAATTAAAAGATTAGAATCTGATTTAGTACAATAGTTCCCCATGCAAGTAGTACAAGCTTCCTCTTATGCTTCGAAAATTACTAACGACAAGTGGATATATGATGGAACAAAAAGGGTTGTTCAATGTATCAACATCCAATTCAAACTCTGAAATTTCATAATTAGTAACAGTTAATGATGAACTTCAAAACAAACTTTAAATAAGGTGGAACTATATATAGTATTTTTTTTTTTTTGAAAATACTATATATAGTATTTAAGACACGAAATGTTGACTGCTTCATCTATGGCAATGATATATTCACAAGCTAGCTTGCTCCGGAATACTTGGTAATGATTTTTCATTATATATACCGATTCTCGATTCGGTTCACCGGTTCAAACCCTTGAACCGGAAACCGAACCGGAATATTCGGTTTTTTTAAAAACGAATCGAACTGAACCGGTTAACAATGAAAAACCGAAAAAAAAAAAAAACTGATTGGATCGGTTCGGTTCGGTTCACTGGTTTTTTGCCCACCCCTATTTATAATTAGAAAAGAAAATATATTTTCTACCTTATAAGAAACTATAATGGCACCTTTGTAATTTTTGTAAAATAAAAGGGCAATTGTATAAAATAACAACTATATATGAGTACCAACAGACCACCATTTACGTGTACAACAACATAAAAAACCCCAAAAAAGAAAGTTTGAGACTTTGATTTGTTGAATTGAAAAAGATGTCTTCTTTGTTGACAGAAGAGCTGAAAGCCAAGGCAGACATCTGCCATGGAGATGAGATCTGTCAAGAGAAGTCAAAGGAGCTGTTGAAGGAGATGGGTCTACCAAATGGGTTGCTACCACTTCATGACATTGAAGAGTGTGGTTATGTTAGAGAGACAGGACATGTTTGGTTGAAACAGAAGAATAGCATAAACCACAAGTTTGAGAAGATTGGGAAGTCAGTGATCTATGGAACTGAGGTCACAGCTGTTGTTGAGAAGAACAAGATCAAGAAACTGACTGGTGTCAAGACTAAGGAGCTTCTTGTGTGGGTTACACTTTGTGACATCTATGTTGATGACCCACCAACTGGTAAAATTACCTTTAAGACCCCTACTGGTCTCTCCAGGACCTTCCCTGTCTCTGCTTTTGAGGTTGAAGAGGAGGTCAAAGAGAAGAAGGAGGAAGAGGTCAATGGAGCTGGAACTGCTGCTGCTGCTTCTGTTCAAGTTAAGGAGGTTTAATGGTTGCAGAAGAACTGGAAGTCTGTTTGCTTTTGTTGTGTCTTTTACTGATAATAAAAATAAAATAAAAATGAAGTTTAATTAGAATGTGTTTCAATGTTTTTCATGATGATTCATATTTTCTTGATGTGAAATCTCAGTGAGTCTTTGTAACTCTTTGTTTGCAACTACTTGGTCAAAATTATAAGGAAGATTTTATATGATGAGTGACTGGTAGTTGATGCTTGATAGATTTGTGTTTGTGACTTCCATAAAAAGTATGAGAAAACCCAAAAATAATAATAATAATAATAATAATAATAATAATAATAATAATCAGATAGTAAAAGATATACTAGAATATTGGCTTTGTTCTAGTAAATACAAAAATTCAAGCACTTTGGGATTATATTTTAGAATAGATAATTGGAATTTTTTTGTTAATATTACAATAAATTAATTCCAAATTGGGTAGTGTTAAGAGCATCTCCAATGCAAAAACGGCTTGTATATTAATAATCGTTGACATGGCAACAATATCAAGAGACTTGCTTCCTATGTGTCATAAAAATAGACTTGATAGACAATCAACTCAAAATTTGATCTCCTATGCTTATATCTAAAACACAATTTTTTTTTAATGACAATGAGATAGGCCGGTGCCCTACGACTTTATTGGCATGAGCTTAGATTCATGCAGGCAATTAAGGGGGCCTACCGTATCACAAGCCATACTTATATTTACATGCACCGGCCCACCCCCTTTTCCTTTCCTTTGAATATTCATTCTATCATTTTTATTCTAATTAATACATGATATACGTAAACCACGAAGTTACGAGTTCGAATTCTCCCCTTTCTTCCTCATCCTTAAATTTTTTTATCTATATGCATGCCCATTTATGTTCATGAGATATATAATATTATCTTGACAAAAATTGATGTTAATATTTGAGCTAATTAATCATACATGAATTGAAAGCTTACACGATTCAAATAAGTTATATCATTGAAAGATCAAAGGAATGATTTCCTTAATTTGACATTCAATATAAAGTCTAGACATCTAGACATGGTGTGGTGGTACTGAGAGGCATTGATAATTTGAGTTACAATTTGTTGAATCTTTTTTAACCTCGATCTTCTTATGGATCTGGTGGTATTGGAGAGTTACAATTTGTTACAATCTTTTAATCTCTTTGGCCACCACCTTTGACGGTGCAAAACCTGCAAATAAAACGCATATTATATATATATATATATATATATATATATATATATATATATTAAAGTACAGTTTAGATTAAAAAAAATAAAAATAAATAAAAAATAAAATAAAATAAGGGAAAGAAGGAAAGAGACTAACATGATGAAACAATGAAAAAAAGCACGAAAGCCGAAATCAGCCAAGTCTTCCATAATGGACGGTTTGTTTGATGTTAAAGAAGAAGAAGAAAGTTAAAGAAGAAGAAGAAGAAGAAGAAAATAATAATTTGTTTGAAGATGAAGAATAATAATAATTTGTTTGAAGAAGAAGAAGAATTTGATTGAAGACGAAGAAGAAAATTTGATTGAAAATGAAGGCCTTAACAGTCCTATATATACTTCATAGGTTTTGGTAGAAAGAAAAGTTAATATTACCTATAGGCTATAGCTAATTATTATTAGGTCTAATGCAGTCAAATATCAAACCTCAGGTGCAGATCATTCGCATTCAAACTCGCATGCAATGGAAAGATTCCATAATATTGATTGATTTGTGCAATTATACAAAGAAATTTTTGGCAGCTAAAATTGACAGCAAAATAAAGTTTCAATATAATATACCAATTTCAGTAATTTCGAATAGTCTAGGCATGGTTGTGTTATGTATTTTTCTGATCTAGGAGAATACATAGAGAGAATTTAGAGAAGAATTAAGAGCAGAATTAAATTGGAAGAAATAGAAGAATTTAGAGAGAAGTAGGGAAAGGTTATTTCATATAATTCAACATAATCTCAATTACAAATGCAATCAGCTATCTATAGGCTGATGGCTCGATTGAGCAATAAGAAACAACAATAAGCAAATAACCAGGGACATGCTCCACTACTACATTCGTGGAGTTGTATCACTTTTTTTGAAAAGGCAAACTATATTAAGAAACCAAGAAAAACAGCACAGCCAGCGCCCAACAGGGCCACCAACAACCAAACAAAGAACAACAAAAACAACAGCAACAAAGAGCCCCAAACGAGACCCCAGCACACAAGCAGACCAAAAAAGCCCCCCAAACCCGCCCTAACAGACAGACCCCATTACACACCCCACACCATCTGATCAAGCCCACTCGAAGCTCCCAATTTAGCCAGCAGATCAGCAGCAACATTCCTTCTCATAGGGGCAAAATGAACCTTTACCTTATGACCAATCCTAGATAAAATCTCCCTGACATCCAAGATAGCATCCAAAATATTGACATTACCAACCCCATCCACCCCATTTACCCACGCAACAGCCGACTTAGAATCACTTTCAATGATAATCTTATCGTATGAATAGCATAGAAACTCCTCACACAACTGACTGGCCTTAAGAATAGCAGCAACTTCCACAGCAACCGCAGAGCAGCACCTTGAGAAGACCGAAAACATGCATAAAATATCCCCTTTGTGGTTACGAAGGATGCCACCAAAACCAAACTGCCCTGGATTTCCCCTCGACGCCCCATCAACATTAAATTTCACATCGCCCAAGCTCGGAGGAATCCAACCCGAACCATCTTTCCTCTTCTTCTCTGTGATGTCAACACACACAATTCTCAGATTCAACATCAAAACAGCAGGCGGCAACAAGGAACCATTACCACAATTTTTAAACCACCAAGCCACCCTCCATTTGACCATATCAATAGCCTTCTCAATGCTAGACTCACCCTGATTAAAAATCACCTCATTTCTAGTCTCCCAAACGGACCAAACAATGGCATGAAATGCAACTTTCCAAGCCCTCCTGCACATAACGTAAGGACACAGAGACATTCATCCTTCCATTAACTCCCTGCACGACTTAGGCAAGCAAGTTGAAATCGTCGAGTTGTATCACTCACCACTCACCAACGTGGTCTTGACACTCCCATGTAATCCCTTCTTTATTAAACATCATTTAAACATCAATTAAACATCATCAAAGCAGAGAACTAGGTGTAAGGTGTTCAAAAATTTCTAGAATTCGAGTTGGACTTGGTTTGGCCACTATTCATCTCACCATCACTCTCTCTATTAATGTTTATAGAGGTTTTCCCTGACACAACTCTCAATCTAAACTTCAGAAGTGTACACATTTATTAATACATTTAATAAAGGGTAGTGTTAACCTGTGCCCTTGGGGCACGGGTTAACAGCTACATAATTACTATAAAAAGAATATATTTATTACACAAATAAATTTATTGTATCGATTGAGACAAAAAATACTTTCATTTTATAGTAATTATGTAATTATTAACGTGTACCCTTAGGGCACAGATTAACACTACCCTTTAATAAATGATATTTGAATACCTATATTTGATTTAGTAAGAATAGCGAAAAAGTAAACATTTCTCATTTATTATAGAGGAAATAGGGGTTAATAGCCAAAAATTATAGGGACTTATTGTTTTTGTCACCAATTATCATTTTTATTGTTTTTGTCAACAAATGGGCTGTGAAGACAAAATTGCCCCTATTTTTTTTACAAAAGCTCTTCTCTCTCCTTTTCTCTCTCATTTTCACCAGATCAGAATTTTTTTTTCCTCTTTCTCTCTCTCCTTTTGCTGTCTAACACCTCCTTCTTCTTCTTCTTTCTCTTCTTCTTCTCTCCTCCTCTCTCCTCCTCTCTCCTCCATCCGATCTCTTCTTCTTCTTCTTTCTCGTCATTTTCGCTCTCCTTCTTCTTCTTCTCCTTCTTCTCTTCCACTTTCTTTTTTTTCCAGATTTTAAAAAAAAAAATCAGATTTTTTCAAATCAAAAATTTTCAGATTTGGTGGTTTTTCGATCGTCGGTCGTCCGATCGTCCCTCCTTCTTCTTCTTCTCTTTCTTTTCTCTCTTCTCTCTTCTCTTACATGTTTTTTTCCAGATTTTTCAAAAAAAAATTCAGTTTTTTTTTTTTATTTTGAATTTGTTTCACGTTTTTTTTCCAGATTTTTTTTAATTTCAGTTTTTTTTTTAATTTTGAAATTTTTTTCAGATTTTTAAGTTTAGGTTATGGTTGTGGTTGATTTTCCAGATTTTTTAAAAAAATTTCAGGTTTTTTTTAAACAAAATTTCCAGATTTTTTTAAAAAAATTCAGTTTTTTTTCTTTTTTTTTGTTGAAATTTTTTTAAAAAGGTTTGGATTTGAGTTTTGGTTGTGGTTGTGCTTAAAAAAATTTTGGATTTGAGTTGTGATTGTGGTTGTGATTGTGATTGTGGTTGTGGTTGTGATTTAAAAAAGGTTTGGATTTGAGTTGTGGTTGTGGTTAAGTTTGAGTATTGTTTGTTTTTAAAAAATTCAAATATTGATTTGCTCAAAAAAATTTCAGAAATTTCAAGTTTGAGTATTATAAGTTTGAGTATTGGTTGTGGTTGTGATTTTAATTTTTTTTCCAGACCGGTGTGTTTAATTGTATTACTAGTGACCAATTAAACACAACACAATTAAACACACTAGGTGTAAACCAATTAAACACACTGGAGAACCCAATTAAACACACCAACATTATCATTAAACACACCGGACTAATTAAACACACCAGGCAAAATGAATTAAACACCGGACTAATTAAACACACCGGACTAATTAAACACACCAGACCACCAATTAAACACACCGGACAAAATGAATTAAACACACCATAGAAAAACCAAATGAATTAAACACACCATAGAAAAACCAATTAAACACCGGACAAAATGAATTAAACACACCAGAGAAAAACCAATTAAACACACTAATGCAAACCAATTAAACACCCTAGGCCAAACCAATTAAACACCTCAGTGCAAATCAATTAAACACACCAGTGCAAACCAATTAAACACCCTAGACCCTGGTGTGTTTAATTTTTTTTGCCCTGGTGTGTTTAATTGGTAGTCTGGTGTGTTTAATTAGTCTGGTGTGTTTAATTAGTCCGGTGTGTTTAATTCATTTTGCCTGGTGTGTTTAATTTTTTTTGCCCTGGTGTGTTTAATTGTTTTTGTCTGGTGTGTTTAATTGGTGGTCTGGTGTGTTTAATTCATTTTGCCTGGTGTGTTTAATTTTTTTTGCCCTGGTGTGTTTAATTGTTTTTGTCTGGTGTGTTTAATTGGTGGTCTGGTGTGTTTAATTAGTCTGGTGTGTTTAATTCATTTTATCTGGTGTGTTTAATTCGTTTGCCTGGTGTGTTTAATTCGTGGCCTGATGTGTTTAAACAAAATAAAATCTGAAAAGTTTGTTTGAAAAAGATCAAATCCAAAAAATCTAATTTTTTTTTCAACAAAACCCAAACCTAAACACAACTCCCACCATTCATAAAAACAACCCCAACCCAAACTTAAATACAATCACAAATCAACAACTAACACTCAAATACAAACCTTTTTTTAAATCTGAAAATTTTTCAAAAAAAAAAAAAACTGAATTTTTTTTCAAAAATCTGGAAAATTTTCAGAAATTTCCCAAATCTGAAAATTTTCCTTTAAAAAAAAACCTGAATTTTTTTTTTAAAATCTGAAAAAAAAAAAAAAAAAAGGAGAAAGAGAAAGAGAAAGAGAAGAAGAAGAAGAAGATGATGATGAACCCATGAGAGAGAGAAGCCGTGAAAGAGAGAAGAAGGAGAGAAATAAGAAGGAGGCGTGAGAATATGAGAGAGGAAAAAAAAAATTTGTAAAGAAGGGCAATCTTGTCCAAAATGTGCATTTGTTGACAAAAACAATAAAAATAATAATCATGGACAAAAACAATAAACCCCATAATTTTTTGGCTAGTTATGGAGTTCACCCTTTATTATATATATATACACACACACATAAGACCATCTCTAATGCATATGCCAATGTCAATGCCAAATTTGGTATAAAAAAGAGTAAAATGTTATATTTGGTACATCAATTTAGTATTGTGCTCCAATGCACAATTCTATTTAAAATGCTATTTTTATTATTTTATTAATTAAAATTATAAAAGTAAACACTTACCATTAATACATTCATTATTTCTTTTAATACTCCAATGCAGAGTTCCATTAATGCATTTATTATTTCATTTAAAATATATATATAATGGTATTTTTATAATTAAAAAATGAGCATTTATTACTGTGCCAAATTTGGCATATGCTATATTATGTGTCAAATTTGGCACATCATTTGGCACTGTATTAGAAGATGGTTTTTGCACCATGTGCGAAATTTTAGCATTAGCACAATAATTTGGCACAGCATTAGAGATGCTCTAATAGTATCCAACCACTTTTAGGGGGGTGTATTCAACCCAGATTTCATTGGAGTTTGAAGGATTTGTTTTAAGTGAAATCCTCGGTGGAATTCACAAATCCCATGGATTTCATTAGATTTTGTAGGAATTGTGTAAAGAGTTTGTTGGATTTCATTTGATTTCGTTACGTAGATTTGGATGGATTTGTCTTAAAATAAAAATAAAAAATTGAAGTTTAAAATGGATGGATTTGGATTTTCCAATTGGCTCAAGTTTGCTGATGACCCAACCCAACAGAGGGCTTCAATACAACACCGTTTCGAGTTTTATAGACAAAAAATACCCAAATTTCATATCCAAATCCCTAACTTCTTCTTCTTCTTCGACAACCTAAACCCCAAATCTTCTTCTCTTCTTTTGCTGTCTATGAGAATATTGCTTCTTTGTTTCTTTATATATCGTGCAAGTGCTTGATATGTTTCCCTTTTGCCTGCTCATATCCACTGACATCTTGATTTGAATGTTTCGATTTCTTCTTGTATGCAAAGGTTATGCAGTTTGCATTGCCTCTGTAATCATTAAAAACCAACTCAATAGAGCTCCTCAAAATTTTCATTTTTGAAACTTGAGGCTTCATCTTCAATGCATGAGATTGTCAAAACAGTCGCTTGGTAATTGCAAGCTTTTTGTGAATTTTCCGTATTTTCCTAACATTGTGAACTGGGGAAACTTCATTGGCTTCAATTTCTTGTTTCTGGTTTGGTGGGTGGTGGCTGGATTTTGGAGGCTGGTGGTGTTGGTGGTTAGATTATATGAGTTGTTGTATGGTGGTGGCTGGATTTTGGGGGTGGTGGGAGGAGTAAAAAATTGAATTCAGAGCAAATCCATCCAGGTTTTGAGCAAAGAACATTTTGAGGTTTTGAGCATAATTTTTTTTTGCTTGGGCGATGTTCTTGAGCAGAGGAGTCAAATTGGATTCAGACCAAATCCATCCAAATCTTGGCATAAATGGCAAGATTTGAGAATCACCTCTCTATTTATATTTTCCCCTTCCAAATCCATCAAAATCCAACCAAATCCATCACTTAAACAAATCCATCCAAATCCATTGGATTTCCAATACACCTGGATTTCGTTGGATTTGTTTGGAATCCAACGAAATCTGGATTGAATACCCCTAGACTTTGTTGGATTTCAAACAAATCCAATGAAATCTGAGTTGAATACACCCTGAGTTTGAATTTTGTGAAGAAATTAAATACTTTTGAACTTGAATATGTATATATTGTTCTTTGTTCATATGTTTCCATAAATATTAATTAACATATTACTAAAAACTGAAAAGGAATATTAGTAACATAATTCATCACAGTTAAGTTATCATAAAAAGTTAAAACCAAACATATGGTCCCTTGCCATAGTGGTGGGCCTTCCTTTGGGAACCCCCCACCACCAAGGGTCATGACCTAGTGTGTGCATAAAATTATGCAAATTTTCCTTGGCCCATTAAAAAACATGGGTGTTGTCCCACTTTGTGTGGGTGGTTGTCTCTCTTTCGTGTGGGTTCTCTCTCCCCGTCCATGGGAGCTTCAGTCTGGGCTGCGCTTGGAAGTCGTTTCTTGATGGGTCCCAGTTATTGTAATCATGTAATCATGTCCTGGATCTATATTCCTGTTGTTGTATTCCAATCAAAAAAAAAAAAAAAAAAAGTAAAAACCAATAAATGAATTGTAAATTGTAACTCACATCATTCCATAATTTATTTGCCTAGAAAAAAACTTATTAATAATTTCCTACAATTCAGTCTCAAATTGGATTCTAGAAATAATATTGAGAATAATAGTGAGAGAGAATAAATAATATTTTTGTTATATTTTTTTTTTAAATCAGACACAATTATTTTTGTTAGTGTCATGATTGAATGAGTAACAAAATATTTTTAAAAAAAATTATCTCTACGGGATTTTGTTATGTATTTTTCCAATCCTGGAAAATACATAAAGAGAATTTAGGATAAATTGTATATTTCCGATCCTGGAAATTTACAATAGAAGAATTTAGGAGAAATACAGGAGATAGGAGATAGAGAGAGTCAAATTTGCTTAATATTTGATCCCTTTATTGATATTGCCCCTGGCTATTTATAAGCCAATTACAATAAATAGCCAACATTACAGACGCATAAATAAAGGAAGTGGCTGCTAACTTGTAGCAGCACAATTACACCACTAATCCACTTACTCTAACATAGAATTGTAAATATCTTATTGACTCAACTGCCAAGGCAACCGCCAAGGCCACTACTAAAATATACATGGCACGTTCCACAAATGTAGTCCATGAACCCATGAAGTCACACGATCCACAATTGTAGTGGCACCATGCATGAACCGCTCATGCACGTATCATTCCATCCACCCCAAATTATCCTTGTCCGCAAGGTAAATTCCGAATAGGTCGGTCGGAAGCTCAACCTTCTTGTTGTTGATCCATCTGGTTAGAAAGTCTCCATCAAGCCTGGGAAAGGGTAGCTTGTGTCGGGTGTACCGGTCGAATTTGGGGTTGGGAATGGTAGTTCCGGTTGGAGAGGTATGGGTGGTGGTGGAGGTGATATGAATGATGGTTCCGGTTGGAGAGGTATGGGCGGTGGTGGGAGTGATATGAATGGTCGAAACTTGGATTGGTGGAGGAATGGTGGGACTGTGGAAGGTTTCTACCAGGATAGATGGGTGGGTGAGCTCCTTCTCGACGGTGTTACCGTAACGGTTAACCCGTAGGGCTCAAAGTTCGGTCAAAACGGTTTGAAGGGTGATATGGATTTGGTTGATTTTGTTGTTGAGGATGTCAAATCTAGACTCATGACGAGCCAGAGTTTCATAAACCTCGTTACGGAACTCGGCATCCAAGGAACCGAATGGCTCAGATACCATTTGTTATGTATTTTTGTTATGTATTTTTCCGATCCTGGAAAATATATAAAGAGAATTTATGATAGATTGTATATTTCCGATCCTGGAAATTTACAATAGAAGAATTTAGGAGAAATACAGGAGATAGAGAGAGTCAAATTTGCTTAATATTCGATCCCTTTATTGATATTGCCCCTAGCTATTTATAAGCCAATTACAATAAATAGCCAACATTACAGACGCATAATAAAGGAAGTGGCTGCTAACTTGTAGCAGCACAATTACACCACTAATCCACTTACTCTAACATAGAATTGTAAATATCTTATTGACTCAACTGCCAAGGCAACCGCCAAGGCCACTACTAAAATATACATGGCACGTTCCACAAATGTAGTCCATGAACCCATGAAGTCACACGATCCACAATTGTAGTGGCACCATGCATGAACCGCTCATGCACGTATCAGATTTTCTGACTAATTATATAAATTGTCTCAAATTAACAATTTTTTAATTAAATGTGGCAAATCAAAATTTAAACACTTAGCAAAGCACGTTAAATGAAGTGGATCTTGATCTAGGCATGTCATGTCGTGCCGGTACCGTGCTTGTATGGAATTGTGCTTTGTCAAACCGTTCCTAGACCTCGACCCAATTTACATGTTAAAGTGGGTCTTAACAAATATATGGTAATTTGCAGATAGAAAACACAGATCATTTTTTATTTGTAATACTCTAAATAACTTTACTGATATTTTTGTGAAATTTTAGTTTTCTCCAGTAAAGCGGAACAGAAGCAGCACAGTAAAATACAAGTAAAAAATTCAACATGTTTTATATATCGAAAACTAAAAGTAGAATTTGTCAATTAATATCTTTGACAAATGACAACACTATTGTAGAACCAGAAAATCCTACGGTCAAAATTCGGTCAAAATCATGATACTCGGGGCACCGGCAATCTATGAATGGTTCTTTGTCGAATGATTTGGATTCCCTGTAGAACAAAGCTAACTTATAGGAGTCGACTCGACTCCTGTAGGTGGTCGAACTACGTGGTACGTCAAATGGGTTGGGTGGTATCAGGCCCAAAGCAACTTAGCTGATAGTCGATTGGTCGATGTCGACTGTCGTCTGGATATGGTCATCTGAACTTCGATGAACCAGCAACTTAGCTGATAGTCGATTGGTCGATGTCGACTGTCGTCTGGATATGGTCGTCTGAACTTCAATGAACCGGAAACTTAGCTGATAGTCGATTGGTCGATGTCGACTGTCGTCTGGATATGGTCGTCTGAACTTCGATGAACCTGCAAAAGGAACTTAAAACAGAAATGTAATGTAGAAAAATGGAAAGGTGGGGATCGGTTTATTAGCCTTAGGTTTGCTTGGGCTGAGCGTTTATTATACTTGAATTGTGATTGTGAATCAAGTAGAATTCTGGTGGCTGGAATAAATATGAACAGAGTTTGGAGATGCTAATTAGCTTTGTTTTTTGTAGGTCTTTTCCTCTCCCTCATTGTGAGTGAGTTCTATTATTTATAGCTCTAGACCCCCTTCTCCAACGTTCCCTCTGGCAGTTGTAAATGGTGGGAGTGATTAAAGGAGAGATTTCCTCTCCTCTTAATCAGCGGTTACTAACCTTTTGTAACTGAAACTCTTGACCAAGTCTTTTATATGTTCAAGTCTTGTTGGAGCAAATGGGCCTGTATTGGCTATATAAAGTTTCCTGGGCTTCTATTTGCGTTTGGGCCTATGAACCATTTTTGACTACCACAACTATATAAGTAACATATAGTGACATATTTTATATTGTTAGATTTTAAATGCATCACTTCAAATATTATTTTGTGACAAAAAATTTTATTTGTCTGTATATTTTGGAGAGAAATCACCCATGCGATAATTATATTCAACTGTGACTTTTTTTTAATGATTTGTGTCACAATTAATTAAAAAAATTGTTAATTTGAGACAATTAATTATATAATTAGTCAAAAAAATCCCGTAGAAATCATTTTTTTAAAAAAATATTTTATGACTCATTCAATTATGACACTAATAAAAATTATTGATCTATGTTTTGTTCGTCAATTTTTTTTTTTTTTTTTTTTTTTGAGGGCGTGGGATGAACAACATTGAGCCGGCTACCCAAAGAAGAGACCAGAGATCATAAAGCACTTGAAGAAGAAGCATTAGAGAACATATATAGCTTTCAAACACCATCATGATCGAATTCTTGTCATCGAACAGCATATTGGAAAGTGTACGTTATGCGATGTTTTCGTCCTCCTAGTTTTTTTTTTTCTTTTTTTTGAGAATTAAATTATAATTTAAATATAATCTTTCATGTTGTTGATGGTTAATTAAATTAATTGAATTGTGTAAGAAGATGGAGGAAATACTACAGTTATGATTAGAAACATACCAATAGATTCACAAATATTGATTTCATAGCTCTCTCTTTTTATTTGGGTTTATTATTATTATTATTATTTTGTGACCAGTTTTAGTGATTTCCATCCATTTTTGTATTTTGGGTCATGCTGGTTGACTATGAACTGATTATATGGAAATAAAAATTTTTCAGAGTTTGTGCCACGTGACACTGAATAATTGGTTCATCTCACCACCATCAGATGTGAGACGGGCCCATAGAGGATTTTCTTCCGTTTTTGCCATTAAGAATTAATTAATTAGTTAATATGGTGCCATCAAGTGTCGGTGGTGATGGTTTATGTCATATTATAAAGTTGATTTGGTCATTCATTTGGCACCTAGCATCTCGCTTCAAGGCATCAATACATGCTTTTATTTTACAAGCATTTTATAATTATATGATGTACATATATATATATATATATATATATACCGGTATTACAATTTACAATACATCTAGGCCTCTTTTGTTTGGCCATATTATATTGTATTAAGCAATTAAAATGTGCTAAAATAATAAAATACAGTGTTTGGTGCAAACATTGTATTGTATTATTTTAGTTCCTTTTAATGATCTAATACAGTAAACACCGTATTAACTAATACATTATATTTTATGGTATTATGTTGTGTTGTATTAAAAAAAAAAACACTGTTTTTTTTCAATGAATATGGAATTTCGATAAAATATGTGTTATGTTGTTAATATTTTTTTTATAATTTCAAAATACATAGGAAAATTTTATTTAAATTTTTTGTTTCAATTAAAATAAATATTGATTGATTTTTTTTATATAAAAATATTTATTGATTTATTCATGGTAAGGATACTTAAAATTAATTATTAAGTATTTTTAAAAAATATTATATTTTATAATATAATAAAATATAATAAAGTCATATAGGAATAACCTAATACGATATAATACAATGTTTCACTAAACACGGGTTTGTATTAATGATAATACAGTCCAATACAATCCAATACGGTGTGCCAAATGAGCCCCTATAGTTTTCACCATGACTTGTATCCATATACTGTACTCATTAAACAAACTGCTTCTGCGGTATATAATTAGTAATGTTTGCTCAAAGTTTTTCTTAATAAAGTTTCCTTTTAATTCATTAGTTAAACATTCTACTTTTATATCTTAAATCACTTTTTATTCATACTATTTTACCCATGATAATCTAGCTTCTAAAAAGTACAATGATAATTTCAAAAAAAAAAAAAAAAAACATGCAAATGATGGACAGTTGGGGATTGGGTACCCCGAGACTCAGAGGCAGACCCACCTTAGAACCTTAAGCATATTACATGCAAAACATAATACAATACTATATCTTTAAGCAATTCTGATCATGTATCTTTCTTTTATATCTGTGGTGGGGTTCAA
This sequence comes from Acer saccharum, assembly GCA_030490815.1. Taxonomy (NCBI): domain Eukaryota; kingdom Viridiplantae; phylum Streptophyta; class Magnoliopsida; order Sapindales; family Sapindaceae; genus Acer; species Acer saccharum. The sequence goes on from CM059867.1 coordinate 60,510,597, forward strand.
TTCCCATATTTGCATATTACATGCAAAACATAAAATTTAATAATTTTTTTAATATCTTTTTAGTTACTTAATTCAATTTTATTTTATATTAAATTATTTATTATTATTTTAAACTTTTCTTCTATATAATAGTTTTTAGTTTAACATACCTCCAATCAATAAACCCTAAATCCTCAAATTTAATTTATTGTATTAAAATAGTTCATCTGGCTCTCTAAATTTTCATCTTCTTTTCTAAATGGCTTGTAGATGATATATAGACTGTAATAATCCAAGTATGCTCTGTGCTTGCCTTTGAGAGTTGGGCGAATAATGTGTTTGTTCGAGGAACTAGAAATTTGTCATCACATAGGAAGAGATTCAGAGGTTTGTAATCAATGACTAGTCTCTTCTTTCCTCGACGCTGTTCAGACCGTTTGGCAACATAAAAGGCTTGACAGGCCCATGGAGATGAAGTGGGCTCAATGAGGCCTTGCTGTAATAGGTCTACACATTCAGCTTGGGCTAGGTGTAGGTCAAAGGGAGACATGCCAGAATGAGTGGCTTTGGTAGGATTGACATCTTCATTGAGTTTGAAGGGGAGATGTATGAAGAAGTCAGGGTTCTTCCATAAGGGAGAAGGATGGTTGAAGGCAGAGTGACTGTCAACACAGAATCGGAGTAGTTTTTGTTGGATATGTTGGAAAGTGGGATGGATTTCAGATAAAGGGAAGATCTTTGGAAGAGGGGTAAAGGGTTTGAAATCTCTCTTGTATCTGATCCCTTTAGGGAGAATCCTCAGAGCTTCACAGTTGCTGTAGACATCTCATCCAACGAGGATATCCTTGTCTGGTAATAGAGTGCCAAGAACTCGGGTCCAGTAGGTAAAGGATGGAAATATCTTAATACCAATTCTGGTCTTGGTAATTAGATGTGTGGAGAAGATTTGACCATCTGCAGCTCTGAAGTATTGGACATGCGGTATCCATGCATGAGCAGGAAGGACCTTGGGGTTCATCATAGATGTGTGGGCGCCAGTATCGAAGTAAGCAATAACATCGATTGGCTTGGAATATTTGGATTCAAGGATCTGAATGTTAGCCTGAGGTCCAATTGGATCCATAGAGGAGTGTGTCTAAATTGCTTGAGCTTGGAAAACATCTGGGGTATCTTCAGAGTCAGAAGAGTAGTAGTGTTCAGGATTGGGGTTTGATTCTGGAACACCAATGTCCTGGATGATAAAAAATGTATCTTCAGTTACTTCATCTTGTTCGGAGAAAATAGATTCAACATCAGTATCGGAGGGAATGGAATCTGCAAGTTGGGCGATCTGTTGAACAAGCTTAGCAGATTTGATCTTCTTGTTAGGACATCGTTTTGCATAATGTCCTGGTTGCCCACAAATGAAGCATCTAGTGGACTTGTTCCTTCCTCTTCTGGCCTTTCGTCTGAAAGATTTAAACCGATTGGAATGTTTGTGCTTGAACTGCCGGCTAGAGGACTTGAAATGATGTTTTTTCTTGGTTTTGCTGGTGCACTGGTCAGTGGATTTGCATTTAATCTGGTAGGAAGGCTGTTTGCATTGAGATTCATATTTCTTTCCTTCTCTGATCATTTTGGAAAAAACCTTTTGGGTTGCACAGAGTTTCTCAAGCGAGCTGAGTGTGAACATATGGATTTCTCCGAGAGTGATATCAGGTATAGTTCTTCCAGAAGATTCTATTTTTCTGTGGAGTTCATCCTGAAGCTCGGAGGGAAGGGAATTTATATAAACATGTTTAAGGCTGGGATCATTGATTCCACCGAGGATATGGTATCGTCCGGACATCTGGGAATAATGGAATTGGATGTCTTTCCGTTTCAGAGAACAGCATCTCATCTCAAAATATTCTTGTTTCGTTTGTGTGTAGAAATGAGTGGGGTCACCAAGAAATTCTCTGAAGATATGTCCCATGGCTTGGGATGCGGAGTCAGCCCGAACAAATTGCAGCTGTCTATATTCCCCAAGAGCCTGGTACCAATCTCGTAATGAACCAGTAAACCTAGATACGAATTCTCGAAGAGCGGCCTCGAGATCATATTCAGGTTTTGATAATTGGAGGTCGAGCCAAGCGCTCATTTCGGAGATCTTTTTTCGCCATGTATCTGGAAAAGCATTATCAAGGGTGAACCAGGGACCAGTGGTAGATCGAGCCGTCACAGGTTGTGCTGGAGGAGGAGTATCAGCAGGTTCTTCGACATAAGGGGCATTTGAGGATTCATCAGGAGATTCGTACGTGCGAGTAAAAGGCTGAGGGTCGGTTCTGGAGGCCATAAGGGTATGATGGATAGTTCCAGTATGATGGATGGTTTCAGTATGATCAGAGGGAGTGTTGGAATCATCAGAGTACTGTGTGGATTGAAGAGAGTGAACATCAGAGTCTTCATCGGAGTGGAAGTGGCGATACTTGGAGGCAAATAAGACAGGGTCATATGAGTCAGGGACAGAGTGCTTGTTTTTATGAACGGATGGAGGTTTAGATTTCTGTTTGTTCTGGGTTGGTTGTGACAATGGAGGGTATCGTTTAAATAATTCTCCAGTGGATTTGAAGAACTGGGAATCATCTAGGGGATGAGGAGAATACGAAGGAGATGTAGAAAAGAGGGATTGGGTATAAGGTTTCTGGTATGAGGATGTGGTAGCAGAATGAATTCGGTCCCGATTCATCTGATCTAATTGAGCTTTGAGTTGCCTGATTTCTTTCTCTTTGCGATTGAATTCTGGGCCATTATAACCTTGATTGATATATCTGTGTAGATCAGCATCAAGTTTGGCAACCCTTTTTTGAAGATCAGAATACATATCTCTGAAGATTTTGTCCATAGACAGGAGATGTTGGTCCTGTGTTTTGACACGATTGTTGACTTTATCAATCTTTTGATCAATGGAGGAAAGAACTCTATTCTGAGCTTCTGCATTCTGAGTGTGCCAATTGAGGACCTGTTCAGCTTGAGATGGTTTCTTGAATGTACCATCAGATTGGACTTCTGTGGTCTGGATGAAAGGTCGGGAATATAGGTTTTGGTCTGGAGTAGACCTGGGTTCCAAAGGTGGGAAGTCTTTGTCATATCTGGATGCCATGAAGTAAGGGATTGGTTGTTGCACAGGGATCTGGTGTTCAGGGTTAGGTAAAAAGCCTTCAGATCGTAAGATCTGTAGGGCTCTGTCATAGATAGGTAAAGGTTTGTTTTTGATAGGGTGGAGTCCTATCCATGGTTTGGATGATCTATCGGGTTTTTGTGGCTTGGGAGCAGGCTTACAAGGAATGGAGAAAACCCGGAGGCATTCTCGGCAATCACAGTCAGGGTTACACATAGTATAATCATCATCCCATATGAAGTGACCGTTGATTTTATCGGTGAAGATGGGAGTACCATCAGCTTCAAAGCTGTGGATGGGAATATCAGTTTCAGTAGTGACTGGTTTAATCAGAAGAGCTTGGAAAATAGGAGGAGCCGTCGGAGAGGTACTAGAAGAGGCTTCTGTGACAAGAGTAAAAGTTGTCAAAATGGAGCCATCTGGCCTTTTTTTATGAGAGGACTCAGAGGCAACAACAGGAGTGGTATTCTGAAAAGCCTTTTCATAGTTGGATATCCATTCCAAAGACATAATCTCAAGCAGCTTATCTCTCGGGAGCTGTTTTGGTATTTGGATGATGGTGGGGATGTCATCTTCTCGTTCCGCTTTAATGAAGAGAGTGTCACCGGTATGGCCTGGAATGGGAAGATCAAGGGCATGATCTTGGAGACGGTAGGCGAGTTGATGATGAAGTGTAGCCATGAAAGAGTTAGGTTGCAAGGTAGCACCGGTGAGTTGGATTTGGACTTTCAGGCAAGTATTAAGGTTTGGGTCCCGTAGAGGAATATTGAAATTTGGGTAGTATGTCAGGGAAATACTACCGGCATGAAGAGTGGATAAACAAGTGCCGATGACTGCTTGCTCATAATCTTTGTAAATGGTGTTGAGCAAAGCTACCTTTGCAGTTACTGGGATACCTTTCCGGCCATGCAGAGTAAGAATGAGACGGACCGCACCAATGTGAAGGTGGGAATAGCCTTCATTAATCCAATGATTGATCATAGGTTGGCCGATTTCAAGATCAACATACTGCTCTGCAGATGTTGACGGAATGAGGCAATTATCAAGTCCTGTAGATTGGACATACTCTTTGACAGGAAGTGGCCTGTGTGAAACAAGGCGAGTCATGCGAGAGACCATAGACTTGTTTCGTTTGAAAATATTGTAAGGGTTCAGAAGAGGTACTGAGGTATCATTTATTTGAGCATGTTATGGAATATGGGAGTATTCGACCAAATTTTCTATTCGATGGGAAAGGGTTCGTCTGATAGAAGGAGTGGGGGTAATAGACAAAGAAGAAGACAATCTGGGAGGCGTAAGACTGGTATTGTTGGCCATAATGTGGGAAGATCCTTTTCTAAATGAAGTGATGAATGTATATAGACTAACTCTATTACTCTGGACTCCAGAGGAATTGAGGCTCTGATACCACGGCGTGGGCAGGGAGCCTTAACACTGTAAACATGTGTCCAAAGTTTTTCCCCAAAGGGCGCCTATCCGTCGGCTGAGTAGGGTACTTCACAGAGAGACACCATGAAAACAGGTAAGGACCTTAAGCCAATAGAACCAAAATCCTTTTCTGATGTGCAAGATCCTTAACTAAAGGCAAGCACAGAGCATACTTGGATTATTACAGTCTATATATCATCTACAAGCCATTTAGAAAAGAAGATGAAAATTTAGAGAGCCATTATAAAACACACTGGAAGGTTTTTTTTTATTTTTTAACTGCTTCTGCCTGAACACAAGGGAGGGAGGTCTCATATATAGGAGGAGAGACCGGAAGCAAACAAAAGGGGAATAGTGACAGGTGGCAAGCAACATAATTACATAGTTCGGTTATAGTGCCGAATCACTATTACAATCCCTGAAGTAAAAGTAAAAGTAAAACACACCGAATATTTTACATAATGAAAGCAAACCAGGAATCATGGTCTTGAGATGCACACCGAATATTTTACATAATTAAAGCAAACTGGGAATCATGGGCTGCTCAGGTTACATGTAGCATGTTCTTCATTGTCAGAATCTTGGGCTCCACAGATCAGGCAAGGCCAAGTGTCGAAAGTAAAAGGATTTTGGGAGTCTATCATGTGGCTTTGGACCGAGAGAGGATCTTCAGGATCACCAAACTGTCGAGGGACATCAGGAATGATGTAATGGTCATCAGTGAAGTCATTATTGACATTGCAGAGGAAATTGAGCAGGGATTTTTGGATGGTCTTTGGATACCATTTTGGATAGTCATAAGTAGTGTGCCACTCATAACTGATATTTGTGGTCCAAAGCATCCTCTTGTGAGGATTGTATCCGTATGGACGGTGTAGTATCCAAATGTATTGAACAGATTCGGCTTCATGCTTGTCGAGTTTCCACAAGTTGTAGTTACCCATGAGGTTGAGGATGTCACGTTTCCAAATGTCAATAGGGTTGAACCATTGGAGAAATGTCCATAGGATGGAACCGTGTAGGGTAGCATCATGGAGATATCCTGACATAGCCTGTAGAGGGAAAACAAAAGCAAAGTGATGCAGAACGGATAAGCACCATAGATACCAAAAAAGGTCTGGTGAGAAGTAACAAGATGGAGGCATGATGAAAGGGTCAAGGTAAGGTCTGGTAGGGTTGGAAACATCACAGTGGACACCTTGTGCCTTAATCCTGGTGAGGTAAATTGGAAGGTAGGTTTTGGCAAAACTTGTGATCTGGTCGAGAGAAGGTGTATGACCATAGGGGATAGATAACTGTAGCTCAGGCGGAAAATCTCCTATTGGAGGATTTGCAGAGGATGAGGCTGGAGTGGCCATGAGGAGAAGAGGTATTTTTTGGAAGGAGAGAGCAAATGGACAGTGGTTGGCCGTGAAAGCATGTCAGCTATTATATTGTGGTGGCCTTTCACATGTTTAACAGTGAAATCGTAGCGGACAAACCAATCTTTCAGTCTGAGGAGTTGTGGACTAGGAGGAATCTTATTTCGAAATTCGAGAACTTTAGGGAAGGAGGAGTTGTCCATTTCAACAGTAAAATGCTGTGTCCTCAAGTAGAAATCGAATTTTTGGATGTCGTTCTTGACTGTAATGATTTCTTTGTATACTGTATGGTAATATGCCTGGGAATCTTTGAATGGTCCACTAGCATGTCCGCAATAGGACCGAGTATTCTGTTTTTCTTCAAGAAGGACGGCCCTCCAATAGGAATCACTGGCATCAGTCTGGAGTATGAGTCGGCCATCAGAGGGAATAGTAAGGGCTGGAGGTGACTGGGATATTTTCTTCAATTCAATGACAGCATGAGTGTGAGATTGTGTCCATGGCGGAGGGGATTTTTTCAGCATTTGGGAAAGAATAGAGGTATGCTGGCTGGCCTGGGGAATGAAGTCTCTGATAAAGTTAACAATGCCGAGGAATTGCTGGACTTGTTTGGGGGTTAAATTTGAGTCTGGGAATTCAAGGAGCTGTGAGGCAATGTGAGGACCAGGGCAATATTGTCCTTGTGAAATGTTCATGCCAAGAAACTCAATTTGGGTCCGGCCGAGTGAACTCTTGTTGGCAGATAACATGATGCCATACTTGTCAACTAGGGAATGGAATTGTGTAAGAAGCTGGGAATGGGAGGATTCATCAGAGGAAAAAATGAGGATATCATCGATATAGATGAGGGCGGAGTAGAGGATAGGGTAGAAAATTTTGATAACGGCCTTTTGAAAAAGGGATGGTGCTGTCTTAAGGCCAAAAGGTAGAACTTTCCATTGGTATTGAGCACTGGGGATACAAAAGGCTGTTTTGTATCTGTCATCAGGGTGTATGCCAATTTGCCAAAAAGCACCTTTGAGGTCAAACTTGGAGAAAATGGTGAATAAATAAATCAATAATTTACCAAAAGTTAGAAGAATAAAAAATTCAAAAATATGTCTAATAATATTTATTAATCTGTTTTTATATATAGTTAAAATGGAATCATTATAAATACAGAACAAAATTTATGATTATAAAATTTGATTATAATTTTTTTTAAGAATAAATAGTACTGTAATTCCTTGTTTATGTTGTTTTTCTTGTTATTATTTATTTTTTAATATTGTGTTTCTTGTTTTTATTTCTTTTTGAAAGTAAGATTATTTAGTTCATATTAAGTAATGTTTTATTTTATCTTTTTTAATGTATGTTTAAAAATTATAGAATTTATTTGTTTAGTTGTGAGATTTAAGTTTATTTTTAATGTTTATGAGATATTTTTTTTGGAATTACTTTATATATAATATCATATTCTTGGGTTATATATTTATTATTTTAATAAATAATTTTGATAAATGAGTTAAATGAGATAAATGGGTGAAGATGGGAAAAGCATACCCCACCCCTCCCCGCCCCACTCCATATATTGTGGGGTTTTATGTGAGGATGGGGTTTCAAAAAATAAATGGGGCGGTGTGCAGGGAGGGCCACCCCACCCCGAACCCGCCCAATCCCATCCCTAATTTTCTTAGTTGAAGATAATGACCAGAAATATATCTCTTATTTGTCTTATTTTTTTAGTTGAAACGATACAAATCATCAAAAGACAAAAAATTAATCGGTTTCAAGGCGCCACAGCCCTCCACTGGCTTAGGTGTTAGATAAAAGAAAATGGACAAAAAATTACCGTCTGATATTTTTTTTACTTTAGTGAATTTATAACAATACCAATTTGAAATGTTCACAATAAAAAAACTCTAAACATTAAAAAATGAGATCATAAATAATATAAAAAGAAGAAAGGGTTGTTATAATCTGTGGCCTAAACTTATGTGGCCTTAAACCCCGAAACTGATACTTTCACTTGGAACAAGTTTCTACGAGGTTTATACTCTGTAGTAGAAGGAGAGCAGACCAAAATTCAAAGGAAATCAAACAACATGCAGATTCTCGGACGCAAACTACTTCACAGAATCTCAACTAAACAAGTAAGGTTTCTCCTCAAATACTTTTCATATGTTATTGTCTCTCTCTATATATATACACTGTATTTATCGATTTTTAAAGAATTTTTTTTTCCTTTTCTCTTTTCTCTTTTGATTTCCATTTTTTAGAAATTTAATGTGTTCTTGGGCTAATTTATCAAGAGGGTACTTCACAGATAGTCCAATGAGTAAGTAATTGTCATGTTAATGTTGATTTGAAGAGTCTAATGTTGTTTTTTATGGGACTTTTATGTGGAAGTACCAAAATTTTAATGTGGGATTAGATAGTAGAAGCTACATAATCAAATAGAATTTTCTGGGTTTTTGTTCCAATTTAGTTTTATGAGCTTTTTACTAATAGTTCAATTTTCATGTTGTTTGTGATGTTTTAATGTGTATTGTATGTTTGTTGCTTGTGAAGATTGAAGTTTTTGCTTTGTATTTTATCAGTAAATGTTTGATTGGTTCAATAATTTTTTGTTTTCTTCATTGATGGAATATCAAATGACTATTCTGTAATCAGTTATCCTTATTTGGTATTGGCCTAATCTGTATTCTGGTGTTTCCTAATATTGTTCTCCAGACTATTGGTCTCCGTGCATTTTCTACGAAGAAGTTTATCGATGTTGGACAACCAACTCCAGCATCCCATCCTCAGGTTCTGCTACTCATACATCTGTGTGTACATACTGGATTTTAGGAACATGTTTTAATTATAGTTAATTAAAGTAAGTATACATAAATAGACACCTCTTAATAATTGTAGCCATAAGAAGCTTGGTTTGGAGAAGTAGCTTTGTATTTCAAAATTTCAATGTTATTAATGTTTCTTCGATAAGTAAAGTATAGGGGCTTGATTTTAGTTTTGTTCTGATTGCCTTTGCAGTTAATGAAGGAAGGAGAGATCACTCCCGGGATAGGTGCTGAGGAATACATCTTGAGGAGAAAAAGATTTCTGGAGCTTCTCCCAGAGAAAAGTGTTGCCATCCTCGCAGCTGCTCCTGTAAAGATGATGACTGATGTTGTGCCATACACGTATCGACAAGATGCTGATTACTTGTATATTACTGGCTGTGAGCAACCTGGTGGTTTGGCGGTATTAAGTCATGAGTGTGGTTTATGTATGTTCATGCCAGAAACATCACCTCATGTATGACCCTTCTTGTATGATACCGTTTTCTTTTATGCTCTACTTAATCTGTTTCACAAGATTTCTGCACTGATGGCTTCAAATTGTTGTAATTTGTGGTCTACTTTGGTACAAGTTACTGGATTTATATGATGTTTTCATGTTTATCTTCTTTAAAACAATAAAATAAAAGTTTTATTCTGCTTGGAGTTATACCAAATATGCATGTGTGTAGCATCGCTACTACTTGTGTTGATGATAGGTTGAGATATCAGGAATTTAGCCAGAGCCACTTACAACGATCTTTGCAAATAATCACATGGACACAGTGGTGATTCATATCGTGCTTAAATTTGTGTAATTGTTATTTGTAGGATGTTAACTGGAAGGGGCCAGTTGCGGGAGTAGAGGCAGCATTGGAAACATTCAAGGCTGAGAAAGCATATCCAATGAGAAAAATACATGAGGTGAGCTGGATACTCTAGTGATGTGTGAAACTTGAAAAATTGCAGCAATATGAAATTTAACATATGTTGCATTATGCTATCCCATTCAGCATATAAAATTCACATGTATACGCATAGAGCAGGTTGACATATTTTTGCATTTAGTCTAGCTGTCGAGTGCTAATTATGCTAGTCAATTTTGTAACTAGAAAGTACCACATTGAGATGCATTTCAACAATCCTAGTTGGTAGTAGTAGTAGTAGAACAGCTATACACATGACTTTCTTATGCACATAAGTTGTTGTTTCTTATTCTAATTTATGGCTGCAGATCCTTCCAGATATGATAGGGAGATCTTCTAAATTGTTCCACAATAAGGAGGCAGCTGCACAAACACTCACGGATTTGAAGGCCTTTCAGAAGGCAGATTACTATGGCAAAGTTAAAAACCTTTCTAAGCTCACCGATGCATTGCGGTGGGTAAAATCCCCAGCGGAGCTTAAGTTAATGAGAGAATCTGCATCAATTGCATGCCAGGTAAACTTCTAAGCATCTGTTGTAGGCTTGTAGCTGACTACTCTTATTGAAGTTAGAAATGTAATAACTGAGGCTGTGAGGCATATTCCCCTCCCACCTCTCATGATATGCATAAAATTGGATGTTTTAATTTCCTATTATATTAGATTGGTCTGTGAATATGGTTGAACACAGATTAATTATTATGCAACTATTTGTTTGTCTTTATAAATTTAAGGTACTATCAATTGGTATTTTGACCGCAAGGGAGACCAACTCTCTTGGACTTTCTTAAGTTTTGCTCTTTGTACTAAGCTTCTTATATTAATTCAAAAGTGACTTTTAGCTGACCTTGTTTCCACTGTGGAGTATATATCTTCATTAATCTGGACAAAGTCATTTGTTGTTTGTAGTTCAGCTCAGAACATCTAAAAGTGCAATCTTGTTGACATTTGACTTGATCAAGCATAACTTCATCTCTAACTTATTCCATTTTCATGTAAATTAAAATATAGGATCTAGTTTCAAACATGTATGCAAAATTGCACAAACACAAAACCGTTTCAATTTCCAAAGCAAACTCTCTCCCATTCACACATTTAAATATAAGTAATTTTCAGTAAATATGTGCAGTAACCATCTCATCTGATAGAAAAAGGATCTTACGATTTTCTTCCAATTGTTAATTTGGGTCGATAGCTTTTTCATGATATCAATTCTTCATCTGTGCAGAAGATTATTCTAGCAAATGGCAACATCACCGTATTATTTTCATTAAAATTTGACTTCATAGTTGTGCTGTCCTTTTCATCTGGATATTCATATTGCTGTTTGATATTGCTTCTTAATGTGTATTTTCTACTTGGATAGGCTCTTTTACACACGATGATGTATTCAAAGACACGTCCTTATGAGGGAATGTTAGCAGCGAAGTTTGAATATGAATGCAAGATTAGAGGTGCCCAGAGAATGGCGTAAGTATTTTCCTTTCCAAATTGTTGGAAACAATAAGTGATTTAATATAATACTTATTTTCACCCTAAGTGTTCTGAGCTGTTAAAATATGTATATTTCTTGCTAGATATGTATGCAGATGACTTGAATATATTTTTCTTTTACCAGATTTAACCCTGTTGTTGGTGGTGGCTCTAATGCTACAGTTATACATTATTCTAGAAATGATCAGAAAGTAAGAAACCTGGTATCTATATTCATCCTCTTCTAAAGATTATGAACAGAGATATTTTTTGTTGTTATTCCGATACGATATTTGTGACGAACCAACTTTACAATGTGTTTCATAGATTGAAGATGGGGATCTTGTTTTAATGGATGTTGGATGTGAGTTACATGGTTATGTCAGTGATCTTACTCGTACCTGGGCCCCCTGTGGTAGATTTTCTTCTGTACAAGTATGCACTTTTTAATGCCCTTTCATTATCTTATCTCTGATGAAAGCTAAAAAAGCTTTTAAATGCACTATCTTGTCAATTGAATTTCAAAACATCCCAAAACATGGTTGAAACGGGTCCTTTGCTGAAGTTATAGACTGTTTAGCTTTATTTCATTTATTTTTTTATTTAAAAATTGTTCTTGTCCATGGGAAGAAAGAAAGTGTAATTGAAGCTTACAATGCTGATGTTTATTGTGCAGGAAGAGCTTTATGATCTCATACTTCAAACAAACAAGGAATGTCTGAAGCTTTGTAAACCTGGTGCTAACCTTCTTGACATACACCATTATTCAGTATGATTACAAACTTGAAAGTGTAGTTTTTTTCTTGTTAAAGTCTAACTTACTTTACCAAAAAAACAAAATAATTCGATTAGGATCTCAGATATAGGATTATAAAGATCTGATAGGGTGGAAATACAGTCCAAGTTGTTTTGAAATTCAACAAAGGTTAGAAAATCAACAGTCCATATAGTAATGGATCCATATAGTTTCTCCAATCTTTTGATGTTCTTGTTTAGCTCAAAATTTAGCTGTGATAATTTCTTGCCCACTTTCTTTCCTCGCAGTAGGATGCATGCACAATTTTTTCTCCATTGTAAGCATTACAGTTTTGTCAATTTTAAACTTATTGATGCCACTAATAACGTTTAGCTGTGAAGCATTGTTGTAATTCTGAAGGCTGTGTGTTTGCGTAGGTTAGAATGCTGCGCAAAGGACTCAAGGAAATTGGAATTGTAAATAGAAACGGAACTGATCCCTACAACGAGTTGAACCCTACTTCCATAGGTTTGTCTGAGCATACTTTGCTATACAATAATTTAAGGCATGAAGGCATTATTGTTAGAAACATCATTCAATATATCAAGTATCTAATTAATTATGTCTTATCTCTTAACTTCTCTTGATGTCCAGGTCACTATCTGGGAATGGATGTCCATGATAGTTCCACGGTTAGCTATGAACGCACTTTGGAGCCGGGTGTTGTAAGTTGCTCACTTATCCTTTTGCTTGTTGCCATAGATTTCGCTTTTAAATTCTAATCTGATGTTACTTAGAATTATCTTCCCTTTGCCAGTGATTTTAGGTTTAAGATCAACCTTTGTTTAATTATCCATCCTTTTTATGTCTCTGGATTCTAAAAGGAGTGAATTTGTATTATAATATGTTGTTGTAGCTAATGAAATCAAGCATATTAAGCATTGAATTGCATATAAGTTTTATTGAAAGGTACATGATTCAACTGACATTAAAAGTTCCTTTTGGACGACATGTTAATCCGGAAAATGAGTCTGCATTGATAGTTCAGGCCACTCATAAGAAAAAGAAAATCTGGTAGCATTTTTGCAATTGGATTGCGGTCGTGTTTTCTTTACGAGGATTTTCATAAATGTTTGTTTCCATTGGCAGGTGATAACAATTGAGCCAGGACTCTACATTCCATCTTCATTTGATGGTCCAGAAAGGTACATGTTTAGTCTATTTCGGTGAATTATACTTCGTGTGACCTTTTAACCGCATGAAATAGTGGTTCCCTTGAACCATGCCGTAATACTGGTATGCCATTGGAGCTTCTGATATAGATCAAATCACCAATTCACCATATGATTGGTTCTGAGCAAACAAGCTGATTAAGCACACAATGCAACCTGATGTTCATATGATTCTTAGCAGTCGGAGAATGACTTAATACTTGGAAAGTGATATAGATTCCTAATTGTTTTTCTGATAGCATTAAATTCTTGAATCCTTCAAATGTCAACATGCTATTCTTGTGTAGATGTGAGATGTTTATGTAGGTTTCCTTGATGTCTGTCATAAAATGAAGAAACATATTGCAGGTTTCGAGGTATTGGAGTAAGGATTGAGGATGAAGTTCTCATTACAGAAACAGGTTACGAGGTATATACACTTTGACCAAGTTTGTATTTGATATTATGAAATTGAGGAAGCTAGAGAGAGTGTGGCCGTTCCAATTCTCAAACCATGACTGTAATAGTTAACCGGTAAACGTGGCGGTGTGGCTAATGTTTCTATGTTTTGACTTAACTTTTCCATTGTGGAAACAGGTCCTTACGGGGTCAATGCCGAAAGAAATTAAACACATTGAGTCTTTGCTGAATAATTTCAGCCATGGAATGGGAATGGAGAGTTGCAATAATGTAAAAGCTGCAACTAATTGAACCACTGCCTCGAAATTTCGAAGAGCCTCCTAGACACCGACCTTCTTCCGGTTTAGGATATTGCTTCCAAAGCGCATCTTTCATTGAGTTCACAAGAAGCATTTTCCTGCAAGATTGGTTTGACATTTAGATTGTGTAGCTCAATTCTTGTATAAATTTTGTCTTTCCAATTATTAGCCATTTGTTCTGTTCAATCCAGTCCTGTAGTTGTTAAAAATATACAAATTTCAGATGACAATGAAGATATAGGCCACCTATTGTTATTACTTTCAGGTTCTGCTATTATTATTATTATATTACTATTATTTTCTTTCCAGAAGTTGAATTATTTTCTTGGTTTTATGAGTTGAATTTTGATGAAAAATTAAATGGGGTCATTAATTTTTTGTCTGCTATCATCATGATGTTAGTTCAATTTAAGGCTTGACAGTTGACATTTTTGTAGGCTATCTACCCTGACATTGTTTTAGTTGAAGACTAAATATACTGAATAATGCTTGGGTACTGACCAGTAGGTATTTAAAATACTGATCCCACCAATGGAAGTGTAACACATACTGACCAGTACTCAATACCCAAGCATTATTCAAATATATTTACTAAGATATAGGTCTACCATTAATATCTAGTTGAGACTTGAGAGCTAACACCAGACTGGATTTAGATTGTGACAATGAAATCTACAGGACAGGAGCCCTTCATTTATATGCAATCTGGGTGTTGCCATCCCTTCTTGTTTTGTCAATATATTCAAAGTATTGAAGCATTGTTCTTTTTCCCATTTGAATGGAAGAAAAATGAAATAGACAGGTGAAACAATATTATTATGATGATTTATGGAGCATGGACATGGCATCATGATTCCGAGTTGACATTGAGCTCGCATTAAGGATTTGTAGGACTTGTCAAGTTCAACCATTATTATTAAGGATTTGTCAGGATCTATCGAGATTAAGCATTATAACTATTTTTAAAATACGAAGAAGTTTTCTCTAGACTTACCATTTTAACTTTAAGGAAATTATTTTTACTTAAAGCAATGATTACTATTCATTATTTTAATAGTGGTACTATTGGCACACCCGCTGCTGAACTATTTATACTCCATTTTTTATATTATTTAGTTTTTTTTTTTTTCTTTCCTTTATCAAATTACTTAAAGAGTTTTTTATATTTATATGCAAAATGGGTGTTGACATCCCTTCTTGTTTTGTCAATATATTCAAAGTACTGAAGCATTGTTCTTTTTCCCATTTGAATGGAAGAAAAATGAAATAGACATGTGGAACAATATATTCAAAATGGATGATTTATGGAGCATGGACATGTCATCATGATTCCAACTTGACATTGAGCTCGCATTAAGGATTTGTAGGACTTGTCGAGTTCAACCATTATTATTAAGGATTTGTTAGGATCTATCGAGATTAAACATTATTAGTATGGTCTAAATAACTATTTTTAAAATACGAAAGAGTTTTCTCTAGATTTACCATTTTTAATTTCAAGGTAATTATTTTTTGACAGAAACAATACATTTACTTAAAGCAATGATTACTATTCATACACCCGTTGCTGAACTATTTATACTCCAATTTTTAAATTATTTAGTATTTTTTTTTTCTTTTATCAAATTACTTAAAGAGATATATACTTTTTATTAAAAAAATCCTAATTAAAACTAATAAAACCACTTTTCTTATTTTAAAACCCTAATGACATAAATTATTTCAAATCACTAAATGTTTACTATTTTTATTTATATTTTCTTTCAGATCTCAATCATATGTTTCTCATATTTAGTATTTATTGATTTTATTGTTTCACGTGTTTGTTTTGTTTTTTTTGTTTTCTTTTTCCAATTACATATCCATGTTTGCTATAATTTTTTTCTCTCGGTTTATTTTCTTTCAGATCTTCGCATTTAATGATTTGTATTAATTTTTTTGTAGATTTTATTTTGGATCTTCCAATGTTAGTTTAATTTTATTTACCAAAAAAAAAAAACGAAATCGCACCAAGAATCACAATCAAGAAAACCTATATTCATGGAGGTTGTTGACCATTAATTAGTTTGGCAATTCACAAATCCCCCATAAATGGATTTCCTCTCCCAACTATATTATTCGCAACTCCTTCCAACCCACCACCTCTCTCCACCTTAAATTCTGCTTTAAATCTCCCCAACTGTATCACTAACCAACAATTAATACAAGTACTTAAATCCACCACCAAGCCCCTCATGTTCTTCCCATTTACAATTCTAACCGATCATATATTGTTTAGTCCCACATAGCATTTCAGGACGAATCATGGTGAAATTGCCCCACCGACCAAAACAACCACAGATGACAAGTTCATAATGGTTCTTAAATTTTTTTAAATTTCAAGTTTGTTGATCACCTACATCTTTTATGATCAAATAATCTTTTTAATGAAAAATATATATGCATTTGATCATTATAGTTTTTTCTACTACTATGTAGTTGTAACATAAACGGATTGATAATCCAAAAAAAAAAAAAAAAAAAACGGATTGAATAAATTGTTTTTAATGAGTTTGTTGATGACTTTTTTCTAGTGCTATCTATTTTAAGAAGCCTTTCTATAATAAAGAACTTGCAAACACCTTTTGTTTATTTTGATAAAATTCTAATGAATTTCATGAATCATTCAAATTATATGATAAAACTCTAACAAATTTCAAACTACCTAAATTTGCAAGTGTTTTAATCTAAAGACAACCAAAATTTCTCTTAATCCATCAAAGAAATTCCACGCATGTCGTTACATATCCATATTTTATTAAGAATACAAATACGTGTTTTTATTTATTAAAATAAAAAAAAAAAAACTGACACCATTGTGGGTCAGGGGTCTGTCAGAACCTATTAAGATTGAGTTATACAAGCACGATCCGGAATACAACTCCCACTCTGGTAGAGGAGTCTCCCAGTCTCCCACGCTTTCTGGTTTAATGGGCAAAAGGTAGGCAATTATGATATATTTATAATTAGAAAAGAAAATATATTTTCTAACTTATAAGAAACTATAATGGCATCTTTGTAATTTTTGTTAAACTAAAAGGGCAATTGTATAAAATAACAACTATATATGAGTACCGATAGATCACCGTTTACTTGTACACTTGAATCATCAATCTACAACAACAACAACAACAAAAAAAAACCCCAAAAAAGAAAGAAAGCTTGAAGCTTTAATTTGTTGAATTGAAAAAGATGTCTTCTTTGACAGAAGAGCTGAAAGCCAAGGCAGAGATCTACCATGGAGATGAGATCTGTCAAGAGAAATCAAAGGAGCTATTGAGGGAGATAGGTCTACCAAATGGGTTGCTACCACTTCATGACATTGAAGAGTGTGGTTATGTTAGAGAGACAGGACATGTTTGGTTGAAACAGAAGAAGAGCATAAACCACAAGTTTGAGAAGATTGGGAAGCCAGTGATCTATGCAACTGAGGTCACAGCTGTTGTTGAGAAGAACAAGATCAAGAAACTGACTGGTGTCAAGACTAAGGAGCTTCTTGTGTGGGTTACACTTTGTGACATCTATGTTGATGACCCACCAACCGGTAAAATTACCTTTAAGACCCCTACTGGTCTCTTCAGGACCTTCCCTGTCTCTGCTTTTGAAGTTGAAGAGGAGGTCAAAGAGAAGAAGAAGGAGGAGCTCAATGGAGCTGGAACTGCTTCTGCTTCTGTTCAAGTTAAGGAGGTTTAATGGTTGCAGAAGAATTCTATGTTTCTATGTTACTGGAACTGGATCGTCTCTTTTGCTTTTGTTGTGTTTTTTTATTGATAATAAAAAAAAAAAGAAATGAAGTTTAATTAGAATGTGTTGTGATCATGTGTTTCATGATGATTCATATTTTCTTGATGTGAAATCTCAATGAGTCCTTTGTAACTCTTTGTTTGCAACTACTTGGTCAAAATTATAAGGAAGATTTTATTTGATGAGGGAATGGTAGTTGATACTTGATAAATCTGTGTTTGTGACTTCCATAAAAAGCATTGAGAAAACCCAAAAATAAAAAAATCATTTAATAAAAGATATACTAGAATATTTGGCTTTGTTCTAGTAAATACAAAAATTCAAGCACTTTGGGATTATATTTTAGAATAGATAATTGGATTTTTTTTTTTTAATATTACAATAAATTAATTCCAAATTGGGTAGTGTTAAAGAGCATCTCCAATGCAAAAGCGGTTTATATACTAATAATCATTGACATGGCAACGATATCAATAGACTTGCTTCATATGTGGATAGATTTGATAGACAATCAACTTAAAATTTGGTCTACAATGTTTATATCAAAAACACAATTTTTTTATGTCAATACTTGTTAAGTCAATCGAAAAAATAACTGTGCAACAGACCGTCTGAAAGTAAACAGTCATGTTGATAATGTCTATTTTTTTTTACCACGCCAGTTTGAGGTTAAATATGCACGGCTGTATTGGAGAAAGATTTATTAACAAAATGTGTATTAATTTTACATGGCATCTTTTTTTTTTTTCACAAACCACTATTGCATTAGAGATGCTCTAACCCGTGTCTTTACTATAAAAGGAAAGATACACTGTATTTATCATCGTTAATCATAATAAATACATAAATAAGATAATAAATACACTTTAAATTACCTTTTATAGTATTTTATCATCTACTCTAAAGTAAAGGTTAAACCACCTTTCAAAATTCAGGAAGAGTGACACTACAACCAGAAGAAGAACATCAAAGAACACCATCTTTGAGTTGTCCTTTTCTTTTGATGAATAATAATAATAAAAAAATAGAAGTAGCTTTTCTACTTGTCCCTTTTTGAAGGCATTTAAATAAGGGGCTATTTGGTTTAAATTTTCAACTACTAAAGTCACTGTTGCCTCATTTGCAAAATGGCCCTAAAATGCACCACTTGTTCTAACAAATTTGTGTTCCACAGTCCACACTTCAACCACAATCTTTGTCCCACTCAAAATTAAAGGGTAAGAAATTAAATGTTTCCTACATTGATGGGTCAATGATATATACATAGTCTTTTTGAACCCAAAATATCTCCCAAATTCACTCCAATTCTAAATAGGTAACTCTGAAGAGATTTCAACTCATTACCTTGCGATTAAAACCCTATAAGTGTTAAATATCGGGCTCTGAAAAGATCTCAACTCATTACATCATAGTCGAAACCCTACAAACATAATCAACGAAAACAACTTTTCCGTTTATCATGTAAAATTTCATTCTATAAACATGGCTACAGAAACATTGGACAGGCAATGCACAGCCGACCAATCAATCAATCTACCTGTATTTTGAAATTTGCTACCTACCCCTATTTTTTATATTGAATACATTACATAACTGTCAAAGCATTACAGATTTGAAGCTACAAGAAATGGCCTATTCAATTAGAAAATTTTGATTAGATTCGGTCACACCATATCATCCTTGTACCTACCAAATCAAAACACGATACGCTAAAAAAAAAAAAAAAATAGATATAATTGAATGAATGAAATGTATTTTTAAAATTACCATATGACGATTTTTAATTGAACGGTCCCAATGAGATCACTTGAGACATACTCCATTCAATGCTTCGAAATTTCTAAGCTAAATCAAGTCTAATACTTTCATTTAATCCAGTAATATATGTAAGAAGCCATTGAAAAATGTAGAAGTCATAGAGATGGCATTCTGATATGCAGAAATGCAGAAAAGTAAGTTGATCTAAGCAATTCAACAAACGTCGATATTATAAAATTCTATGACCTTTCTAGAGACACTAAGATTTACATTATATGCTCAAATGAGTTGAAGGAACGCTTTAGAGAAATTTAATCGCATCCAGAGTTGTTACAAAATTAGGATGCCAAGACCACCACAAGATGTGCAAACCGTTAGGCAGCAATGCAGCGACATATTAGCTTTCTACTACAACCATAGCCAAGGTCTTCAAACTGGATGTGACTCCCTCTCTCTCTCTTTCTCTCCACCAATTACGACTTCAAACCCTGGAAAAACGATCACAAATAAACATCCGTAAGAAATTTATTTTATCACAATGTATTAGCACCCTAGTCAAAATCTGAACCTTGGAAGAAAAAGAATGGCGTGTTGTTACAAGCAGCATCATGAAATACACTTAACTTGTTGATTGCAGGGCATGAATAATTAAACACTATTGTCCAATTTAATCACAAAGTATAACACCTTTCCACGTGCCTCTTTCTAATAAATATTTATAAGCTTGACTTGACAATATAAAGGTCCGCGGAATCACAGAATTTAACATGCCGAAACTTTAGCTGAAAATATTAGCATGATACTTTAAATTATTCTCCTAAATTTAGAAAATAGTTGATATATCACTTATTATCATCAGTTTGGTAGTGCCCTATAAATGTATGAGAATCAAGAAAAATAATAAAAATTATATAAAAATCATACCCGAGAAGCTACTATCCATTTTCCATCGATCCAGTCCTGATGAAGCCTTAAATCAGAGTGCTCAAATTGTAATTCCTCATTGCTCTCCCTAAAGTAGACTATGTACCTAGAATTGCTCAGAACCTTAGAAATCACACCCACCCACCAACAATCATTATATGCTGCATCAACTTCATCAAGCCTATTGAAACTATCAACCATCACAGTTTCTGGCGGAGAAGGTCTTATGTGCAGCGTATCAATCTCTTCTCTCAAAAACTCTTTATCATCGTCTGTTCTCAAACTCTCGTACTCAATTAGATACTTGTCCTCCCCTGCAGGTTCGATAATTTTTGCAGCAAACCAAGCACCTTTAAAACCATCTTCGTCACTGCTAACCTCAACCAATGTCCCCTTGCTAAATTTCACTTCAGGTATAGCTTCACCAGGCTCTTTCCTCTTGCCAAGCATCTTCTCACCCGCACCTTTATCAGGCATCTCTTCAGTTTTAGTTTTAGTTGACACTTTCTGCAATTCAAGACTCGAAAAGTTTAGCACAAAAACTAATCAAGATTCAAGACGCCCAGAAGCACAACCAACTACAGGAAAAAAAAAAATTATGCAAAAGAGCATGGCATGTGAATATGTGATCAATAAGAACCAACCACGTTTTTTAAGAAGATTGTTTACGCCATGCATTTAGACCCTCCTAGATATACCTTAACAAAAATAATGACAATTATTCTACCAAAAGTCCATGGATATGCAAGATTCCTATGTTTCAACAAGCTATGCATCCAATGGCAGTTGCCAATAGCAGCGGAAATTAACTCTCAAGCTTAATAGTCTTATATACTAACACATCCTAGTTCAATGAATTCAATCAATCTATCATTCCCAAACACTCTCAAGCTTAATAGTCTTATATACTAACACATCCTAGTTCAATGAATTCAATCAATCTATCATTCCCAAACAATCAAGATACATCACTATCACAAAAAAACCCATGGCACATTATCATATAAACTCACCATTAGTTTAGTGATTTCGATTATTTCACTTCAATCAATCTTCCTCTGTTTTAACAAGCTATGCATCCAATGGATGTTGCCAATAGCAGCGGAAATTAACTCTCAAGCTTAATAATCTTATATTCTAACACATCCTAGTTCAATGAATTCAATCAATCTATCATTCCCAAACAATCAAGATACATCACTATCACAAAAGTTGATCACTAAAGCACCCATGGCACATTATCATATAAACTCACAATTAGTTTAGTGATTTCGATTATTTCACTTCACATCGATATGACTATATCAATCAGTAAACATGAGAAACCACCTATAACATGTTATCATCCATTCTAAGAAATTGCCAATTTACTTTCCCAATTTTCTTTTATTACAATAAACATGAACCAAACCTCTATACCCTGGTGTGACCGGTACTTGAACCTAAGAATCTAAGATCTCCCATTCTCCCGTTTAACAAAAAGAGACATTACTGGCCAAACTAACAGGTACTTTCCTAGATTCAAATTTTGATGTACAATACAAAATCAAATCCAACACAAACCAAACAAAGCCACTCCACCTCGGTGTGAGCGGACTTGAATCCAAGACCTCATGTTAATCGACAAAATACTTTACCAATAATTTCCTAAACTCAACATTCAATCTACAATAAAAAATCAAATCCAATGCAAACCAAATCGAAGCCTCTACAACAAAGAGACCTTATCAGCAAAACTAACTAGTAATTTCCCAGATTCAAAACTCAGTCAACAATACAAAATTAAATCAATTGCAAACCCAACATAAATAAAAATAAAACCTAACCATGCAAACAAACAATCAATCAACAAACCTCATTGTCTTCTTCTTCAACTTCCAATGGAGGTTTCCATTCCCCACAAATCCACTCTCTATGCAACCTCAAATTCTCCTTGCCAAACTCAATCTGCTCCTTGGAACTCCTAAAATACACCGAAAATTTACCGTCATTTTTTACGTCCGTTATCGTCCCCTCCCACCACCCATCATTGTAAAAAGCGTCCACTTCTTCCCCAAACTTGAACTCTCGCTCCTTCTCTCTCGGGGCACTGGGTCGGAGCTGATTAGCATTCAAAATCTCCTGCAACGGGTCGTTCCCGGCTTCGTCAGAGAACAAGTTGGTGTATTCGACCAAGAACTTCGTGGGGTCCTTCGATGACGCACGACGGACGATCTTGCCCAAGTACCATGACCCACGAAACCCGATGTCGTCTGATGAGATCTCGATGTCGGTTCCGGGCTTGAAGGGAGTGGGTGAGCTCTGGGTCCTGGTGGTTCTGGGTTTGGACTTGGACTTGGAATTGGAAGACATTTCTGGAGTTTTTGAGAGTTTTTGGTTGTGGGTTAGGGTTTGGTTTTGGCGGGATCACGAAGAGTTTTGGTTTCTTGCAATGGAAGTGAAATGGTCTGTGTGTGAATCTAGGAGAAACGCTTTTGTGAGAAATGTTTCGGTGCATCAATAACATATATGCCATGTGGACCATGTGGTTTAAGACGAGTGGGTTTGGACTTTGGACGTATAGTCCGCTATAGGCGCCACTCAAATCAAGTCACGTAATATGAATAACCAATCAAGTATATATCAATCGTATCATGAATCATTTCTCTTTATTTGGTCATTTAATCAATAATCGAGTGTAATTAAGTAAATATTAGTTTCGATACAAATAGTAAGAGTTCCAATTTTCGGAAATTTGGTAGATATCGAAAATATCTTTAATATATGTAAAATATCTGTGGATACGATATTTAAGAATATTTTTTATATTGATCACCTTCGTATATAGAAAATATAGGGATATTTTGATTAAAGTGTCGAACTCACGGACCGTGAATAAAGTGGTCGGTCCCATTCCATTTGTATTTTTTCGATTAGTAAAAGCTATTTAGCTGTAAGGATGATATTGGTCTGGTGATATGCCCCTCGCATTTACGTCATGATGTTGTGGGTTCAAGTCTCTCCTCCTCCTCTAAAAAACAAATTATTGTAATATTTAAAAATTTTAAAAAAAATTAAAAAAAAAAAAAAAAAAATTAAAAACACTAAAAAAAAAAAAAAAAAAAACTCTATTTAGCTAATTTTTTTCTTAAACCATTAATTAGCAGTTAATTACCATAACCTCTTTTCTATACCGATTTTGACATGCTCAGTCTCAAACGTTGAAGTTGGCTTTGAAGTTTAAAACCTCTGCTTTCAAAACAATATTTTTTGTCGTTTGTGCTCTATGACTTTGGCTACAATACTGACCCATCTCTCTACCTCCATCAAATCTTCTTTTAATCCAAAACCCATCTTCAAACCAACCATAAACCTCTCAATCTTAGTGAATTACTTACAGAAATGTCAAAATTTCAAACAATTCACTCAAATACTCTCCCAAATGATTCTCACAGGCTTTATCACAGACACCTTTGCTGCAAGCAGACTTCTAAAGTTTTCTACTGACTCACTTCCCTTTGTTGACATCAATTACTGTTGTAGAATCTTTACTCACATTGAGAACCCAAATGGGTTCATTTTTAATACCATGATGAGAGCTTATATCCAGAGAAACTCTCCTGAAAAGGCCATGTGTTTGTACAAACTCATGTTGAACAACGATGTGGGTGTTGATAATTATACATACCCACTTCTAGTTCAAGCTAGTGCGTTGCGTTTGTCTGTTTTTGAAGGGAAAATGGTTCATGGTCATGTGTTTAAAGTGGGTTTTGATTTTGATGTGTATGTGAATAACACATTGATAAATATGTATGCTGTTTGTGGGACTTTGAGTGATGCGCGTAAGTTGTTCGATGAAAGTCCTTCGCTTGATTCGGTTTCGTGGAATTCGATCTTGGCGGGTTATGTTAATGCGGGAAATGTGGAGGAGGCGAGGTATATTTTTGATAGGATGCCGGAAAGGAATGTAATTGCTTCAAATTCGATGATCGTGTTGTTTGGTAGGACTGGTAATGTGAGTCAGGCTTGTAAGTTGTTTAGCGAAATGCCTAAGAAAGATTTGGTTTCGTGGAGTGCTCTGATTTCTTGTTATGAGCAGAATGAGATGTATGAAGATGCTTTGGTTATGTTTCGAAGAATGAATGATCATGGAGTTATGGTGGATGAGGTCGTGGTGGTCAGTGTTCTTACTGCTTGTGCACGTTTAACAGATGTCGTGATAGGGAAATTGATCCACAGTTTAGTTGTGAAGATTGGTGTTGAATGTTATGTCAATCTTCAAAATGCATTGATTCACATGTACTCAAGTTGTGAGGAAATAGCATCTGCGGAGAAACTATTCCGTGCAGGTTATAACTTGGATTTGATATCTTGGAATTCTATGATATCTGGGTACCTGAAATGCGGCTCAATTGAAAAGGCCAAGGCTTTATTTGATAACATGACCGAGAAGGATGTTGTGTCGTGGGGTGCAATGATATCAGGCTATGCTCAACATGATCGATTTTCCGAGACCTTGGAATTGTTCCAGGAGATGCAGCTTGAAGGCATTAGGCCTGATCAGACCATTTTAGTGAATATAATCTCAGCTTGCACCCGCTTGGCCTCTCTAGACCAAGGCAAGTGGATTCATACCTATATAAGGAAGAATGGCCTAAAGATTAATGCCATTCTAGGTACAACCCTTATAGATATGTATATGAAACTAGGGTGTGTTGAAAATGCACTACACGTTTTTCACGGGATGGAGGAAATAGGAGTTTCTACTTGGAATGCTCTCATTCTTGGCTATGCAATGAATGGGTTGGTGGACAAGTCACTTGACATGTTTATCGAGATGAAGAAACACGGTGTAGTGCCTAATGAGATAACTTTTATGGGTGTTCTTGGGGCTTGTCGACATATGGGTTTAGTAGATGAAGGTTACCGCCATTTTAATTCCATGATTCAGGAATATGGAATAGAACCCAATATCAAGCACTATGGATGTATGGTTGATCTCCTAGGGCGCACTGGTATGCTTAAAGAAGCCGAGAAACTTTTAGAGACTATGCCTATATCACCAGATGTTTCTACTTGGGGTGCTTTGCTTGGGGCTTGTAAGAAACACGGTGACAATGAAATGGGTGAGAGGATAGGAAGAAAACTTGTTGAGCTTCAGCCTGATCATGATGGGTTCCATGTATTACTGTCCAATATACATGCTTCGAAAGGTAATTGGGGAGATGTTCATGAGATCAGGGGATCGATGCAGCAACGTGGCGTGGTGAAGATCCCTGGCTGTAGCATGATTGAAGCGAATGGAACAGTTCATGAATTCCTTGCAGGAGATATGACACACCCACAAATAAATGAGATTGAGGATATGCTAGATGAAATGGCCAAAAAGTTGAAAATCGAAGGTTATGCACCGGAGACACATGGGGTTTTACTAGACATCTCCGATGAAGAGAAGGAAACTACTCTATTTAGACATAGTGAGAAACTTGCAATTGCCTTTGGACTGATCACCATAAGCCCACCAACAACGATAAGGATAATAAAGAATCTCCGTATATGTAACGATTGTCACACCGCAGTAAAACTCGTTTCCAAAGCTTTTGATCGTGAAATTGTGGTGAGGGATCGTCATCGTTAT
This sequence comes from Acer saccharum, assembly GCA_030490815.1. Classification (NCBI taxonomy): domain Eukaryota; kingdom Viridiplantae; phylum Streptophyta; class Magnoliopsida; order Sapindales; family Sapindaceae; genus Acer; species Acer saccharum. The sequence continues at coordinate 60,536,450 of CM059867.1, forward strand.
CACCATTTTAAGCAGGGTTCTTGTTCATGCATGGATTATTGGTAGTAGATTATCATATTCAGGCCAAGTGATTTTAACATTTATTCTGTTTATAAGTTTGCGCCTTAAAGAGCTTGTTCAGTTCCGTGGCATGGCACAAATGTGTTGCCGTGCATTCCAGCAAAGCTTTTTACAGTGAGCAGCAAGAAGCTCGCTCAGTAATGATTTATGCAGCCCCTTAATCCGGGAAGAGAAGGCAGGCAGTGCTAATGATTTTGTGGTACTGTTTGAGAGGGGCGATGCAGCTTCTGTTGCTTCGATGAGGTTGTATCATGTATGTGAGGGAAACACAAGAGTCGGATCCACGGGCAAATCATGGGCGCTAGGAGCTATTATCAGGACCGTATCAAGGCACACAAGGAGGCTGCAACAAAGGGGGTGTAGCTGCTACTTCAGAGAATGCCAAGAGCACTAACGAACTAAGAAACCTCAATGTTCTGAAAGCTGACGAATATTGCCAAGACTAATAATTTTTGGTATTTATCTGTTAATCGGTAATTATTCTCATGATCATATTTACAAATTCGTTTATACAACTACGACTTAGGAGCTAAGATTTTGAACTGTCTCATATATGTAAAGCATCCTAATGTCGTACCTTGCATGCCATTGCTAATACTACTGGTGCATTGCAGGTTTGCCTGGAGATTTTCAGAGAGGAGCAACTTTCGTTGCTGTTTTAACCCAGTGAGATAGTTTTAAACTTTTAATAGGTGGGATTTTTTTTCCAGCAGAGATCGGTATCCAATCTGTGTCTGTAACATTAGACCCTGAATTTTTGTAACGAAATAAGAAACTTGCAATGAATTTATATGATAATTAGTCTCTTCATGCTGGCATCATACATATTCTTCAGTGCCGAAAAATGAGAAGTTGATAAGAACATTTGAACTTGTATAAATTTATTCTGCACCATGTTACAAGATGAATCTCCTTTGTTATAGCATACATTCTGACAAAAAAAAAAATCCGTGAAAACGGTAATAATTCTATCGCCAGAACGAAATGCTACATATAAATATATATCGGCAAAATACACAGACAAAAATGAAATATTCAAAAAGAATATCTTGAATCCAAAAATATGCCCTTTGCCAATATAGTTAGATGAATTCTTCTTCATCTTGCATCATAAAAATGGAAGAATCCAAACCTCTTCTCGAAAACGTTCGACCCTCAACCCATAAGCAATCTCCATGTTAGCCAGCCGGCTTAAGGATCAAAATTTCAGTAACTGTCGATGATTTAGGTTAAGAATTTCTCTTCTTTCGGCTTTTGCTTTTCAACTTCCGCCTTCCGGATCGTGTACCAAGCAATCTAAATCGGGCACATAGCCAGCTTCCTTCATATTCCCGTTCAATAAATCTAAAACTACGTAGACATGCTCTGTATGAGAGCCCATCTTGTCGCCAACAACGAAGCTATAAACCTGGTTCTTTACCTCTATCCAACTCTTCCCTGCCTCTTTTTTGTTCCCCATTCTTCTCATCGTCCTCCTTACTTTAGCGAACTCTTTATACTTACCTTCAGCCGCATAAATATTCGATAACATCACGTAAGCGCCCATCATATTTGGCCTCAAATCCAGTACTCTCCTAGCTGCCAATTTTCCGAGATCTACAAGTCTATGTGCTTTACAAGCAGCAAGCAATGCACCCCAAACGGTCTCATCAGCTTTGAATGGCATACTCTGTATCAATCGATATGCCTCATTGACTCTCCCAGCCCGGCCAAGCAAATCCACAACACAACCATATATCTCCTGATTCGGCTTGATATTATATTTGTCCACCATTGTTTCAAAGTACCTCAAGCCTTCATCTACAAGTCCAGCATGGCTGCAAGCACTAAGAACCGCTATAAACACAATCCGATCAGGTCTGATACCTGACCGAACCATCTCATCAAACAAATCAACGGCTTCTTTTCCATACCCGTGGGATCCAAATCCAATCATCATTGAAGTCCAAGTAACCAAATCTCTGTGCAACATGTCACTAAAGATTTTATGAGAATCGGATATGTTTCCACACTTGGCATACATATCTATAAGTGAATTAGCCAATGCCAAGTCTCTATCAAGGCCTTTGTGAACAATTCCTCCATGAACCTGTTGTCCACATCTCAGAACCGCTAAATTAGCACAGGCAGCTATAACACTAGAGAATGTGAAGCTATTTGGACTAAATCCTTCTGACTCCATCCGTGAAAATATATTGAGAGACTCATTTGAATCTGATCTCTCATATCCAGCTATCAATGTGTTCCACGTTATCAAATCTTTTCACTCATCTCATGAAAGTATTGATTTGCCTCAGACAAACAACCACACCTGCAATACATGTCCAGTATAGAGTTCGTTACTGGAATATTAGATCCAAACCCATGTTTAGTCACTGCCGCGTGCATTAGCTTGCCGAAAACAAGCCAGCCAGTTGAGGCACAAGCTCTAACTGCAATCGAAAAGCTATATGGATTCAATTTTACTTCCTCCTGTTCGTCATAAAATACAACAATATTATGTACATACCACATCTACTGCATACATTTCATAAAAACTTGAATTTCCTAAAGTTAACATTTACTATAATAAGTCTACTTTCCTACTAAATGCTGTTGTCAATGAATATTTTGTACTTCGTTCTACTCCATATACAACAAATCCTTTTTCAACTACATCTATAATCGTCTTTCGAAACCCAAAATATGCTAAAAAATGTGAGATAATTATTTCAATCATTATTCACAATAAAAATTGAAACTTTAATCAATGAAGCCTTCTTCCCTAATAAATGCTATTGTCTATGAATATCTTGTACTTCATTCTACTCTATCATTGCCTTTAGAAACCCAAAATATGCTAAAAAATGTGAGTACAAATATATCAAACACTTACCAATATCATATGTCTAAAGACTCGAAGCCCGCCATAGCCATCACCAATGTGAGTGTACCCAGTGATCAAAGTAGTCCATGAAACATCATTCTTCAACTTAATACCCTTAAAAACCATCCATGCATTGTCCATGCAATCACAACATGTCGCATACATATCAATGAGCGCATTGTCAACGTACAAAGACCCTTCCAAGCCTCTCTTTACAGCCAACCCGTGCACCAAAGTCCCATACAAGAGGGACTTCATGCTTCTACTAGCTTTCAACACAGTCGACACTGTGTACTCATTTGGGTCCACTGCAGCGGTTCCCGCCATCTCCACGAACAAGCGCCATGCATGGGTGTGATAATGGAACGACGTGTACCCAGCAATCATGGCCGTCCATGCAACCACGTCTCTTTCAGGCATTTCATCGAACAGTGTACGTGCTTCATTGATCTGGCCACTTTCACAGTATGACTTGATGAGATTTGTTACTAAAATGGAGGGACTCTTTGGTGTTAGAGATTGGTTTGATTGGGTTTGGTTCTTGTCAGCCCAATTAAGAGAGTTTAGGATTGTGGGTGGGATTTTGTGGAAGTGAATGGACTTTTTAGAGGTTGATGATATCAGCTTTCTAGTGCTCATGCCTAGTCCTAGACTCAACTACTAAGTTTCTAAGAGTACATGATTATGAAATTAAATTGTATAGTTATGGTTACATGAAATGGGAAATTAATTATGGTAAAAGGATTACAAGGGTAGACAAAAGTGTTATCGTATCGAGTTTGTGTTAACATGATATTATAATCCACGGCCTAACCTCCCACTAAATTGTTTCGTGTTTGTGTCTTGTCAACCAAACCCAACAAGTTAGTTTGTATCTAGACTCACAACCCTAACCAGTTAAAATCGCTTACACGAATCTTGTAAATGGAACTAAAATGTCAAAACATTGAGATTGGTCGATTTGGCTGGTCAAGCTAGTTTCAAGGCTTGAAAGGCCAAAAATTTCCCCAGTTCCCACACCTAGAAGGACACTATACATTCATTGAAGTTATAACTTGAACATTTTGATCTTTCCAGAGAAAATAAAGGCCATCCATGAGAGGTAAATTATCAACAAAATACAATCAATTCAAAAAAAAAAAAAAAAAACCAACCTCAATGCCCTGAATTCTGATGAGAAAACAAATGTATGTAACTATAATGAAATAATATACACACAGTACAGATGACTATGGTAAGGCCACGGTACAAATTTGGACCTACATTAGTCATTCTTGTTTCTTCTATTGTCGATCAACAGTATCGTTGATCGAATGAATAAATATTACTATTTGTACAGTTACTAAAAATAAATTGCTATATGTTACAGTATAATGTTGAAGATCGTTTTTTTATCGAACTTTTTATTACTCTGAAGTCTGAACTAGATTTGTGGCTGTACAAGGATGAAGTCTGTCTTGGGAAGGATGGTGTATCTTTAGACAAGAATCTGAGACCTTGCAGCACCACGAGAGCATTTCTTCCGCCCAGTCTTGCTAAGTGCGCAGACACAGATCTCAAGAAGCTCGTAATCCTCCTCCCAGAATAACAAGGAAGCCATCTCTGGATTCTCTACAATCATTTTCGAGGCCAGGAACCCGGCAATAGTCCATGTCTGGAAGAGTCGGGACTGTTTTCCAATAAACTTCCCTGTTCGAGTGTCGTAATATTCAGGCCAACGGTCAACTGCAAGCCTTTTCTCGGCCAGGGCAACTGCCTTCTGGGCTAATTCTAATCTTCCCATCTTGATGCATGCCAATGTGAACTGAAAAATGACGTGAATTGTGTTAAAGAAAATATTGGTTAAGATACTAAAGTTTTAAACAAACTGCCAACATCTGCAAAGATCCATACAATAAAATCTACATGTGCTTAGTACTCTTCAAAAAAAATAAAATGTAACATCATAATATCTGAGCTCACCTGCCACAGGAGTGTTGGCCAAGATCCGCCGTTATGATATGACCAAGGACTGCAAGGTTCCATCAAAGAAACATATTTCAGTGTTACCAAAGTTATAAACTGAATCATAACACAACTAGCTATAGCTATGATCTATGAATATCAATCTGTGAACAAAGATGTAAAAACAAGCAAATGTATGCATGCATGTACATACACACAAAAGAAGGCACACAGAGAGATAGAACTCACGTGTTCTTTGGGTCACTACCGGTGATAATTCGCCACTCTTCATACTCCAAAGCAGGGTAACATATCTTCAGAGGCATATGCCCGACAAGATCATCCCATTTTGCTTCAATAAGATTTAAGATAGCTTCATTTTGTTTTGGAGTACCCAAAGATGATACAATGGACCAAAGGTTTCCAAGTGTGAAGAACCTAAAATCCATGTGAGCTGGCTGTAGATTGCCAATCAGATACCCGCCTTCCTCCGGTATCCAATCCATTAGCCATGTAGGAATTTGTTCAGGATAAATATTAAACTTGTTGGTGGCATCCAAGGAGTACTCTTCCGTCTTGTATCGGTATATCTCATTTATCTTTTTCATGTCCACCCAATAATATTCTCTGATGTGGAATGAAAGTGCACTGAGTCTATTATTTATAGCTCTCACCAAATTCTTGGACCCATCGTTTACTGCAAGCATCTCACGGGAGCACCGCAGAGCTGAATAAAACAAGGCCTACAAAATCAAGTTTGATAGGTTAGTTGAACTGAATAGCATAAACAAACATCAAACAGCAATAAGATAACATCAACAATTTTCAAGAAGCAGCCACACTAAATACCAGAGTATAACCACCCTTCTTGAAAAAGAAAATGAGAGAAACAAGAAAAGAAAGGTTCCTTTCACATTTAGTTCACAACCACTAAACGTGAAAGGATCCTATTGTCGTTTAGTTAACAATAATCGAGATAACTAAACAACAATAGGATCCTTTAACTAGATAAAAATTCGAGACAATTAATCGAGACAAAAAGGATCCTTAGACAAAAAGATAAGAAAGCTCAAATAATCGAGATAATTAACTAGACTAAGGATCCTTCCACGTTTAGTTAACAACCACTAAACAAGAGAAGAAGCTATTCAAACTCACTTGGATCTCAAGGGGATGTCCATGAATACCCATCCGGCGGTCTATCATGCAGGAGCCATCAGTGACTAACAGAGAAGGAAACATATCAAAACCATCCGCTAAACACAAGTTTATAATGAGTTTTATGCCTGTCTGAACATCCACTCTTTCTTGTAATGCATAGTCACCGGTGATCTTTCCATATGCCCTCAACAAAATAATCCACCACAACCCTATCAGAGAAGTATAAAAAAAACAAACACAAAAGTCAATTGATGATATCACTAAACACAAACTCTTACCACGTCCTTAAAAAAACAAAATAGCATGGCTAAAATTGCAATCTACTAACCAGAATCCACAGGTGCAACACGGCCAATTGCTGATTCACCAAAATCTGGATCTAGAACTTCTTCAAACTTATTTTCATCGAGAGCCACACTTCTAACTTTAAAACTCGCAGGCATCAACCCCTGCCCTGGGCTGTAGCAGTCCACGGTTTTCTCCCAACTCTACATTGAAAATGAGAAACCAATTTTAATTTCAATCTATAATGTAAAATATGGCTACCTTTGCTAGTTTCAAGATGAACAGAAACACATAACAACATAGTAACAATGGTCAATTCAACATTTGTGGGAGCAGACCAGCAGAAAATTCATAATATGGCAGGCTAATAGTAGGACCAATGAAGACGCAACAACGAAACTCCCTCCTCCAAAAGATAAGTAGATAAAACATCAATCATAAAGTTTCAACTATTGGCCACCCAATTCCTTACTCCACCCTCTCTCTAATATCAAAACCACATACTTCCTTTCTGGTGAGAAGTGAAAGCATTTTTGGCAATATTAAAACAATGAAAGTTTATATCCAATTCCAACCGCACAAAACTATATGCATGAGTACCCATATTAATGCTGAAATTCCTCTAAACTCAAGGAAAGAGGTTCCTACATGGCTACATTCAATACTCAATCTATTATCAAAACCAGGTTTTCCATTTTTGGCAAAAGAAAACTAATCACTAAAAATAAATATGACAACCACATAAAAAGGTGAAATGAATTTCCCTTTTGTGGCATTTGAGCAAATTTGTACCATAAAATTAACCCTCTCTAAGATCATCAAACCAGTTATATGAAATTGGCATTAAATATCTAACTACAATTAAACTACACCCTAAATGATAAAACATACAACCATATTCAAACATAAGTCCCCTACATTAAGATTAATATACAACCAAAAATTGGAGCCAAAAACAAAAAAATAAATATCAAATTACAATAAGATACAATCAAACAATGTGAATTTAGTAATCATTACCTGCAATTGCAAGGTGTGGAGGAGGAAATTCCTCACAATCTCTCCTTCTCCTTTAAGCAAAAAAGCCAAAGCAGAAGGCACGAAATCGCGGATAAACACCTGATCATAATTCAATGGTTGCTTATCACCAGGATCATTAGCAGCCACAGTCCCAACAGGACTTCCACAATACATCACAACAGCTTCTTGCAACAATCTCCATGCCTCCTTTTCGACATCGGTCTCTTCCCTCCTAGGACTAGTCTCAACCTTAACTCCATTAACACCCTCTAAATTGTTCTCTTTAGTGACTGATTCTTGGCCTCCTGCAATATTCTCATCCTTGTCAATCCTCTCAACAACCAAAGGCTTCACATTCAATCCATTTTGAACATAAATCCTCTCAAAGTTTTTGTCATTCACACGAGGCTCCACAGAAGTCGACAAGTTTCTAAATTTTGATGCTACAGTAGAGGCTGCAACAAAAAGGCCTCTACTTATGGTTGGAGAAATACTGGTTTGGCCAAAACTGGGGCTAAAAACACGATAAGATTTCTGGGTATTGTTCGAAACTCGTTGAAAGTTCAAGATTTTAAAAGGGTGTGTTTGGATTTGCTTGTTTTTGTCAAAAGTTGGAAATTCTTTGATGTTGTGGTGGTGGATGTGGTTGGTGTGGTGCTTCAATGGTGAAAAGGCCAAAAACGACCCGCTTCGACGAGAGACAAAGAGTCTAGCAGAGAGCTTCATTGTAGAATTACCCAGAAGAGTGATTGTGTTCATCACAATCAAGAAGGAATCCGATTCTGATTTAGAAATAAACAAAACCAAATCTAAAACGTGTTAGAAAGAACAAAAACAGAAGAAAAAAATTTGGAACTTTATCGATGATTTAGAGGGAAGTCAAACATGAAAGTTGTTGACAAGAGAAATCAACAGAAAAAACAGAAATTTTTGGTGTAAAGTTTTGATTTGGATGAGAGAAATGAGCCGCGTCTATGAAGATTTTGGAAAAATAGAACAGAGAAAAAAAAAATGGATTAAATGCAAGGAAGTTGGTTTTATATAGGCAGCGACGCAGCGTTGCGGTGACGTTGATATGCGGGGAAGTTGTCTGATTATTATTATTTTTTTAATTTTTTGTTTAGAATTATTTTTTGTTTTTTGTTTTTTTATAGAGAATTATTTTCATTTCTATTGTTTTTAAATATTATAAATTTAAAAGTTGGTGAGAAAATATAATTTGAATTTTCAGTCTTATCAAATATCAATACACTGTTGTTTAGAATTGATTATTTGAGTTATTATTTTCTTACAAAAATATATATATATATATATTTAAATTTTTATAATCACAGAATTTTATGTGAAAATATTAAAAATATATAGAATATCTCAAGACCATTTCAAGAAATTATATCTGTAGGTAGAAAATCATGAATATATATATTAGGCTTAGTCAATGTTGATAGTTGAATAAAGATTGAGTCAGGTGTTAAAAAATTATATTTCATAAATATTTTTATTAATAAAATAAAAAATTGATGAACAAATTGAAATAGAATTATTGGTTAGAGATTTTTATTTCAAGGAGAAAAAAAAAAGACTCCAAAACATCCACTTGGTCTAACATTGTAATTTGCTTTTTATGCAAAATATCTATTTAAGATTTCACCAAAAGTAAACAATTTTTTTTTTTAATTTCGTATTTTATTTTTAGAGTATCTTGTCTTCTATTTATTTGACTCAAAAATAAAAATAAAAATATGAGGTCCACAACACAATGCACGTGCACAGCACGTGTGTTTGAAGAGATATATTGCTGGTTGACGTGTTAAGGGGGATTTCTATTCATTGCTTTTCTTTTTCCACCACTCACAACTTGCCACGTTTCGTCATTTTTTGTGGGATTTTTTTGGGCCCTGTTACTTTCATCACAACTTCAACCTATACTGAGGTGACACGTGGAAAAGTACACTAAAAATTTGGAAAGTCAATCACATAAATTAGGGTTTATCTACTTGAGTTTCTTCTTGTCAATGTGAAAATTGCAGCAAAATCCCAAATATATGGATAGATAAAGCACATGTTTTTTGAAATTGGACCCAATAACTTTGGCTTATTTGAACAAAGGAAAGGTTAGGGTGAGTAAAACAAATGTTGGAGCAACATGTTTCTTAAATTAAGTTCGGGAAATAAAATTGAGTTGTCTTCCATGTCACACCTATTCTCATTCTTATCATGACCTATTATCGATATAGTTTGGAGCGTTATGATTTTAGTTCTCATTTGTATTGGTTAGAGATGAATAGAACAAGAACAGTATTCATTCATGTCTCATTCGTACTTTATAACGTTACATAACATAATGTATAACAGAAGTACCCCTAAATTTTGGGTTGAAACATTTTTGTTTTGTGTTAAACTAAATCAATTTAAATTTGTAATTTCAATATCCATCAATCTATTTCCTTACAAATTACAATCATGAGAGATTTTTGTTAGTCTTAGTACATATAGCAGAAAAGAAAATATGTCGCAAGCAGAACAGTAAAGTTATTTACGAAACTTCAAAAGATTCGGATAATTCAATGTTTTCATAGAGCATGAAATTAAATTTAGCATTCTAATAACATCATAATATTATTATTTTTTTAAAATGCCCCTCACATGAGGGGTCTAAAAGTCTTCTATGGAGTCTTGCACAATGTAAAACAAGTACAACATACCTCTACATAAAACTGAACCAAGAAATAGAAGAGACAACTCTTAACACAACAGTTTTCGGAGGTTGCTGAGAAACTCATGGCTAAATTTGGAAATCGAGGTTGGCTTTCAGCTCATGGCCACTGATCAATCCATCCTTCCCTTCAAGATTCTTTCCTTTACTTCAGTTGGTGTTCTGCATCATTAACATAAAAGGTTAACATGGCACCAACCCAGATTTACGAACAATGGTTATAACAATTGTATGACCAAATACAAGCAAAAGCGAAAAAATGGTAATCTATAGAATCAGAAGCAAAAGCTCCTTATGATGGATTCATTTGGCAACACAGAGCTTTCTTATTCAGATGCCCAGTCCGACTTCTTATTTAGACCAACAAGCAGACAGTGACAGAGATGGAAAATTTCTTTATGGCAGCAAAAGACCCATCAATTGGTCATTCCTTGTATCTACAGCAATGGACCCATCAATGGCGGCAAAAACTTTTTGAAAACAGTTTCCTCCCCATAAGAAGCTTCAAAGCCAAAACAGGGGGGGAGGGGGGAAAGAAGCTTCGAAGTTCGAACTATACCAGATGGGGGAAAGAAGCTTCAAAGGGAAAACTATTACCTATTAAGTTTCTCCAGAAATAGAATAAAATAACTACTATTCCCATTTTATGAAATAATCTCACATTGTTTTTTTCTTAAAATTCCAAAATGAACCTACTTCCTAACTCTAGATGCCAGATGCAAGATGCAAGAATTAGAGAATCAGAAAACATTCAAATAGTTTGAACCAATTCCAATTATTTTCATTTTTCAGAATTTTAACGGGACAACTTAACTAACCCCACTTAGCCTCACACAGGCTCTCCCCTGAGACAAGCTAATTAAAGTAGCTTCAATGAGAACCAAGTAGAGCATCATTTTATGTTCTCACCAAATATTTCTACTATTATCACATAAAAAAATTAAAAATTAAAAAAAAGAGAAGAAAACATTGCTTACAGCAGAAAAATAAGCATGAAAGAAATAAGAAATGTCACAAGGCTTACACAACATAGACATGTCCTCCCCATCCACTTAAACAGTCACGATCAACGGATGCTTGCAAAGCTTGAGATACAGTTTCAAACAGCTCCTCAGGTTCCTGAATAAGAATTAATACAATCAATAAGTAAAGCATTCATTGAAGGGAAAACATGTTTAATAGGCAAGGGGTGCATCCAGTCATTGCAGCGATCATCTGTTACAACCATGTACTCACTACCCCCTGTTTCCTTTCTAACTTGTGTTCCTTTTATGATATCTTTCACATCATGAATCAGACAATATAGACTTTGTGTACAATTATAAATAAAATGCAAAGTATTAGCCTCATGCTTAATATTGAGTGTAACCAACCTCGGCCAATTCGAATCATCTCAAATGTCTAACCTCTGATTCACTTCAGCATCAAATCCCACAGTATATCCACTAATATTAATTCTGTGTGGACTATAAAGTGTTTTCGAATCTTTATAGAGCCTTCTCAGATTATGTAGTGCACTATGGTGTCAATAACCTGTTTGTAACAGTATATCCTCGTGCTTAATATTGAGTGTAACATGTGATTGTGTACTTGAAATCTAAGGTTCAGCTATCTTTTCCAAGCACGGGAACAAACAAATTCATAAACTGCACAGATTCATTAAACCCACTCGAAGTCTCTAGCACACCCAAACTATTTCATTTTGCATGCACCCGCTGTTATTGTATTGTTATTGTACATCTAATGTATAATTTCCCATGAATAGAAACCCAATATCCAGCTTTAAGAAAATAAAAGGTTTTTGCGGGTTACATACCATGTCAGGCTTAAACATTGCCTCACAAGCACCATAAAGAGATTCTGAAGCAGATCCAGCAACAACAAAATCTTTTGCAAGCTCCCTATGTTTAGGAAAGACAGAACATAACAAGAAGAACAGTCAGTACCACATCAAAATGGATTTTTATTTTAAGAATCTGTTCATAGTATGAATTAGGTTGCATATTGGTTTATGTCGAGCATGATCCAAGTATGCTTACATGGGATCATGCTTTTCAAGGTGAAAAGAACCAAACCATCAATATTAATCATGTCGGCAAGACACTCAATTTTACTATTGGGCATGTAAATAATGAAGAAAAACTACAGAAAAATGACATTGAGAAATGCATAAAGACAACTGATCACAGATTTAAACATGAGCAACTATTAAGATGATAGGCTACTGACTAGCAAATTGAAGAACAGATAACATAAAGATTTTGCAGCTAAAATTTTATTTTAAAATTTCCATTGTTGTGAAATTCTTACTTTTTCTCCCTCTATTTTTTGTGTCGATTAAAGGAAAATGATTCAGTCAAGAAAACTAAAAAAAAAACCACAGAAAAAGTATTTGAAGCAGTTAAGAAAGGTTGACACATACTTAACAAAAAGGAAAAGGAAACAATGAATTTAACCAACATACTTAGCTCCGATTGCATCCATTGTGCAGATAAAGGGCTTGTCGTCATCTCCTAATCCAGCAATAACAGGTTGGCAGAAGTATGGACCAAACCTGAAAAGGATCAACAGTAAATATTACATTTTACACTTCCTTAAGTAAAATTGCAATAACTTAAGCATCTAATCTAAGATAATTACAAAATACAATTTAGTATATATACCACAATACAAAATCCATTTATTATGCAACTGGGATATCGGTAGCGGACAGACCCAAACGTATTATTCCTTGTTACCAATGTTTGGAGAGGGAGCAAAGGTCTTTCGAATAAATAAAATATGTTTACGTGAAGTTTCAATCATTATTGCACTTACCACACTTATGAGAAAAGGACAGTATGGTTGGGTAAGTTACAAATTCAGCAGAAATTTTTACCACATGCTATAACACATTGATGCTACTGCCTACTCTAAAAGGCATACCAACAGACAAACGTAGGGCATTAAATTTTTTATCTTTTATCTAGTTGAATAATAATTAGAATTATAGCTGTGCTACTATACTCTAAATCATGCATACGCAAAAAGCTTGCAAGTACCTAAAAGTAATGATTTGACCATAACCCAAACGCAAACATCACATAAAATAAAAACAGACATGTATGCATACAAATGAAAACCCAAGTGTTAAATGGTGAAAGTAAGCTAGTATAGACTGAACAAAAACCTTTTCTCATAAAGAATTGCAGAGACCAGACTAGCAAAGGTTTCGGGCTTCATGTCCCTTTCTTCTCGCAGCTCATACAGTTTATGACGAAAAACCAGCCGTTGATACCTTTTTAGTTCAAATTAAACCCAAAAATAGTTAGAAAACTACAAAACAATCAAGTTTATGAAATTAAGATAATAAATTAATAACAAATGAATGAATATTACAGGGTTTGAGCGTCAGTGGCGAGTCCAGAGATGCCAATAAAAAGGCGATCATGAATTTGGTAAATACGCTGGAAATCGGTGGCAATTGTTTGTAGCTGGACACCGAGGCGGCGATCACTGGCGATGGCAAAGCAGTTCTTGCCAACCATGGCTACGAGTGCACTGCCATTGTATTCAAAGATCTACAAACCACCAGTATATATCACATCATCTTCTTTTTCTTGGTTGTAAAATTTGGGTTAACATGCATGCTTAACATTAGGAATATGACCAATCTAATATGCAACTACACAAATAACAGTCTAAATATTTTGCTAACGTTTTCACATATAAAAAGGCAACTTGGTTCAAAATGGCTTCGTTGGTTCAACTTGATCCACCGTGGCGCAATGCAGACAATAAGAAAATGGGGCCAAAGGTAGTCCTTAACTCCCACTTTTAGACCCTGTAAACCACATTGGAAGACATTGCACAGGTCCAAGCGGACACCACTTACTTCCAGTGGTGTTTTTCAAAAGTCAACATAGATAGCAGACATGATATCCATAACTAACAATGAAAACAAAGACATACTACTACTGTGTCTGCAGCAATCAAAATTCAGGTCAAAACTGTTGGTTCACCATTCCCCAGTTGACCATCGATAGTTTGTGTATTTTCAATTAAGATAGCATCAGCCTAAGATGCAGATCATCACACTCACTCACTCATCTCACTTAACCAAACAAGCGCGACAAGCTAATAATATTCAACCTCTAATTACATTTCTCAATCATCGCCAACCCCCACCGCCCCCCCCCCCCCCCCCCCCCCCCCCCCCCCATCTCTTATGACCATCTCAGTTCAGTTGAAGCAAAATCCATACAACATTACAATAACATGTTAAAAATCTCTTCTTTTTCAAAAAATTTATATTAAATCCAAGAGATATCTTGAAACCCTAAAAAAAAAAAAAAAAACTGGGCTACTAAAACTTAAAATACAGATTGCTATTGAAATAATAATTGCAACCCAGACCTGTCCAGATTAAACATCACACCCAAAAGCAGCACTAGTGTATCAAACAAGTATCTAGAGCCAGTACAAAAGGTGCTGAAGACTCACCCAAAACTAGCATATAGTATTAATTGGATTGATTTCAAAAACACATGTATCATTCCATGGAAGACGAAAAACTAAAACCCTAGGCATGAAAAACTAAAATTTTCAAGAATAAAAACAAAACAAAAAACAAAAAACAAAAACCCAGTGAAAGAAGAAACATACCGACATTGGAGCGAAGCGAGCTGATCAAATCAATACTCGTGGTGTCTTGCAGAGGAGGAAATCAACAGAGAGTGAGAGAGATGAGAAATAAAAAGAAAAGCTATTTGGGTTTCACTTTTTAAGCGACTCTAGAATGGGCCTGGACCGAGTTAAAGCCCAATAAGTGAGTTGAGGGCCATATTATACTAACCGGACCGGTCTGGGCTTGGGCCTGACATTGCATAAATGGATAGTCATAAAGAGCGACGATATTTGCATCCCTCAAAAACTATATATACACACCCCAAATTAGTGTGCTTTTTAAAATCCAGTAGTACCCTTGAGTAAAATTATCAAAAATAGTTTGTAACTACACCTAGTAAAATTTTGGGATGCTGGAGAAGGGTTTGAAATCTCTTTTGTATCTGATGCCAGTAGGGAGGATTCGAAGAGATTGACATTGGCAATAAACATCCCAGTCAATGAGAACATCTTTGTCAGGAAGAGGAGTACCTATGACCCGGGTCCAGAGAGTGTAAGATGGAAAGATCTTGATACCAATCTTACTTTTGGAAATCAGATTGGTAGTGAAAATCTGGCCATCGGCTTCTTTGAAATAACGGACATGGGTTTTCCATACATCAGGAGGAAGTATCCTGGGGTTCATCATAGTATTATGGGAACCAGTGTCGAAATAGGCAATGGCATCAACAGGCTTTGAGTATTTTTCAAGCAATATTTGGATAGGGACCTGAGGTCCTGTTTAAGGATGATCAAGATGTGCTGCCTGATATGAGTCTTGAATGGTTTCGGAATCTGAGGAAACAGAGTATTCTGAAACAGATGTAAAATCTGTGTCTTGAAGTATGAAAATTGTGTTGTTGTCAACACCTTCTTGTTCTGAGAAGATGGATTCTATATCTGCATCAGAGAGAACTTCATTTGCAATCTGTTTGAGTTGTTGAACCAACTTAGCAGATTTTGCTTTTTTGTTGGGACATTTCTTGGCATAATGCTCCTTTTGACCACAAATGTAACATCGTTGGGATTTGTTCCACGCCCTGTGAGCTTTCTTTTTGAAGTATTTGAATCTTTGTTCTTTCTGTATTTGTGCTTGTGGAAGTGATGTTTTTTCTTGGGTTTGCAGGTACACATTTCTGTAGACTTGCATTTGATTTGCTGTGAGGGTTGCCTACACTTAATAATATTATTATATATATATTATATATTTTTTATTATTTGATATTATTATATATTAATATATAATATTATAATATATGTTGTTATATATATAAGAGGGGTACTCTGGTCATTTGAACCTCTTGTCCTGTAATGTCCCAGCCATACCAAACGCATAATAGTACAGTCCACAGTTCTGTTCCAAACATTCCAAGCACAATACAGAACAACATGTCCTGTCCCGTTCCGTCCCACCTTGTCTTGTCCCATGTTCATGCCAAACGCACCCCAAAAAAACAAAAACACAATTTCGAACAGCTTCCAAGTTATTATGATTTATATTTTTAAAAACCATTAGCCAGCTTGTCCGAAGCACCAAAACATTATTATTCCTTCCCAAGTCATAGCTTATAGCTGGAGATTCGTATGCTATTTCGCATGGATTAGCTAGAGTCCAAGTAGAGTTTTTTTTTTTAAAGAAAAAAATTCTTTAAACAGTTGCAAATAACTCAGGTTTTGAAGTGGGTGGTTACCACTTCAACTTGCAATCTCAATGATCTCCGTTTCCATCAAGTCAAATCAGTTTTTTTTTTTTTTTTTTTTTTTTTTCAATAATATTTTTTTAGCCATTCAACATAGTTGAATAACTGGATTTTTTATATATTTAAAAAGGGATAATTATCCCGGTAGTTATCGAATTGATGATACACTATCAAAATGGCCATTGGATTGGAAAGTTGTTCTAAAATGGCATTTTTTGACGAACTTTGTGACACTAATGGTCATTCCATACAATTTCATCTAATTCCATCAAATGAGTGGCATTTTGGTAAATAAGGGGATGACATTAATTTATTTTATATTTGTTTTTTAAAATCAATTTTTTCTTTTATTTTTTGAAACGAATAATTATATTTAGTGTGTATATATGTATACACACTAAATATAAGATATTTTGTTTAAATTCAAACGGAAGAGATTAGAATTATATTAAGATAACATTTTGGCCTAAATTATTCTTCTTTCTAGCTAACTTGTATATTTTTTAATATATATTTCGTTTAATCTTCTATCTCATTGACTATTCTTATCAATTTAATCGAGAGATATTTATTTAAAGGTAACTACTGTCATCCAAAGAAATGATTTATATATATATTTATATTTTATTAAAATAAATTATTAATAAAATAACCTTAAATAATATGATTAAAAGAATAAATAACTTGATGAAAATTAAATAAATCAAAATACTTTCCCCATCAATGACACCAACATTTAAACCCTAATTTTATTTAAAATATCAAGTTTTTATTTTTTTTATTCTGGTGTATCTTTAAGTCTTCTTCACATACGCATCATCAACTCTAATACAAGCCAAATTAAAGATAGCTCAATCTTCATTTTAGAGCCACCCAATTATGCCATCTTCATTTTAGAGCACCACATGTTTATATGAGCTTGATTGATGTAGGAATTTTTGTAATTACTTCTCTTTGTTGTGTTTTGTGACTTTGTCAACAAAGTTGAAAACTGAAATGAGGATTTATTTTAGATTTTTTAGATTTATTTTAGATTATTTTTTGGAAATCAATTTTTTCTTTTGTTTTTTGAAACGAATAATTATATTTAGTGTGTATATATATATATCATATCACACACACACACACACACACACACACACACACACACATATATATATATATATATATTTCTTTTTAAGAAGATTAAGACTACAAAATCAAAAAAATCTAAAAAACAAAGAAGAGACACGTGTATTGATTTAAACCATTTCTTTTGTTTTTTGAAAAGAATAATTATATTTAATGTGTATTTATATATATATATATAAATACACACTAAATATAATTATTCTTTTATATATAAATACACACTAAATATAATTATTCTTTTCAAAAAACAAAAGAAATGGTTTAGATCAATATACGTGTCTCTTCTTTGTTTTTTAGATATTTTAGATTTTGTAGCCTTAATCTTCTTTAAAAAGAAATATATATATATATACATATTTGAGATATGATATATATATAATTACTAAATATAGTTATTTATTTCAAAAAACAAAAGAAAAAATTGATTTCCAAAAAATAATCTAAAATAAATCATCATTCCAATTTTCAACTTTTTTTTTTTTTTTTTTGAAAGAAACAACAAACAAAGAACAAACAACTAAGCAGATAAGCCCACCAGAACCTCTTTAACTACACAACACAGGTACTCTTCCATCCAAAATCTATCCTCCTCAAGAAGAAGAGCGTTCTTGGCTAGCATGTGAGTAACCTGGTTGTCACAAAACACAACAAAGAGAAGTAATTACAAAAATTCATACGTCAATCAAGCTCATATAAACATGTGGTGCTCTAAAATGAATATGGCATAATTGGGTGGCTCTAAAATGAAGATTGAGCTATCTTTAATTTGGCTCATATTAGAGTTGATGATGTGTATATGAAGAAGACTTAAAGATGAATCAGAATAAAAAAAATAAAAACTTAATACTTAAAATAAAATTAGGGTTTAAATGTTGGTGTCATTGATGGGGAAAGTATTTTAATTTATTTAATTTTAATCAAGTTATTTATTCTTTTAATCATTTTATTTAAGGTTATTTTATTAATAATTTATTTTAATAAAATATAAATATATAAATCATATCTTTGGATGACAGTAGTTAAATATAAATATTTATTTACCCTTAAATAAATATCTCTCGATTAAATTGATAAGAATAGTCAATGAGATAGAAAATTAAACGAAATATATATTAAAAAATATATAAGTTAGCTAGAAAGAACAATAATTTAGCCAAAATGTTATCTTAATATAATTCTAATCTCTTCCGTCTGAATTTAAACAAAATATCTTATATTTAGTGTGTATACATATATACACACTAAATATAATTATTCGTTTCAAAAAACAAAAGAAAAAATTGATTTTCAAAAAAAAATCTAAAATAAATTAATGTCATCCCCCTATTTACCAAAATGCCACTCATTGGATGGAATTGGATGGAATTATATGGAATTGGATGAAATGACCATTAGTGTCACAAAGTTCGCCAAAAATGGCCATTTTTGAACAACTTTCCAATCCAGTGACCATTTTGATAGTATGTCATCAATTTGATGGCCACCGGGGTAATTATCCCTTTTTTTATATATAAAAAATCCAGTTATTCAACTATGTTGAATGGCTAAAAAAATATTATTGGAAAAAAAAAAAAAAAAAAAAAAAAAAAAAAAAACTGATTTGACTTAATGGAAACGGAGATCATTCTGCTTGGATTTAGCTACTATACAAGAGCTATTTGGTTAAATATGTAGTTTTCTTTTTTCTAATCTATGGTCATATCATATATGTAGTTATGTGATTATTTTCTTTTAGTTTTTATTGTTTTTTAAAAGTTTAAATCTTTAAATCTGCGGTAAAAACTACATTATTATTATTATTATTATTATTATTATTATTATTATTATTATTATTATTTTTGTGTGGTTGAACCTTGAATTGAAATTCAATCACATATACACACAAGGAGGCCGTCCATTTAGAGGTGGCACCTCCGCAGTTGAAGGCTCGTTAGAGAAAACGCAAGGAAATATATTAGCACTGCAAGGAAATATAATCACTACAAAAAATTCAATAGAAAATGAAGGCTTCATTCTGTCTTTTACTTACTATAGCTTCCATTATTTTACTTCCATTCTCATGGGCAAGGCCAGATCCTGCTCTTGACATCTTCCTTCAATGCCTACCTACTCACATTCAGCCTTCTTATCCTATTTTTGAATCCATTTACACCCCCAACAATTCCTCTTTTCAATCTATATTGACGGCATACATCAAAAATTGTAGATTCTTGACTGCTGACGCTCCGAAACCACTTACTATTGTTGCAGCCAGTCATGAATCCCATGTCCAAGCAACTGTTATTTGTGCAAAGTATAGTGGTCTGGAGATCAGAATCCGAAGTGGTGGTCACGATTATGAGGGCCTTTCTTATATATCGAGCGTCCCGTTTGTAATTCTTGATATGTTCAATCTCCGATCCATTGATATTGATACCGCAAATCAGACTGTTTGGGTTCAGTCTGGGGCTACTTTGGGAGAACTTTACTATAAAATTTCCAACACAAGCAAACTCCTTGGCTTCCCAGCTGGTGTTTGCACTACACTAGGCGTTGGCGGGCATTTTTCTGGAGGTGGGTATGGGAATCTGATGAGAAAATACGGCCTCTCAGTGGACAATGTTGTTGATGCACAAATTGTTGATGTTCAAGGTAGAATTCTTGATAGAAAATCCATGGGAGAAGATCTATTTTGGGCCATTAGAGGAGGTGGTGGAGCAAGCTTTGGTGTTATTTTATCATGGAAAGTCAAGCTGGTTCCGGTTCCCGAAAAGGTGACCGTATTCAAAATAAACAAGACGCTTGAGCAAGGAGCAACTGATGTTGTTCACCGGTGGCAGAATGTTGCCCATAGTCTACCTGAAGACATTTTCATAAGAGCTGTTCCATCTATCACAAAAGGTGTCCGTGAGGGTGAGAAGACGGTGGTTGTTTTCTTCGTTGGTCTGTTTCTAGGGCAAACTCAAAGTCTTATTCCATTGATGAACATAAGCTTTACTGAATTGGGATTACAGGTGAAGGACTGCAACGAGATGAGTTGGGTAGAATCCACACTTTTTTGGGCAGATTTTCCAGTGGGAACCTCCATTGATGTTTTACTCAACAGACCAAAAGAGGTGATCAATTTCTCCTTTAAAAGAAAATCTGATTATATAAAGAATGTGATTCCAAAGAAAGGTTTGGAAAATATATGGAAACAGATGATTAATCTTGACGTAAAGATATACATGCAATGGAACCCCTATGGAGGCAAAATGAGTGAGATTTCGGAATCCGAAACTCCATTTCCTCATAGAACAGGAAACCTATTCAAAATTCAGTATCTCGTATCGTGGGGGGAGGAAGGGAACAACGTTACCAATCGTTACATAAATGGGATAAGAGATTTCTATGCTTCAATGGCTTCATATGTTTCGAGTGGTCCAAGGGAGGCATTTCTCAACTACAGAGATGTTGATATAGGCAGCATTTCCAGCAATCAAACAACCTTCAAAGATTCTCAAGTTTATGGAGTTAAGTACTTTAAAGGAAATTTTCAAAGATTGGTGAATGTTAAGGCCATTGTTGACCCTGATAATTTCTTCAAAAATGAACAAAGTATTCCACCCGCCAAGTATCAAGTATAAACACAAAGATCGGTAAAATACATGTACTGTATTTTCTTGTAATGATTATTTTTTTTTTATTTTTTTTATTTTTTTTTACGTGATGATTTTCATAACAATTACAACTCCCATGTTACAAAATTTAGATTCACATTATCGAATGATTTTCGTAAAAATTACAACGTAACTCACATGACACAATTTGGATAATAATATTTGGAAAATTATTTGTTCGTTAAAAAGAATTAATTAAGCAAGTTTGTCTTTAATTTTGTTAGAATTTAGATGTTTCTATTTAGATCCAATGACCACTCCAATGCATCAATATTCTTTTTCAACCTCTAGTCCTTCGATTTCAGAACCAAGTAATATTGGAAATCCTCTATACAACAAAAAACCAAATACTCCTCAAAACTCTCAACCTCCAAACTTCCAGCCTCCAAATAACTCAACAACAAAATGTTCAAGTTCTTCCAGCTGATCTTGAGTATATATGCAGATGATTCCTCAATAATTCTTCTTCTAGCCAAGTAACATTACCAAAAAGTCAAAAACACAAACATTCTTCCAGCATCATCGAGCTAGTAGTCAAAAGAAATAGTACTAATTTTACGAATAAAAGAAATAGTAGTCAAAATTGTTTCTTTTCTTTTATGGAACATTCTATCCTTCAAAACATAAAATAAATAAAACAAGAGATAAAAAATCTACTCATTTCCTTTACTTTCTATTATTCCATCAAACTAAACATAGTGAAATTTTTAACATCTAAGACACATTGTATTTAAAACTCAATTACGAATATGACTTAATTAGGACAATACTAAGCAATATTGTCCTAACACTCGAATTGAAACTTGAAAGGGTAAATGGATGAATAAGGGCGTGTTTGGCGCCTGGGATTGGACTGGGATTAGACTATTTTAGTCCTAATCCCATGTTTGGTGACGTTTTAGGACATGGGATTGTTAGTCCCATCAGCAAAATAATCGCATGATTGTGGGATTAAATATATCCACCTCCAACCCCATCTCTATTTGTCCCGAGACTATTTTACATGTGGACCCCACCCATTTAATTCATTTCACTGATCCCACCAACCCAGACCCATCGTCTTTTTCATCAGACTATCTCTCATCACTTTCTTTTCCAAAAAAATCTCAGCAAATCCCATTTTCTTCTCTTTCATCTTTGATCAAATATTTTCTTCTTTTCTTCTCTCTCTTCAACCAATAAGATCTTGTTTATGATGTTGATTGAGAAAATAATGAATCAGAGTACAGCTCCTCTGAGTTTGAATATGAAACAGGGATGTTTCATAGAGGGGAGTGCTCTATATTTAAGCCAGCTGGGAGGAACGATTTGAATGGGTCAAGTAATGGACCAAAAGTCAGTGGGCCTCTGGTGGTGGACAAGAGACATAAGGAAGGAATAAAGGCCCAAAGTATAGTGGGCAGGGCTAGTGGGGATTGTAGAGAGGAATGCTCTCTCGTTAATGGCCCTGAGGGAGATAAAAAGAAGGGGTTGGAAGAGGGTGACACCCCAATCTCTTCAGACAATAGAGATACATCTTCGATTCAAGCTGTTCCAGAAACTCAGATGACAAAAGATCAGGGGATTGTCTTAGTCGTGGATCTTACAAGCAAAACCAGAGATAAGGTGGATCAAGCGGTGATTACAGATGGAGCGGCAGGGGTTGAACTGATTGAACAAGAGCTCTCACAGCCTGAAATTTTCAGCAATCGATTGGAAAGAGTGGGAGGGGAGAACATCAAACTGAAATTAAGGAAGAAGAGCAGGGGAAAAAGTAAGTTTTCTTCCTTAAAAACTCATCCAATGAAAATTTCCAAAGCTATTGAGAGTAGGGTGGCTAAACGTATGGATAGGGAGACTAGACTAAGAGCTTTGAAAGAAGGTAATTCTAGGAGGAATGGTTCTGAAGAGGGAACAAGGAAATCTTCTTTGATTTCAGAGGAGGAGGCGGCTAGAGTGTTGGAAACAGGAGCAGTCTTAGGTTTGGACTATAATGGCCAAGAAAAGGAGATTTTGGAGTATGTTACGGTTAGAGAAAGGGAGGAAGAGGAAAGAGTGGTGCTGTAAGTTTCTTGCAGTGGGTGGATTGGGTTGTGTTGTTTTTTAATGTTAGCCTTTTCATGGAATGTAAGAGGGTTGGGGAAGACGGAGAAGGTTAGGAAGGTTAGAAAAGTGGTCCTGGCTCATAATCCTGCTGTCCTTTTGATTCAAGAAACTAAGTTGGGGTCTATAGATAGCCGTATGATGAGAAGCTTGGGAGGTAATGTTTTATCCCGAGGTGTTGGAGTGGATGCTGTTGGTTCAGCTGGAGGGCTGTTAACTCTATGGAACGAATGTGTAGTGTCTATCAAGAATTGTATTTCTAATAGATGGTGTATAATCTTAGTGGGCTCCTTGACTAAATTAAATCAGGACGTTGTGTTTTGTAATGTTTATGCGCCAAATACGGAAAGGGAGAGGAGAGAGCTATGGAGCTTCATTCTTAATGTCCAAACTTCCTTCCCAATTCCGTGGTGTCTTGGTGGAGATTTCAACACGGTGCTTAATGAGGCGGAGAGAAAAGGGGGGGTCTTTGATAAATGGTCGGCTAGAGCTTTCAACAACTTCATCCTTCAGGCCAAGGTTGTTGACATTCCGCTACGGGGGGGAGCTTTCACATGGTCTAATAACAGAGTGAATGGTTGTTGGGCGAGATTGGATAGATTCTTGGTGTCACCAATCTTGCTGTCTTGGTACCCGAATCTAGAACAGTTCAAAGTGCAGAGAACTATTTCCGACCACTCGGCTATAACTTTAGGCACCTCAAAGGTGAATTGGGGTCCGAGCCCTTTTCGGTTCAATAACATTTGGTTGGAGGATGAAAATCTGATGAACGAGGTTAGGTTGGAGTGGGCTCGTAGGACAGATCCAGGGAATAGCGGCAGTATTCTTCAAAGGAAATTGAGAAGGGTTAAAGGCAATATTAAGAGGTGGGCTGTTGCTAGAGTGAGGGACCATGACTCTACTAAGGGTTTAGAGGAGAGGTTGAAAGCAGTAGACGACAGAGCAGCTTGCAATGGGTGGTCGAATGAGATGCGCAAGGAAAGACTAGAGATTTTAACAGAGCTTTGGAAGACTCTGAGACGTGAGGAACAACAGTGGCGGCAGAAATCGCGTGTGAAATGGCTGCTAGAGGGAGACCGTAATACCCGTTTCTTTCACTGTGTAGCGAGTGGTCGACGTCGGAACAACCGCATTGACAATATTTCTTTTGATGGGGTGGTTAAAACTAAGCCTGAAGAAGTAAGAAAAGGGGTAGTGGATTTTTTCCAAAAGCAATTCAGAAATGTTGCATGGACTCGGCCTAGTGCTAATGGGTTACAGTTGAAGAAAATATCAGAGGCTGACAGCAAGGCTCTAGAAGAGGGATTCAGCTCGGATGAGGTTTGGGAGGCTTTGAAGAGTTGTGATGGGAACAAAGCGCCGGGTCCTGACGGTTTCAACCTTAATTTTATTAAGGAAAATTGGGCTGCTATTAGAGGTGATTTTATGAAATTCATGGATGAATTCTATGATAATGGTTCGGTAGTGCAAGAGTTAAATAGGTCCTTTATAGCGCTTATTCCTAAATGTGTTAAACCGTCGACGATGAAAGACTTTAGACCTATTAGCTTAGTGGGTTCTTTGTACAAAATCTTGGCTAAGGTATTAGCTAATAGGATGAGGAGGGTAATTGAAACAGTGGTGGGGGAAAGCCAAATGGCCTTTATAAGGAATCGTCACATTTTGGATGGGTTTGTTATAGCGGATGAGATTATTCACCATTGGAAAAAGAGCAAAGAGGGGGGGCTTTTAGTCAAGTTGGACTTTCAGAAGGCGTATGATAGTTTAGATCATACTTTCTTGGATAACGTTTTACGTGATATGGGTTTCGGAAGTAGATGGAGACAATGGATTAGGTCTTGTATAACCACTCCTAAGCTTTCCATTTTAGTTAACGGTAGCCCTACTAAGGAATTTGGGATAGAAAGGGGTCTTAGGCAAGGGGATCCCCTATCCCCGTTCTTATTTAATGTGGCGGTTGAGGGATTGAGTGCCTTGTTCAAGAAAGCGGAAGATCTGGGGCTGTTAAAGGGAGTTTCTTTCGGGGAGGAGGATATTCACATTTCGCACCTTCAATTTGCGGACGACACCATACTATTTCTTCAACCTAAGGAGGAATACTTGGTTAATGCTAAAAGATTATTGAGGTGTTTTGAGCTGGTTTCAGGTTTAAGAATTAATTTTAGCAAATCTTGTGTGGTGCATGTGGGTAGGGGCGGCAATAGGGAGGTTGATTGGGCAGCACTTTTCAAGTGTGCTAAAGGCACACTTCCTATCACGTATTTAGGTCTTCCGCTTGGGGGTAGGCCTTGCTCGAAACTGTTTTGGGGTGATTTGTTGCGTAGGTTAGAAAACCGGATGGCCCCTTGGAAGAAATTGTTCCTCAATAAAGGAGGAAGATTGGTTCTTATTAAGTCCATTATGGCTAGTATTCCGATATATTATATGTCTATGTTTAAAGTTCCGGTTGGGATAGCGCAAAGAATCGAAAGGCTGCAACGGGGTTTTTTTTGGGGTGATGGGTTAGAAAGAAGGAAGATGCATATGATTAAATGGGAGTCTTTGTGTAAAAGTAAAGAAAAAGGGGGCCTTGGAATTGGCTCCATTTTGGATAAAAATAAAGGCCTCCTTGCTAAATGGGTGTGGAGGTTTGGGAAAGAGGATTCATCTCTTTGGAAACGTGTTATTTGCGCTAAATATAAAATTCCTTCGAATTCGCTATGTTGGGACTGGAATGGTGGAGTATCTAGTTCCATTTTTGTTAAGGCTGTCAGGGGCCTTCTTGAGAATGGGTCGGAGATTGCGAAGGTGATGGCTGAAGGCCTACAGGTGATTGTGGGCAGAGGCGACAGAGTTAGGCTTTGGGAAGATTTAAGGATTGAAGGTGTTAAAATGATAGAGGCTTTTCCTAGGATTTTTTCCCTTGCTACTAATAAAAACGGATGTGTGGAGGAGTTTGGGAGCTGGGTTGATAGTAATTGGAGATGGATTGTTGACCTAAGAAGACCTTGTTTTGATTGGGAGGTGGAGCAATGGGAGGCTTTTAAGAGGTGCTTGGAAAATTGTAACATTAGGGAGTTCGTAAAAGATTCTATGGGCTGGTCTTTGAATAAGGACGGTAATTTTTCTGTCAAGTCTGTCTGGAAAGCCTTAGAGGAGAGACCACTTGGGGAGTCTATGGTTTTTAAGAGTATCTGGAGAAGCTTTTGCCCTCCTAAGGTAGAAGTTTTTGTTTGGCAGCTCCTCCATGGCAAGGTTGCGGTGAGGGAAGTTCTGCAGCGCTTTGGGTTGCTAGGTGACAGTATCTTAGAATGTCCCATGTGTGGGTTTTTTGAGGAGTCTAGTAATCATCTTTTTTTACATTGCCAGTGGGCTTGGAAGCTGTGGAACAACTGTATGGCTTGGTGGAATGTGAGAAACTGCAGTCCGGGGTCTTTCATGGATTGGTGGAAAGGGTGGAGAAGTCTTTGTCCTGGAAGAAAGGCGGAAAGAGCGTGGTTTTGTCTGTTTTTTGCGACAGCTTGGACGATTTGGGAATCAAGGAATGCTAAGGTCTTTAAAGACGTTATGACTTCTATGGAACAAGCCATGGACATGGTTAGATTTCGCGTGGCGTGGTGGTTTAAACATTTAGGAAAGGGTTCCAAGGAACCTATTACTTTACTGCAGCTGAATGTGGCGGACAGGTGTATTGACAGCAAGAAGGTGAAGATTCCTAGTGCTAAGGAGTGGATACCGCCGACTCTTGATACCTTGAAATTTAATGTGGATGGGTCGGTGAGGGGTTCTACGGGTCTTGCAGGTATTGGTGGCGTGCTGCGGGACAGTAAGGGTGAAGTTCTTTGTATTTTTTCTGAAAAAGTGGATGGTAATGACATCTTAACAGTAGAGATTCTTGCGATAGCCAGAGCTTGCTACTTATGTGTATCTAGGCAGGAGTTGAGAGACAAAAATATAGTGATTGTCAGCGATTCGAAGGTGGGGGTGTCGTGGATTAATAGTGCTGGGGTGGGAAATTGGAAGCTCCTTAATAAAATTCTGGAGATTCGTAACTTGTTGGGTGTTTTGGGTCAGACTCAAGTGGAGTTCAGTCCAAGAGAAACCAATGCTTTTGCTGATTTCCTGGCTAGAAAAGGTGCTGCGGGTGATGGTGATCTGGTGGAGTGGTCTCTGTTTTGATTGTTGTTCTGTTTCGGCTGTCTTCTAGCCTTTTGTTTGGGCCTTTCTAGTGGGGTGTGGTTCTGCCTGCTGTTTCTCTGGGGTGTTTTGGGGGTTTGTTTTGTTTTTCTTCCCTCTTGGTTGCTTGGCCTGTCAAAGTCCAGCGACAGGGGCTGTGTTTTGGCTGCCCCTGTCGCTGTTCTTTGATGGTGGCGGGCTGTCTTTTGCTGTTGTTCCCTGCCTGGGGGTGGTCTCTGGACCCTGAATAAATTGCCTTTCAAAAAAAAAAAAAAAAAAAAAAAAGATTGAGAAAATAAAAATGAATGGGGATGATGGTTGAAGAAGAAGATGAAAATCGAACCCAGATCTTCCAAAAAAGAAATTTTTTATTTTTTATTCTTTAACTGATGATGTTGATTGAGAAAAAAAATTTTAATGGTGATGATGATTGAAGATTGAAGAAGAAGATGGAAATCAAACCCAGATTTTCCAAAGTATAAAATTTTTGTATTTTTTTTTTCTTTAACTGATGATGTTGATTGAGAAAAAACAAAATTTTTGTATTATTTTTCTTAAATTAATGATGTTGATCAAGAAAAAAAATGTAGATGAAGATTGAGAAAAGAAAAAGTCCAATCTCCCAAAAAAAAAAAATTTGTACTTGATGTTGTTTTTTTTTTTAACTTTGAAAAAAATATATATTTTAAATACCAGATCTGGGTTTCAGAAACCCAGATCCGGTCAAACTCCTTTATCTTTAATGCAAGCAACCAGCATATTAATCTGCAAGAGTAGCATGAATTACGTATCCAATATCTAGCAATGAAGCACTGAAGCTTTGGCAAATTCAATATTTTATTATTCAATTTTAAATAATTATCAAATTAAAAATATTATTATAGTTAGTCCAATCCTATGTTTCACCAAACAAAACATAATATTAATTTAGTCCAGTCTCATGTTTCTCCAAACACAGCATAGTATTAATTTAGTCTAATCAAGTTCAGTCCAATCCTATCTAATCTCAATCCTATCTCAATCCAATCCAATCCCATGAAATAGTCCAATCCAATCATGCATACCAAATCGGGCCTAAAGGTACTATATAAAGAAAGAGTAATGCTAGACGTCCCAATTTTTTTTTCCAAATTCTATCCCAAATGATGTGGCACATGAGGTGTCAACATCACATCAATCACCACATAATCACCACATAATTTCTTGATTTATAAGATACTGACACCTCACGTGCCACATCATTTGGGACGGAATTTGAGAAAAGAATTAGGACGTCTAGCATTATACTCATAAAGAAAAGAGTACAATAATGCTACTTTGCCCAAATTTGGTGCCCAAATAATGTGGATCATTGTAATCAATTCATTTAAATTGTATTAGATTTGCATAATTTAAATGAATGAATTAATGTGTTGTCACATCATTTGGACACCAGATTTGAGCAAAATAGCATTACTCAAAGAAAAATAATGGATGAACGGATATTGAAATCCTATCAATTTTAGTTAAAGAAGTTAAAATGTTACCGGTTTTATTCAAAAAAGAAAAAAAAAATGTTACTCATGTAATTTTTTTTTTCTTGATACAATATACTATTTTTGGAGCGTATATAACGATTCGAAATTGGGACATTAACAGCCTTAATAAGTGCTTTATCATGTTGAATATCTGATTCTCCCTATTATTATCTACAATGTATAAAAGATTTTATATGGTTACCTTTTGTATTTTTATTTAAATTTAAATTTAAATTGTTTCCATATTTTTTTTTTATATTTCTATTTGATGTAATATCATATGCAGGCTTCTATTGTAATAAAATTAGGGGTGGCTCTATTGACACCCAAAAAACTTCGCATGACACCCATTTTTAATAAACATTTTTATAGGGAAATAATCATATTCCCACTGTAGTTTGCTTTATTCTCAAGTTCCCCCCACTTGTATAATATAATAAAAATAGCTTTCTTTTTATATGGAAGTGATATGTGTCATTATTTAATGTTATTAATAAATATTTAATCATATATAATCATATCATATATTTTATATTATATAAAAATATAATACGAAGAGTTCCTATTCATTGTAAATATAAATATAAATATAAAAATATAATATGAAGAGTCCCTATTTATTTAATCATATATAATATAATCAAAATATTTTCTCTTAATACGGAAGTGACATGTGTTGTTATTTAATGTTATTAATAAATATTTAATAAAAAAAAATTGGGTGTTAAACTTTAAAATTCATGATTATAGTATACCAATTACGACAGTACTGAATATATTCATGATTAAAAAAAATCATATATAATTTAATGTTGTTATTATTATCACTTGGAGTCTTCCATGGAGGTACGTGGAGCAGTGGATGCCTCTCTCCTTAAGGGACTGTTTAGCTAATTCAAGAAGAAATCAACTGAAAATCAGAAATTATCACATACAAAACTTCACTGACTTCTTTTCCCCTTTCTTGCTTCTCTTTCCCTTTTTCTTCTTTTCGATTCTATTTCTTTCTATCCCTAACTTTCCCTTTCACCTTTTATTTTTTTTGTTCTTTCCTTTGCCTAATATAACACACAGTAGCTTTTTGTTGTCAAAGAAGACAACTTCGTGGGCAACATTGCCAACTTCGTGGACAACTTCGTGGACAACAAAGACGTTCCATTCTTTCTTTTTTTTTTTTTTTTTTTTTTAAGTTTGGGCCATATTGGGCCTCCAATATCCATGGGCAACATTGAGCCAAAGACAAAAAGATAGCTGGGCCTTACATCTACTACTACTACTACTTGTAAGTAATCTTGTTAGCTGATTCCCAATTTTGGAAACTGGAAGTAATGCTGGATTGGCCGTTCAAAATCAAGCCTTTTGTTTGTTATCTGAGTCTTTAATTCTATTACTGTTTTGTCTTTTACTTTTAGGTGTTTAACGGAGAAAAATGCTGGAGAATCCTGGTGGGTTACTGATTTCTTGGAGAAAAAGAAAAGCTGTCAAGATTCTTTAGATTTCAGTTTCCGAGTGAGAGAGAGATTTCTTTCTTTTACAAGGATTCCTAAAGAGAAACAGCGGCTTTGAAACCTTCAAACCGCTTTTATTATAAATTCCGTGAGAGGATATTTTTATTTCTTCTTTTATATACAGTGTATCCTTTGTTGTCTCTCACGACCTGATCATCCCAACTATTTGATTTGAGTGGCTAGGTTTGAGGTTCGAAAGCATCGATGGGGCTTCTTCATCTTCGAAGTCACGCAATGCTTCTTCTTGTTGTTCCAGTATGCCTGTTCTCTTTTTCGTTGCCCTATGTCGTGGCTCAATCGGATACGAAAACCTCTGCCCGTGCTCTTGATGCCCTTCTTCAAGACTATGCTTATAGGGCTTTTGTTCGTCCGAGGACACGTACAGGGGTTGTCTACAATGGTTATGTTCCTTCTAATATGACCGGGATGAAGATCGCTACTATGAGGCTCAGGAGTGGCAGCCTGAGAAAGAGAGGCGTGAAGATTTATAAAGAGTTTGGAATCCCTATAGGAGTTACCGAGAGTCCCTATGTGGAACGGCTTGTTTTGGTGTACCAAAACTTGGGCAATTGGTCTAAGACATATTATCCGTTGCCTGGTTATACCTACTTGTCTCCGGTGCTGGGTCTTCTTGCTTACGATGCTTCAAACTTAACAGCTACCAATTTGCCGGAGTTAGAAATTAGGGCATCCGGTGATCCTCTATCAATCACATTCCAAGATATGATGTCTGCCCCAGCTGGGTCTGTTGCCAAGTGTGTTTGGTTTGATTTACATGGTTTAACCAATTTCAGCAATGCGACATCAGGCAATACATGCACAACTACTGAACAGGGGCATTTTTCTATAGTTGTCGAGTCTGTTGCCCCCAGTCTATCACCAAGTCCAAGACGTGAAAAAAAGAAGAGCAATTCAAAAGTATGGATAATTGTTGTACCTGTGTTGGTTGGCTTAGCACTGTTGGTGTTATGGCTGCATAAACACAAGCACAAGAAGAAAATGGAACAGATGCAGAAGGCTGCTGCAGATGTGGGAGAAGCCTAGACTGGATGGGCACAGTAACATATATATATATATAGAATTTTGTTTCTTCTTGTTCACATGTGAGTATTGATAGGAGAGTGCATGATTGAGTTTGTGATTGAGATAGACAATTTTTTTTTTTTTTTTTTTTTTTTTTTGTTCATAACTCATATGTTAAGGTAATAATTTCTTTAAAAAAAAAAAAAAAAAAAAAAAAAAAAAAAAAAAAAAACATATGTTAAGGTACTGTTTTTTTATAACGTTGGTTTTGCAATATGTAGTAACAAACCACACAAAACTTAATTAGCTCCAAATCTCCAATAACTCTCTAACATTAGACAAGGACAGCCACGCACAAACAATTTTGGGACTCTTCTCATAATTAAGAACCGCATGTTAAAGACACAAAACTTTAAAATAATTTATATTTATACTCCTAGCATATTATTTATATAACAGACTTTCACAGCACCACATATCGCCGTGAGAGAGCTTGACTTTTACAGCGCCACATGTTGCAATCCAAATCAATGCCACATTAAAACAAATCTGGGAAAAAAAACAGAAGTAATCATAATATTAAAACAATCTGGAAAAAAATACTTCAACATAATTTATGTGGTTATAAAATATCATAATAAATAAGCAATCAGAAAGTAAAAAAAAAAATGGGAAAAAAGTAAGATGAAGTCATGCATGATGCAGTCGGTCGTGGTTGAATCGTGTCGTACCGTGCTTGTACGGAAGTGCTTTCTCCCTCTAATATTCTCTCTCTTGCTTAGTGTTTTATTCTAGATTTTAGGCTTCAATTTATAACTGAGCAATAATTCTTGTTGTAACAATTATCACAACAATTGCTGTTGCACTACCTCCACCTCCACTGTCTCTAACTGCTTAAACCAGAAAAAGTAAGCATGTAAAAAATTAAAAATACATCAGTTATCAAATTATGCTGAATTTCCAAATCAATTGGGATGCTATAAAGGCATGTTTGGGATGCTTAATTAAGATTTTCAAACTCATGAATACCTAAGTTTTTTTTTTGAAAGGTAAGTTTTTTTTAGTAAAGAAATATAGTTGAAGATATATATATATAATTAATGAGTGTATATAGTATTTGATTTATTTTTAATGAAAGTAATTTGTCCTTATTTATAAATTTCTATAGGGATATTTTTGTAATTAAAATTTTTAATAAAATATGGGTGTACTAATAAGTTTTATAGGTGTCAATATCGGCACCCATATATATATATATATATATATATATTAGTGTTTTTGAATTCTGAAAGACAGTAAAAACAAAACAATGCCCTAAAGAGATTAAAGCACTCCAACTTTAAAAGAGCGAAAATACCTGTGGTATTGGTTGATTGTTGTACTGGAAAATCAGCAGCAGGAACCGAATAGAATGGATTCAAATTCCACTGAAACAAACAGCTTGGTCTGTAAACGTAACCTCCTTCTTTCCCACTGCAGCAAATCTGAAAACTGGCCACAGTTTGACGTAGACAACTGTCACAATCATTCTGGGATATATCTGGAGTACACTGCATTAACGCATATATCTTCAGAAATTTAGTAAAGTTTGCCTCCCCAATTCCAAACTTGAGCCTAGAAGATCCCATTGAAGCTTTTGTCGCTAGGTGGTCCATCAAACTCTCCCGTACCTCGTTGAATTTGTGGCCTCGTTGAACTTTGTCAAATTCAATGTGACATTATCCTTCTCATATCTGTAGGTTTCAACTCCAGCCTTCCAACAATCGGGTGATCTGCATAGTGTACAATGCACTGACGATCTTGTACCCATGAATTCTTTTTGGTTCGGGCAGTTTGCTATAATGTCTTGAGCTGTAATGTTGACACATATGTTGCAAACTCCTAAAGTAGAATCTCCTTCACATACTCCGAGACCATAAATCCTATCGGGGTCTTGTCCAATGGCGGTGTCGTAGAAACCGTCATTAACAGCTAAATTAAAAGCTATAAATGTCAAGATGCTAATGTGGTTCTTAGCATACACGTTGTTAGCCGTAAAGTTTCCTGTTGGGTAACATTGTTGTAAAGTTTCCTGTTGGGTAACATTGTTGTCCAGTTGTTAGTGTGAAGCTCATAATCATGTAAGAAATAATGAACAAACGCAAAATTGAGTGTTGTGTTGTAGGGTTTGCCTTTGACGATGCTGTTCAAAAAAAAAAAAAAAAAAAAGATGAAGACTTGTCTGTTTGAGAAAGAAACATTAACGTTCTGTGTATATATTTGGCTAAGACAGAGTCAAGAATTTCCATAAACGTTCATGTAGGACCATGTAAAATAAAGTCATGCTCATGCATGATGCAACTAGCAATTTATCATTGAATTTTTGACTATACATACGTAGCAGTTCTATTTATGCCCTCTTAAATTTCTATTTTCCTAGTAGTTCTTATTTATGCCCACTTAAATTTCTATTTTCCTATTTTTTGTAAAATAAATTCCATTTTGTAATCCTTGATTAGAGTCTTAATCATCTTTGTAAAAGAAAAGCTAATAAGATGAATAAACCAGTTTTAATTGAAAATATTATTTCAAGACATGATATGATAATTTTTATATATTTGGAATTGGAGATATCATTTCAACCACATAAAAGGAGACATAAATATTCACCTCTTTGTATAAATTAACATCTCTCATAAATTCTTTTCCCGAAAGAAAAAAATGCAATTAAAATACTAAATTAACTTGCCATTGAAACATAAAAATGGAAGGAAAATAGACTTACCATTCAAACATTACTAAAAAATTTGTGTCGTGTCGAGTCGTGCCGTGCCGTGTCGTACCGTGCTTTTACGGAAGTGCTTTCTCCCTCTATTCTCTCTCTTGCTTAGTGTTTTATTCTAGCTTTTAGGCTTTAATTTATAACCGAGCAATAATTCTTGTTATTTTTTAAATTAGAGACAATTATTTTTGTTAGTGTCATAATTGAATGAGTCACAAAATATTTTTTAAAAATATTTTCTCTACGTGATTTTCTAACTAACTATATAAATTGTCTCAAATTAACATTTTTTTAATTAATTGTGACAAATCAAAATTTAAACACTTAGCCAAGCACTTTAAATGAAGTGGGTCGTGTCGTGCCTTACCGTGCTTGTACGGAATTGTGCTTTGTCCCCATGAAATCACTTCTTTCTGGTTTGGGCAGCTTGCTATATATGATATCTTGAACTGTGTTGCTGACACATGTGCTGCAAACTTCTGAAGTAGAATCTCCTCTGCATACTCTGAGACCATAAACCTTGTCGGGGTCTTGTCCAATGGCGGTGTCGTAGAAACCGCCATTTACGGCTACATTAGAAGCTATAGATGCCAGGATTCTATTGCAGTTCTTAGTATACGCGCTGTTAGCAGTGAATTTTTCTTTTTTGTAACACTTTTGTCCGGTTGTTAGACTAAAGCTCATAATCATGTGAGAAATAATGAACAAACGCAAATTGTAGGATTATCCATTTGTTTGTGTAACTGATGAAGAAGAAGAAAGTTACAGAAGAAGATTTTTTTTTTTTTTTGAAAAGTAGCTCTTTATTAGACAAAGAGGAACAGGCCAAAGCCACCACAGATAAGCTGAAAAACAAACACCAAGCACTAGCTAAACTGGCCAGCTAAGGGAACAGAGTGTAAAATCAGTTGATAAGGAAAAAACTAAAGGAAAGAAGGTGTTTGGGAGCTGAGAAAATTCTCTGCAATTCCTTTTTATTGATATTCATCGTCTAATACAAAGACTCATATATATAGACATTTTAGAGTGTCATGCTAAAAGTGTTTCCCATAATCTAAGGAAACACCAGCCAATCGGAATCATTGATTGAGCCACATCACCTAATTCAGTTACTAACAGTAACTAACAATTGTATTTAATAGAAATTGACTTTCTATACTTAACTAACTACAAGATGATAAACGGTCATCATCATCCTCTGTTATCTCCTAGATTGACCATCATATAATCAGCTACTGGTTGATGAAGATGACTTCCTTGTAGAGATGCCAATGTTGTGTTGCTCTGTTCTTGAACTTTGATCAACAGTGTTTGTGACTTTGATACTTAACATACTTGTTGGTATATTATTTGAGCTGCTAGAACACTTTACCTTATCACAGAGAGCAAAACGCCTGAAACCTTAAAGCTTAGACCAAAGCACAAAGACAGGGAAAAATCACAAACCAGAGAAACAAAGCTAAAGAAGCCTACACGGGACACAACCACGCAAAGAAAACCACCCCTAAAGAATCCAAAACACTCCTCAGACAGAACAAAACAAAAGAAGCAGCTGAAAACGCAAACACAAACAAACAAAAAGCAACTGGAAAACAGAGCATGAGAACAGGCCTAGCAACAGAAAGAAACAAAGAAGATGAAGAAGATGAAAAATTGTTTGTTTTAAAAAGAAGACCAAAGAAGAAGAATATTGAGCAGTTCTTGGCCGTTCGTTAGGCCTTCTAATATAGTAATGCATAAGAAAAAGAAGAATTAATACGATGTAGCTCATTTATCGAGCACGGTTCCAGTCCATCTCCTAGGAGTTTTCTTTTGTTAACTTCAAGAAGCTCGATCTTCTTCCCCATGGTAAAACTTGTGAATTCAAGGTGTTTGAAGAAATGTTTAGAAGAAGAAATGAGAAAATTTTGTTTTGAGTGACTCCATCTCATTCGTATTGTTAGGCCTATTTATAAGTCAACATTGGTCGAATGAGATTGGTTATGAAATGAATATTGCCTATTGCCTATTTATAGCTTCAATCAGTTTCAATATTAGTAAAATAACATAAAGTTCTCCGAAGCACACCCAATCATAGAAAAATTCAACACGTGTAAGGAACGATGACTTCCTTTTTAAAGAACCATATTTGATGTCTAAGTCAAGTCATGCATGATGCAGTGGGTCATGGTCGAGTCGTGCCGTGTCGTACCATACTTGTATGGAAGTGCTTTCTCCCTCTATTCTCTCTCTTGCTTAGTGTTTTATTCTAGCTTTTAGGCTTTATTTTATAACCGGGCAATAATACTTGTTATTTCTTTTTAAATTAGAGACAATTATTTTTGTTAGCGTCAGAATTAAATGAGTCACAAAATATTTTAAAAAAATATTATCTCTACGTGATTTTCTAAGTAATTATATAAATCATCTCAAATTAACAATTTTTTTAATAAATTGTGACAAATCAAAATTTAAACACTTAGCAAAGCACTTTAAATGAAGTGGGACGTGGTCAAGGTGTGTCGCGTCGTGCCGTACCGTGCTTGTACGGAATTGTGCTTTGTTCCCATGAAATCACTTCTTTCTGATTCGGCAGCTTGCTATAATATCTTGAACTGTGTTGTTGACACATGTGTTGCAAACTTTTGAAGTAGAATTTCCTCCGCATACTTCGATACCATAAACCTTGTCAGGGTCTTGTCCAATGGCGGTGTCATAGAAACCGCCATTTACGGTTACATTAGAAGCTATAGATGCCAGGATTCTATTGCAATTCTTAGCATATGCCCTGTTAGCCGTGAATTTTTCTGTTTTGTAACATTTCTGTCCGGTTGTTAGACTGAAGATCATAATCATGTGAGAAATAATGAACAAACGCAAAATTGCAAGATTAGCAGCTCTGTATTAGACAAAGAGGAACAGGCCAAAGCAGCTCGATTAATATCTTTGACAGATGACAACATTATGTAGAATAAGTGACATATAGTGCATATTTTCATGTGTTAGATTTTAAATGTATCACTACAAGTATTATTTTATGACAAATTTTTTTATTTGTCATTATATTTTGGAGAGAAATCACCCATGTGATAATTTTATTCAACTATAACCTTTTTTTTTTTATATATTTTCTTTTTATGATTTGTCACAATTAATTAAAAAATTGTTAATTCGAGACAATTTATATAATTAGTCTTTAATCAAATTGTATATTATTTGAAAAGAATGGCGAAAAATAAAAAAGAAAGAGAAGTTACCTTGAAATCTTTTTAATCTCCAGCAGTAAAAAGAAAGAGAAGTTTAATCTTGAGGAATTTGACACTATTGGTGAGTGTTGACGAGAAACAGGTCTAAGAAAAAAAAAATTGGAAATCAAAATTTTTCAGAGTTTGTGCCAAGTGACACTGAATAATTGGTGTCTCACCACCTTCAGATGTGAGACGGATCCATACATGGAAGATTTTCTCGTGTTATTGCCATCAAGAATTACGAGAAAATCTTCCATGTATGGATCCGTCTCACATCTGAAGGTGGTGAGACGGACCAATTATTTAGTGTCACTTGGCACAAACTCTGAAAAATTTTGATTTCCAATTTTTTTTTTCTTAGACCTGTTTCTCGTCAACACTCACCAATAAGGCGGTGGTGATGCTTCAAGCATCAATATCGGCATGTTTTATAATATGCTTGTACATATCGGCATTACAATTTATAGTTTTCACCATCATTTGTATCAATTTATAATTTAATTTTTTTATCTTAAATTACATTTTATTCATACTATTTTACCCATGATAATCTAGCTTCTAAAAAGTACAATGATAATTAAAATAAAAAATAATAATAAAAAATAAATAAATAAATAAATAAATAACATGCAAATGATGGACAGTTGGGGATCGGGTACCCCGTGACTCAAGGGTGCCCTATCTCAAATTTTAAAATATATACATTAAATAATAGTTAACACAATACAAGACTATATCATTTAGCAATTCTGGTAATGTTTCTTTCTTTTATATTTGTGGTCGGGTTCAATTCCCACCATTTGCATATTACATGGAAAACATAAAATTAAATAATTTTTTTAATATCTTTTTGGTTACTTAAGTCAATTTTATTTTATATTAAATTATTTATTATTATTTTGAACTTTTCTTATTTCTAATACTTTTTAGTTTAACATACCTCCAATCAATAAACCCTAAATTCTCAAATTTTAATTTATTGTATTAAAATAGTTAATCTATTATTATGATTCATTTTATTTTATCCTTAATATATATATATATATATATATATATATATATATATATATTATAGTTTTAATTTATTTAGAATCAATAAATCAATAATTTACCAATAGTTAGAATAATAAAAAATTAAAAAATATGTCTAGTAATATTTATTAATTAGTTTTTATATATATATATTTAAAATGGAATCATTATAAATACAAAACAAAATTTATTATTATAAAATTAGATTATAATTTTTTTTAAGAATAAATATTGAAATTCCCTTTGTTTATGTTGTTTTTCTTGTTATTATTATTTTTTTTAATATTGTGTTTCTTGTTTTTATTTCTTTTTGAAAGTTAGATTATTTAGTTCATATTGAGTATATGTTTTATTTTATCTTTTTTAATGTTAGGTTTAAAAATTATAGAATTTATTTGTTTAGTTGTGAGATTTATGTTTATTTTTAATGTTTATGAGATATTTTTTTGGAATTACTTTATATATAATATCATATTCTTGGGTTATATAGTTATTATTTTAATAAATAATTTTGATAAATGGGTTAAATGTGATAAATGGGTAGGGATGGGAAAAGCATACCATATGATTCATTTGATGTATAATTATTTGTTTAAACTTATCCTAAAGTTTCACAAAAAAATTCTAAACTTTAGATGTAAATATCCATCATTATATAAATTTTTTATCGAATATCTATCGATATCGATATCGATAATATCCCGATATATCCATAAATTTAGAAGCCCGATATGGATACCAATACCAATATTTTATTCCTTGCAAAGAAGACAACTTCATGGTCTTCAAACAAAGACAGTGGAACTGTCTCAAATGTTTCATTTTTTTTATTTCTCTTTTTTTTTTTTTAAGTTTGGGCCACATTGGGCCTCCAATATTCATGGGTAACATTGGGCCTAAGACAAAAAGATAGCTGGTCCTTACATCTACTATACTACTTGTAAGTAATCTCGTTAGCTGATTCCCAATTTTGGAAACTGGAAATAAGCTGATTCCCGTTCAAAATCAAGCTTTTTGTTTGTTATCTGGGTCTTTAATTCTATTACTGTTTTGTCTTTTATTTTTAGGTGTTTAACGGAGAAAAATGCTGGAGAATCCTGGTGGGTTACTGATTTCTTGGAGAAAAAGAAAAGCTGTCAAGATTCTTTAGATTTCAGTTTCCAAGTGAGAGAGAGATTTCTTTCTTTTACAAGGATTCCTAAAGAGAAACAGCGGCTTGAAACCTTCAAAGCCGCTTTTATTATAAATTCCGTGAGAGGATATTTTTATTTCTTCTTTTATATACAGTGTATCCTTTGTTGTCTCTCACGACCTGATCACCCCAACTATTTGATTTGAGTGGCTAGGTTTGAGGTTTGAAAGCATCGATGGGGCTTCTTCATCTTCGAAGTCACGCAATGCTTCTTCTTGTTGTTCCAGTATGCCTGTTCTCTTTTTCGTTGCCCTATGTCGTGGCTCAATCGGATACGAAAACCTCTGCCCGTGCTCTTGATGCCCTTCTTCAAGACTATGCTTATACGGCTTTTGTTCGTCCGAGGACACGTACAGGGATTGTCTACAATGGTTATGTTCCTTCTAATATGACCGGGATGAAGATTGCTGCTATGAGGCTCAGGAGTGGCAGCCTGAGAAAGAGAGGCGTGAAGATTTATAAAGAGTTTGGAATCCCTATAGGAGTTACCGAGAGTCCCTATGTGGAACGGCTTGTTTTGGTGTACCAAAACTTGGGCAATTGGTCTAAGACATATTATCCGTTGCCTGGTTATACCTACTTGTCTCCGGTGCTGGGTCTTCTTGCTTACGATGCTTCAAACTTAACAGCTACCAATTTGCCGGAGTTGGAAATTAGGGCATCCGGTGATCCTCTATCAATAACATTCCAAGATATGATGTCTGCCCCAGCTGGGTCTGTTGCCAAGTGTGTTTGGTTTGATTTACATGGTTTGACCAATTTCAGCAATGCGACATCAGGCAATACATGCACAACTACTGAACAGGGGCATTTTTCTATAGTTGTCGAGTCTGTTGCCCCCAGTCTATCACCAAGTCCAAGACGTGAAAAAAAGAAGAGCAATTCAAAAGTATGGATAATTGTTGTACCTGTGTTGGTTGGCTTAGCACTGTTGGTGTTATGGCTGCATAAACACAAGCACAAGAAGAAAATGGAACAGATGCAGAAGGCTGCTGCAGATGTGGGAGAAGCCTAGAATGGATGGGCACAGTAACATATATATATATAGAATTTTGTTTCTTCTTGTTCACATGTGAGTATTGATAGGAGAGTGCATGATTGAGTTTGTGATTGAGATAGACAATTTTTTTATTTTTTTTTGTTCATAACTCATATGTTAAGGTAATAATTTCTTTGCAAAAAAAAAAAAAAAAAACCTATGTTAAGGTACTGTTTTTTTATAACGTTGCCACGTTGGTTTTGTAATATGTAGTAACAAACCACACAAAAATTAATTAGCTCCAAATCTCCAATAACTCTCTAACATTAGAAAAGGACAGCCACAAACAATTTTAGGACTCTTCTCATAATTAAGAACCGCATGTTAAAGACACAAAACTTTAAAATAATTTATATTTATACTCCTAGCACATTATTTATATAATAGACTTTCATAGCACCACATATCGCCGTGAGAGAGCTTGACTTTTACAGCGCCACATGTCGCAATCCAAATCAATGCCACATTAAAACAAATCTGGGAAAAAAAATAGAAGTAATCATAATATTAAAACAATCTGGAAAAAAATACTTCAACATAATACAGTGGATTATTTGACAAAAACAATCAATTTATTAATACTGGCTAAAAACAATAAAGCCCTTAATTTTTTTGTTAAAATGGGGTATTTCCTCTATACGGTTCCGTTCCTATCAGGACATCCTCGTATAACTCTATCAGGATATTGAATGTGAGCTACTCATTTATAAAAGTGATTTGACAAGTGCATACATACCAAGTCAAAATATGTAAAACGAGCGGCTCACGTTCAATATCCTTATATAATTCCATCAGGACATCCTCATTTGAAAATTTCCGTTCCTCTATATATATGTGTATATATATATATATATATATTAGAGCTTCTAACATTTCATATAATTTAATCCCAATAAAACAACAAGTATATGCCTCATGAATTGCATACTTGATTTCTTCTTCTGTAAAATACAAAGCATTCCAGTTAATAAGATTAGTCCCTACGGGTAAATAAGAAGGCTCCACTATCACTTTCGAGTCTGAAAATGTCTCATGTAAGTCTTTCTCCACCTTAACTTTAGACGATAACAGGGAAGACCTACGTAAAGCAGGAGACATTGCACTAACTTCCTCTACCAACTCTGCTAGTCCACAATTATGGAGGTTGAAAAAAAAACACATCAACTCCACTGCCTTATCTTTTTGTCACTTGGTCCAAAAAAACACAAAACAAATAGTCTTTTTGTCATTAAAAAACCTCAAGAGATCGTCAAGAAATAATCGCGATAATTTATACGTTTGAATCATCAAGCAAGAATTCACACCACATCGACTCCACTGCCTTATCTTTATTTACCTTAATATTGACCCCAACAACATAATAAGAAGCCTGACTTTGTATAGATTTCTTAAACTCAGAAATTTTAGCATTAAAAACGTCTTGATTGTCGAT
This sequence comes from Acer saccharum, assembly GCA_030490815.1. Lineage (NCBI taxonomy): Eukaryota > Viridiplantae > Streptophyta > Magnoliopsida > Sapindales > Sapindaceae > Acer > Acer saccharum. The sequence goes on from CM059867.1 coordinate 60,578,583, forward strand.
TATTCTAACCTTAACATTAGCACCTTGAATTTCCACATCATATACACCCAGTTTTGAGAGATATTTGATGGGTATCATATTGAGATTTGGATCCTCTCCTAAGCTTTAAAGGATTTAGTGACATGTGTCAATTAGATATTTTAATGGTCAAGATTTATTTTATGTATTTTCCAATAACAATTAGACAAGTTAAAGCGTTTAATGGTTAGGATTAGAGATTTTAGGCAGCCCATAAACATTTTCATCATAATTTTAGAATCCTTAATTTTATTTCAAATTTGCAATCACCACCAAACCGGTAATTGCTGCTCATTTTCCAAAAATAAAAAATGAATCCATGAACTCAGAACTTGGCAAGGACGTCAGGTTAACAATTTTAAGATTACCTCAGTTTATTTAATATATGTTTTCTTCATGTTGGCAAATGGCAATGGCCATCACTGCTATGCTCTTTCATATTTTCTATCTATTTTTTTCTCTCTTTCTTTCTATTCATTGAACCGGTAACTAGAATAAAACAATTATTCTACAATAAAAATAAAAATCACTAGAGATAAGATTTTGTAAGAGTTTGAGAAGAAGTTTTTTCCTTTATATATATATATATATATATATATATTATAAATAGATTTGGATGAATAGTTAAAAAAAGAGAAAGAAAAAGATGAGCAAATTGAAAATTGTGAGATAAATTTCAAGAGATAATAAGATTTTGTAAGAATTTAAGAAGAGGGGGATTTTTTTTTTTTCTTCTTTTTAATTCGATTTGGATGAACTGATAAATAAAAGAGGGGGTGGGGAAGGGGGAGGACTCGAACTCGCAACCTCATAGTGCAGGTGTGAGGAGCTTTACCACCGGATCAACCTCATCTCGTCCATAAAAGAATTAAGATTAATTTCCATGTGTCCCTTCAATTTAGATACTTTACACTTCATATTAATTAGTATACACTATATAGTATAGGGGTTGCAGTATTAGATCGAATTAGTACATTTAAAAAAAAAAAAAAAATGATGGAATTAGTGAGTATATATATTAAGTGCTGACGAAATTCGGTAAATTATTGAGGAAAAGATGGATTTGAGGCGTAAGGAATTACTTTCCTTATGTTATTTGCCCCCACGCTCATAAGTTTGATAATGGGTTCAAAGACAAATTACCTCCAAAATACAACAAATACACAAAATAGAACAAATAACAATTTTGTAGAATAACCCAAATCACTCTTTGAAACTAAAAATTAAAAACTTAATTATTGATTTGAATATTTCTGAACATATTTAAAGACAATTTTAATTTTGTTTGTTTATTGACTTTTTTGTTAATTGCATTTTTTTTTTACAGTATTTGTTAATTGCATCTTGTCGGACTTGTGTATATATGTTCATCAAATAGTAAATTGCACTTATTGTAAATTTGTGTAGTCCAAAAATATTACAGATGATGTGATATAGACAATGAAGATCTATATTAAATATTTTGTAAAAAATTTATGTTTTCCATTAGCTCTACATAATCACATTTTTGAATAAAAATTACTTTTTAAAGATTCCCATTCGAATCTGGGACATTTTTGAAGGAATCTCATAAATTAAAGTAGTTATGTTGTACTAATCGTACAAATGTCATATTTGCTTGTGTTGAATATTCAATCTCTAGATCACTTAGTAAAGAATAATTCGTATAATAAACAAAAATAAATCGGATTACCGTTCATCGTCGGAATCCAAATCGTATAGCGGAAACAAATCGAACACGGGTTATATCACCGGAGGTCGGGAAACGATCATAGATAGAAACTCGAAATGTTCCCTCTAATCACGATGCAAGTACCTACACACTGATCAAAGATTGGAGAAAATTCTCTTGATTTTCTCCACATCTATCTGTGTTTCTCTATATTGCTCTCTGTAAACATAAGCACACACTCTATGTTTCATGTATTGCACATACACTTCTCATTTGCACACATTTTTTTTTTGTTGCACTTCTATCTCTCTGCATGCAAAATACAGGTTAATAGTTTTTCCTCGTACAACTGCTTAAGCATGGGGCTTATAAGGAAATGGGCTTACAGCGCATGGCTTGGATTTGGCCCTACTCTAGTGTCTAAATAAGTCTCTAGTCCAAACCCAATTACACAAACAATTTTTATAATAATTTCTTTTCAAAAAAAAAAAAAAAAAGCATATGTTAAGGTACTGTTTTTTTATAACGTTTTGTAATCTATAGTAATTAACAAACCACACAAAACTTAATTAGCTCCAAATCTCCAATAACTCTCTAACATTAGAAAAGGACACAAAACTTTAAAATAATTTATATTTATACTCCTAGCACAGTATTTAATATATATATATATATATATATATATTTAAATTTATATATAATAGACTTTCATAGCATCACATGTCGCCGTGAGAGAGTTTTGGATTTAAATGCTACACAAATAATACATGGAAAATATATTATAATAGACTTTTACAAAAAATATAAAGAAAGAAAATACTTCAACATAATTTATGTAGTTATATAATATAATATATTATATTAATTTTTATTTTGGTTAAAAAGTTGAAGAGTTAGCACTTTTGTAATTATATTTTAATTAATTATTAATTAATGTAATAGTGTTTTTTTTTTTTTTTTTGATTAAATAGATGGAGAGTCATAATCTTTATAAATTATAATTATTAATTGTAATATATATTTTTTTTTATAGCTAAAGAAATATAGCGGAGAAACAACATCTAATGGAGATCAATATCTTCTATTCATGGAAAGTTGCTAAAAAATATATTTCATAACTGCTTTATTGAGAAAGAAACCAAGAGAGGAAGATGAAATGGGCTAGAATTAATTTAATTAATGCAAAAGGATTATGGTGGAAGTAGAAAGTGTGGAACAATGTTTGAAATGATTGTAAGGTGTTTGGTGAAAAGATTCAAAGAGAAAAGCAAGAGAAATGAAGAACAAAACAGAGCTTTTGGTTCTCTCGTTAATGGCAATTGAGACAGAAGATATTTTTGATATTTTTCATTAATTGATTTTCTGATTACAGAGACTGCACACTTTGTGTGTTTCCATGAATTCAGGGATTTCTAACTAACCTTTGTCCAGCTGGAATGCCATCTCAGCATTCTGTTATTAACTCGGATTAACTAACCTCAGCTGGTAATTACTTAACTCTTATTCTAACCAACTGTCCTGGTTAATCACATTATGATCACCAGATGAGAGACGTATGCACATCAGACTAGTTGGCTTCTTATCAATGTTAATTAACATTTCATTTTCATAAAAGAAAAATGTTACAATATTGAAATTAATGTTATTAAATGTGAACACTTTATTTTAACCGAGGAGAGAGAGGAAGAGGAAATTAGCTATAATTAATTCAATGAATTTTCTTAAGGAGGAATAGATATCATATATAATAATATAAAAATAGATTCTTCTCATGAGAAAGCGACATGTGTCATCTATTTAATGTTTTAATTTTTTTTTTTTAATTTCATATATTTGATATTATCATATATATATATATATATATATAATTGATTCTCAAGGCTCCCTATTTATCATTATTAATTTTCTTAATAACTATTTAATCATATATATAACTATAGAGAGAAAACCAAAAGTAACCATCCAAAACATTACATTAAACTTTTGTTTATAACCACTTTTGAAATTATAATTGTTAATAACCACTTTTTTGAGAAATTACCTCAATATCCACATATATAAGCACTAAAACCAAAAACATGAGCAGTAGAGATTAACAATTAAAGAGAGAAAAGGAGAAAAGAGAGAAAGAGACATTGTTGCCAAGAAAGAAGAGAGAAAGAAGCGGTGTTGCAGGGAGAGAAGAGGGCATCGTCGTCATCATCACCGGAGCAGCTAGAAGAGAAGAGGTTGCCGTCACAGCTTGGAGACAAACCCACCATTCTCTTCTCACTTGACATTTTTTATTGCGATTTCATGTTAGAACATGTTTAAGGAATAATAAATATTGAAATGTATCAATTTTGGGGGTTGATTGAGTTGAGGTCTGGTATTTTGGATGATTTGAGACTGGATGTTGGAGTTTGGTTTGAAAAAAAAAAAACTTGAAAGCGTGAAATCTTTGACAAACTTGAAATATTTTGTGAAAACTTGAAATCATGCTTTAAATCTCTATCATAAACTTGAAATCTTCTAAATCTCGAACTAGTGAAACTTGAAATCTTCTGAAAAAAACTTGATTGAAGTCTTACCCAGAAACTTGAAATCTTACCCAAAACTTTTCAACATTTCAAGTTTTTACATAAGATTTCAAGCTTTCGAACCAGTGAACTTGAAATCTTCTAGAAAAAACTTGAAACTTTATTTAATTCGATTCTTCACAAAAACACACAAAAGTGATGCAATAACGCTAAACTCACGTTAAGGTCACTGTTTGCAACTCAATTAATGAACAAATTAAAGATATTTACACACCAAATACCAATTTAGAGCAAATCAAAATTTTTGTTTCAATTTTTCACTTCTTTAAATCTTTAACGCAATTCTGAAATCAAACCATCCTCAAGTTAGTCGATTTGCAGGAATAACAATGGTTCGACCATATTGGTGTTCGATTTGCTGGAAGAGGAACAATGATCGGAAATCGTTGATGAAGAATGAACAAAGAAGAAGGAAGAAGACGGTGAACAGTGAAGAAAAGGGTGAGAAACAGAAAAATAAACAAAACAATATACAAATATTAATTTGGGGGCATCTTGGTAATTTACGGACACCCAATGAATTTTTTTTCAAAACATGGCTATTGACAATTAAAGTTATGCATGTGGTTAAAAAAGAATTTCCCATAATTAGAGTGGCTATTTTGACAATTTTCACTATAATCATATCATATATATTATATTAGATAAAAATATAATATGAAGAGTCCCTATTTATCATTATTAATTTTCTTAATAAATATTTAATCATATATAATCATATCATATATTTTATAAGATAAAAATATAATATGAAAAATCCCTATTTATTATTAAAAGGAAATGTTTAAATTTTGAATTTAAAAAGAATTAAGAAAATTTCCATTTTATTGGCTTTGTTCAATGAGAATAATTGTCATTTTAATTCCAAACGTTTTCTACCCATGAATGAATTCAATATATATGACCTTAATTTATTCATTTTTAAACATACAGGAAAATCAAGGCAATTAATAGACGCTCTCTGAAAAAGAAAACAAAAATAATTGTTCTATCTTTTGTCCTTCATTTTCCACAGGGGTAAGAACGTAAGATAATTGTTCTTCCTTTTGTTCTCCATTTCAGAGTGGTAAGTTCAGACCAGAAATTCATTTTGTCGGTGCAGTGGTGCTGTAAAAACATACTAATAAGAAGGACCACTGTATCATAGGAGACAAACGCCAAACACATACGATGCAGGCAAATTTATCTTAAGAACACCGTGTGAAACACGGACCTTGGTTCTGGATTCATTTTGAATCAGAAATTTACGTTGAGTTATGATTTATACAAATTTTTTTTTTTTTTTTTTTTTTTTTTTTTTTGGTATTCTGTTTCATATAATTTATATTGTATTTGTATTAAATCAAACATACAAAAATAAGGAGTGAAGAGGTGAGATTACATTTGGGTAGCAACTATAATTTACTCTAAATTCGGTCTAAAGCTTTGTTGATCCAATCCACTATGAAGCTTTGGCTCTAAATAGCCAGCAAAAGGAAAACAAAAACAGGGGACAAAAAGAAAAAGGAAAAAAAAAACAACCCCAACGAAGACCAGCCCATTAAAATGTTATTGCACAATATACACCTACACTCATGTTTGCATAGTCTCTGTGGTTGCCACCAAAATCCTAATCCATTATATGCCATTCGGAAGAAATCTTCTACAGATGTTATTGCAGTTGCAGAATATACACCTACATTCATGTTCGCATCATCTCTGTCAGTCGCCAACAAACGGGTCTGCATCATCTTTGTCAATTGCCACCAATATGTTTGAAAAATCCAAGTACCCCTACCCACATGTAGCAATGGATGTTACTCCAAATGCTTAATGACAACTTCCAAACCAATTGCATGTCAACAAACAGGTTTCCGTTGCATGTTGAATAATCCAAGGAGGTGGATATTAAAGAAAATTCTAAATTTTGAAAACTACAAAAGCTTCACCTTGTAAGAACTCGAAAATTGACAATGCCATCCAATACAAACTATTCTATTAGAATGAATAAATCATAGTTTGCTAAAAGGGGTGCGAAGACACTTTACCTGCAGCAGATACCAAGCAGCAAACTGCTCAATACATTTCTCCGGTAAATGCTTAGGCAGTCTCAAGCTCTTTAGGAATTCCACATGATGTTTTGACATAAATTCAACATTCTGTCAACACAATGAACTATGAGATCTGTAATTTGCAACACTAATGCAGAAAACTTATCATAGAGACCTAAACGTAACATAAGTAATGGCTGATAGTGTTTGGCAGTTTCATATGATGGTTTGATACAAATTCAACACGCTGAACTATGCGATCGGTAATTTGCAACACTAATGCAGAAAACTTAATTCATAGAGACTTATGTGTAACATAAGTGATGGCTGATAGTGTTTGGCAGTTGTATATTTTGAAAAGAAAGTTTATTCAACCAGGAGCCGAAAAGGCCTGAAGGAGCAACAAAGAGGCAGGCAACCAAAGACCCGCAGACCCACAGCCAGGCCAAGCCAACCAAGACGCAGCAAGGAGGCAAAAAGGCACAGCACACCAACCACGACAGAGTGCACAAGGAAACAAACGCAGAAGCAAAACAGAGCAGTTTTATATGCAAAAAAATTCCAATGGCACATGAGAGTTGAGACAAACTATGAGATATGTAATTTGCACACTAATGCAGAAAACTTATCAAAGAAACCTATGCATAGCATGAGTACTGGCTGATAGTGTTTGGCAGCTTCATATACAAAAAATTCCTTCTGCATTACTAACACACACATAATGACACATGAGAGTTGAGAGTCTTGAGACAAACAAAATTAAGCTTATTTAATAATCGCAAACATCTATTTGACACACACATAGTTTAAGCGGCACATGAAAGTTGAGACAAACTATGAGATTTGAGAGACCTATGCGTAGCATAAGTAATGGCGGATAGTGTTTGGCAGTTTCATATGCAAAAAAATTCCATTTGCATTTCTAACAATCACACATAACGGCGCATGAGTTGAGACAAACAAAATTAATCTTATTTAATAATCGCATACATCTATTTGACTCACGCAGTTTAAGTTTTCACGTTTTATGCAAGTCGCCAATATAACTTTATGCAAGTCGCCAATATACCTACACACACTACATAGTTTAAGTTTTCACGTTTTATGCAGGTCGCCAATATAACTTTATGCAAGTCGCCAATATACCTACACACACTACATAGTTTAAGTTTTCACGTTTTATGCAAGTCGCCAATATACCTACACACACTACACAGTTTATGTTTTCCCGTTTTATGCAAATCGCCAATATACCTATACACACTACATAGTTTAAGTTTTCACGTTTTATGCAAGTCGCCAATATAACTTTATGCAAGTCGCCAATATACCTACACACACTATATAGTTTAAGTTTTCACGTTTATGCAAGTCGCCAATATAACTTTATGCAAGTCGCCAATATACCTACACACACTACACAGTTTATGTTTTCCCGTTTTATGCAAATCGCCAATATACCTACACACACTACATAGTTTAAGTTTTCACGTTTTATGCAAGTTGCCAATATAACTTTATGCAAGTCGCCAATATACACACACAGTTTAAGTTTTCCCGTTTATGGTAGTCGCCAATATAACTAACTACACACACGTACCTTTGATGTAAAGTCTTCATCCCAACATGTATACATTAAACCTTCAAGTTTTCCCGATTTATGCAAGCCGCCAATATAACTATATATCGGACAGCTTTTTAATGAAATGTTAGGACTGAAAACAACGAGCCCCATCAAATTATGTTTCGGGATCAAAGTTTGAATTGTACCTGCAACTGAAGCCTTATCATAAAGGACCGTAGGCCAAACTCTACATAGTTCACAAAATTCACATTAATATTTAATCCAATTATATACACACAATCTAATTTGAGTAAGGGAGTATTTGAACGTACGTGCAGAAACATGACATATGACATATTAATAGCGTTTAAGCATAAACAACTTTGCCAAGAATAACTCAATTGATATGATCCTATACATAAAGAGATGCCATACGTTAAAGGCGCTGCAGATATATTCTCCGGATCTGACACAGCCAAACTCAAAAATCTATCACCCACTTTCAAACCTAGCAACTGATTTCGTTTCGAAGCTTCCCTCTTCAGTGATTCCTTGAATAAGTTCAAGGGTTGCATGAACTTCATCTTGTGCTACTCTGTGTTGCGTCAGATCCAAGTCGTATAATTAGTTAGCGGCGAGAGGTTGAGACTTGAGACTTGAGAGTATATATTAAAAGGTTAGGGTTTCTTAAGTTAAGATGTACCTTTAAAACTCTACATACACCTCTATATTTTATATTATATAAAAATATAATATGAAGAGTTAATATTTTTTTCTTTTTGGTTTACACCATCCGGTTTCCGGGTGGAGCGGATCCACCATACGGTGCAATCAGCCCAGACCACACCCCGACTAATCCGGACTCGCACCAAGTCAGCCCACTAAGGGGTAAAGTGCTCCCAATATGTGTAGCTCCGTTCACAAGGGGAGTTGAAGAAGAGTTAATATTCATTGTAATTATATATGGGGCATGATCCATAGCCCTATCTTTTTACACAATTTTTGACACAACTTATTGGCTATTGGATCTTTCTTCTTTTAATGGATAGGATTTATTCACTTTTTCTTTCCTTATTTAATACAGACATTGTCTCTCACCTAATTAATATTTTATCTCTCCAAAATATTATTATTTTATTTAATTCTCTCACCTTAATTAATTTTATGTCTTTTATTTATTTTTCTTTTCTTTTCTTTTTTCCTTTACACGGTTTTTTTTTCTTTTTTTACTTTACCTAAAACCAGAACATCTGTAATGTGACTTTCACTCTCACTTTTCAGTCTTTAAAATCCCTTTTTTTTACAGTAATAGCCAGTCAACAAGCCCTAGCTAACTAGGCTACTCCAGCTCATTGTTGTTGGTTTGTTGATTTAAATGTATATATAGCTATTAGTTATATAATTTGTGTAAAATAATTTAAATCTTTTTTTATAATTTAAAATAAACTCATATATATATATATATATATATATATATATATATATATATATATATATATAATTTAAAATAAACTCATATATATATATATATATATATATAATTTAAATAAACTCATATTTATATAATTTAAATAAAATCAATTTTAATAATAATATATAAAAACAGATTTATAAAAAAGAAAAAGAAAATAAAAAAAACAAAAGGAAAAAAATTTTTTAAAAAAAATTTCTTTCTTTTTTTTTTAAATTTTTTTTCCTTTTCAAAAAATATATTATTTCAATTGGATATAAAATCCCAAAAATCAAAGCCCAAATATTGAAATGGGAAAAAAAAATCAAAAACGAAAAAGAAAGAAAGAAAAATAATTTTAAAAAAAAATTCCTTATTTTTTGAATTTTTTCCTTTTGTTTTCTTATTTTCTTTTTCTTTTTTATAAATCTGTTTTTATATATTATTATTAAATATGATTTTATTTAAATTATATATATATATATATATATGAGTTTATTTTAAATTATATATATATATATATATATATATATATATATATAAGTTTATTTTAAATTATATAAACAAATTTAAATTATTTTACACAAATTATATAACCGTATAGCTATATATACATTCAAATCAACAAACTAACAGTAATGAGTTGGAATAGCCCAGCTGGTTAGAGCTTATTGCTTTTGATCATAAGGTGGAGGGTTCAATCCTTGATGAGTGGGACAGTCCACTTTGACGCGTTTTTATAGTTTACACACGTTTGTATTACCTCTTCTTACTGCCGTATTTATGTTAATGCATTTCCTAATGATACGTAAGCAGGGTATTTCTGGTCCTTTATAAAGAATATAGATTGATTTGTAATCAATCATTTTTTTTATTACTTGGGGGAGGAACAATAATATTTCATTGCTACAAATATGGATTATTGACAAAGAATAAGACATGTATTTTGAAATTTCCCCTCAACTCCACAATATTGTATTATTTATTTGATATGAATGAATAGTTGAAGGGAATTCTCCGAAGAGAAAATAGAGATCTTTTAATTTTGCAATTAAAAGTCAATGTTATTTTGGATGGAAAACTTGACAGAATGGGGAAAATGACCAATATTTTGGGTTTCAGGTGGCTGATTGACCATTATTGAAATTAGAGGGACCATATTATCTAATATGGCAAACCTCATGGGGGAAAATGATACTTTCCCAAAAATTTATACATGTGATCACTCTCCTTTTTTATTTTATTTTATTTTATTTTTATTTTTTTTCATTTCCTCATCATTTCTTATTTCATTAGATTATGAGCTGTACTTTTGCAAAGTTGTACAATTGTATTGGTCTTGTTAATATTTGCAAAGTTGAACGGAAACATCTTACATGACTTCATTTATCCTGATATTTGTAAAATAAAATTTATGTGCAATAGCTTCATACATTGTTTCGAAAAACATCCCTACATCTATTGATTTGGATTTGGATTTTTTTTAATATTAATAATTTATCCAAAAAGATGAAAAAAAATTCTTAGAAATTACTTTGATATGATTACTGTATATAGATTTAACTATCATAAAATCTATTTACAAAAATAGATATCATCACATCTATTTCGAAAAGAAGAAAAATAAATCAATTTTTTTTCCAAAGTACAAAATTAAAAAGAAATCTAACATATCAAATCTTACAGCAAAAATTGTAACAAGATTGTAACTGCAGCCTTATATAAACAATTCCTAAAAAACCAAAATTTTTGTTCTTTCAATTTTTTATTTTTTTTTTATCATTATTAACCAGAAAACAAGAAGATACAAGATAAAAATAATAATAATAATAATTAAATACATATAAAAATTCGAAGAATAGAAAAAATACCATAGATAAACCATGAGCATTTGTTTATAAGTCTTCCAATTCAAAGTTTTTTGACATTTTTGAATATGATAAAAATCAGTTGAAGCTAATCCAATGAAAGAGAAAAAAAATAAAGACAAGAAAAATGAAAGATTTTAAAGATTTTGAAGATCGAAGAATGAAAGTCTGATGATATTCTGATTTCACGTAAAATAAAATAAAAACATTTAAAGGAAAAAATAAAAGGAAAAAAATAATTAAAGACAAAAACTTAAATAAGGTGAGAGAATTAAATAAAATAATAATATTTTGGAAAGATAAAGTATTAATTAGGTGAGAGACAATATCTATATTAAATAAGGAAAGAAAAAGATAATAAATCATATCCATTAAAAGAAGCAAGATCCAATGGCCAAGAAATTGTGTCAAAAATTGTGTAAAAAAATGGGGCCATAGATCCTACCCCATTATATATATATATATATATATATATATATATATATATATATATATATATAATATGAAGAGTCCTTATTTATTATTATTTAATGTTATTAATAAATATTTAATCATATATAATATAATCAAAATATTTTCTTTTAATACGGAAGTGACATGTGTCGTAACTTAATGTTATAAATAAATATTTAATTTTTAAAATTAAGTAATTAATTTATCATATTATCATATATCATATAATAAAAATAGCTTCTTTTTATATGGAAGTGATATGTGTCATTATTTAATGTAATTAATAAATATTTAATCATATCATATATTTTATATTAGATAAAAACATAATATGAAGAGTTCTTATTCATTGTAAAATATAAATATATATATATATATATATATCTTATTATAAAATATAAAAATATAATATGAAGAGTCCCGATTGCTTGTGTTGAATATTCAATCTCTAGATCACTTAGTAATTGAAGTTAAGAGTAATGCTAGGCTTCCCAAATGATGTGGCACGTGAGTGTCAACATCTACATCATTTGGGAAAAAAAAATTGGAAAGCTTAACATTACTCTATATTTTTATAATTTTATATTTTAACCTATAAAATTATTATAGAATTGGATGGTTACGTTTCTACATAATAGATTAACCATTAAGATTTCATTATAATTTGTTTATTTAATTAAGGACATTATATAATTGATTATATTATTAATTATTATAAAGTTTGATGGTTAAGTTTCTATGTAGTAGACTAACCATTAAGATTTTATAATGATCTTTTGATAAAATTATATAATCAATTGTGTTTGAAATATTTATGGGGTTTGATGACCAAGTCTTCACGTAGTGAACTAATCGTTAAGATTCCACAATATTCGTTGAATTATCAAGGATTAAGGTTTTGAATTGCATTGAGGTAAAATTATACATGTGTTGATCATCTGCCTAAGAGAGTCATCACATGTGGTAAGTTTTTGTGAGCACTGAAGAATAAAGAGTGATGTTCATCTCCCAAAGATGTTAATCACTTGTAGGAAAATTTTAACACGTGCTGTGGTTTTTGTGCTGAAGACAGATCATGATGTTGTGTTGGATTTCCCTAAAGTTCCTTTCCATGAATGTTAAATCATTATTTATAATGATTATGGAAATCGGTGTAAGTATGGATATACTGTGATTTAATTCTTTTTAAATACCTCTACTATTTCTAATTACATGCCTTTAAGATATTAGTTGACGGACCTTTTTTGATGGATTAGATGAGACACTCCAATTTATTTTTTACCTTATTGAGGATTAAAGGGTAAATATAGTTTAGTGAACCCACTGTCGAAAGTTTTGTTAAGGTTTATTGTCTTATGTTAATCTATTATATGAAGTTATGTCATTTTTTTTGTCATTTTAATAAAGCTGATAGGGTTCAAACACTATAGGAAGTAGTCTAAAATTTTTGACAATAATTCAACATTGCAAGACAAAGAAAATACTAAGGATATAAAATAATTTACCATCGCAAGAAAATGTACCCTTTGTTTTATGTTTTGAAATATTTGATTAATTATCAATTAAGCACTTAGTGGGTTGTTTCTTGTGATACATTTTAGATTATAAATTCTTCCAATGAAATCAGTATTTAACATGGACCTAATAGTTTAGAAGTTTTATTAGAATTCAATTGAATTCATGGTAATATTTAGATTATCTTTAACCTCTAAACAGTGGCAGACCCAGAAATTTTAACCAGGTGGGGTACTTGAATAGAATAGCAATTATATAAAAAATACTATAAAATTAAGATCAAAATAGAATGAGTATTTTTTATTAAACAAAATTGAGTTTATATATATATATATATAAAGAAAAATTCATTGTATAATGAAGTTTAGGGTATAAAATAAAACAAAAGAACTCTTACTAAATATGAATTAAATAATATTATATTTAAAAAGAAATAAAAATAAGAAACACAATATTAATAAATAAATAATAACAAAAAAAAAACATAAATTACAATATAATTTTATAATATGAAATTTTGTTTTGTATTTATTATTAATTCACTTTAGATTTATACAAAATAATTGATTAATAAATATTACTAGATATGTTTTTGAATTTTTTTTATTCTTCTAATTATTGTTAAATTATTGATTTATTGATTCTAAATAAATTAAAACTATAAAATAAAGAAAAATATTAAGGATAAAATAAAATGATTCATAATAATAGATGAACTATATATATTCATACAATAAATTAAAATTTTGAGATTTTAGGGCTTATTGATGAGATGTGTTAGGTATGTCAAACTAAAATTATTAAAAATAATAAAAATAATAAAATAATAATATATAATTAAATTAAGTAACGATAAATTGAGTGTAGCTAAGAGATTTAAAAAGAAAAAGTGAATTGTTTTATTTTAGAAAAAGATGAAAATTTGATAAATAAATCGGAAAAGATGGTAAAATAAAAAAGATATAAAAAATTGTTAAAATTAAGCTATAAATGAAAATGTGGGGATTTGAACCACCGCCATAAATGTGTTTGAGAGTTTGGAGTAACCCAACCAGCTGTGCTCACGGGTTACATTGTCATAACTATGTTAATTATTAACCCAACCAGCTGTGCTCACAGGTTACATTGTCATAACTATGTTAATTATATATATAGATGAAAATTTGAGAAATAAATCGAAAAAGATGGTAAAATAAAAAAGATATAAAAAATTGTTAAAATTAAGCTATAAATGAAAATGTGGGGATTTGAACCACCGCCATAAATGTGTTTGAGAGTTTGGAGTAACCCAACAACCAGCTGTGCTCACATGTTACATTGTCATAACTATGTTAATTATTATATATATATAACGAAAATCAATTTTTTTTTAAAAAAAAAAATTGAGGTGGGGCACGGGCCCCACTTGGGCTAAACGTGGGTCCACCCCTGCCTCTAAAAGTTCTATACTTCTATTGGATGATATTTCATATTTTGGTCATGTAATGCATAGTACAATTTTATTTATGAGAAACTATTGATAATAGTTCATAGAATTAGTCCTGTTTTATTTATGAGAATAATTATATCTATGCATCATACATTCTTAAGGGGTAGAATGTGATGTTTTAAAAAATGTATAATTTCAAAGACTTGCGTTTAAGGAAGAAATTGTATGCTTGTGATATTTATGTTAAATAAATGTCATGTTTTTTGAATTGAAAATTATGTAGCCAGATTTATGGTTAAAGATTTTATGATTTTATATAAAAAGAGTGTTTGGTTTGCATAGTTTAAAACTTCATTGACATAGTTAAACAAGTTTCCAAATAATGGTGTTTAGTTAATAATGTTAAACAAAATGATACCCAAAATGATTTGAGTTGGTAAAGAAAGAAATGTAAACAAAATGATATGATTTTTATTCATTAAAACAATTAAGTAATTGTTATTAGTTTTTAATATTATAATTATTATACATGCCCCCATGGGCATAACTCTGCCGGTAGATGGACGAGCTTGAGACTTAGACAAATGACTCCCAAGTCAGTAGCTTGAATCCTACCAATGGCAAGACACTTCAAAAAATATCTGGTCTAAATATATGGATAAATACAACGAAATCCAAAGAATTGAAAACAATATGAACACTAAAAAAGCTAAACGAAGAGAAGAATATTGTACATTTCAATAAAGTGTTTAAAGAAGTTGTAGGAACAAAATCAATGGGTCAAATATATTATATATTATATAGATATAAATTATTCAATATGATTGAGAATGAAAGTGAAAAGTCTCCTTGTTATAGCAGAGGTTTTTCATGGTGCTGAGCTAACTGAGCAAATATCATTGAACAACGCTGAGAACTTTAAGGGGGCTCTGAATAACTTTCTTTTTGATGGACATGCTAGATGAGAATGGCAGTATTGATATCTATTGAATCTATTATTTCTCTTGGTCAGACTATGTAAAATATCATTCAAAGTAATCTCTATATTAACTATAAATTTACCCGGCCACTCCAAGTTCATTCTTATTTTAATTTCCTCCAACACCCGAACTGTATATGTAATTTTAATTTGTTTCATGATTACATTTAACAATATTCAATATTTTATTAATCTATTTATGTAAAACTGTCATGATATATTTTATTGGCAAAATGAATTAAACCATTCCATCATAATAATATTGTTTCCTCAAATTATTCATACAAAAGTTGAAATGAAAGATATTGCATGACTTCGGCCACTTTACTCATACAACACTTGCTTTACTTGTACAAATAATCTAATCAAATGTTAAAATATATAATTTTTTTTTGAAAAGGCACACTTTAAAATATATAATTTGATCAACATATTTTACTTAAATTTATAAAATAATATCTTACATAAATGAGTGGGAACCATATATTCTTATGATTGAACTGAAATTATTAATTCATGATATTGGCCTAAACTGGGATCAAAAATTTATTATATAAAAGAGATTATTAATTTATCAACTGCTAATTTACGGATAATATATGTACCCACTAATATCAAAAATAGTTTTTCTTTCTTTTAATTTTAATGTCAACTTTTATAAACAATGTTGCTTCAGTGTTATGCACTTAATACAACCTACAAAACCATTAAGATTACTCTATATTTTTATATTTTAACCTATACAATTATTATAGAATTGGATGGTTACGTTTCAACATAGTAGACTAACCATTAATATTTCATTATGATTTGTTTATTTCATTAAGGACATTATATAATTGATTATATTATTAATTATTATAAAGTTTGATGGTTAAGTTTCTATGTAGTAGACTAACCATTAAGATTTTATAATGATCTTTTGATAAAATTATATAATCAATTGTGTTTAGAATATTTATGGGGTTGGATGACTAAGTCTTCACGTAGTGAACTAGTCATTAAGATTCCACAATATTCGTTGGATTATCAATGATTAAGGTTTTGAATTGCATTGAGGTAAAATTATACATGTGTTGATCATCTACCTAAGAGAGTCATCACATGTGGTAAGTTTTTGTGAGCATTGAAAAATAAAGAGTGATGTTCATCTCCTAAAAATGTTAATCACTTGTAGGAAAATTTAAACACATGTGTTACGGTTTATGTGCTAAAGACAGATCATGATGTTGTGTTGGATTTCCATGAATGTTAAAATCATTATTTATAATGATTATGGAAATCGTTGTGAGCATGGATATACTGTGATTTAATTCTTTTTAAACACCTCTACTATTTCTAATTACATGCCTTTAAGATATTGGTTGACGGACCTTTTTTGATGGATTAGATGAGACGCTCCAATTTGTTTTTTACCTTATTGAGGATTAAAGGGTAAATATAGTTTAGTGAACCCACTGTCGGAAGTTTTGTTAAGGTTTATTGTCTTATGTTAATCTATTATATGAAGTTATGTCATTTTTTTTGTCATTTTGATAAAGTTGATAGGGTTCAAACACCATAGGAAGTAGTCTAAAATTTTTGACAATAATTCAACATTGCAAGTCAAAGAAAATACTAAGGATATAAAATAATTTACCATCGCAAGAAAATGTACCCTTTGTTTTATGTTTTGAAATATTTGATTAATTATCAATTAAGCACTTAGTGGGTTGTTTCTTGTGATATATTTTATATTATAAATTCTTCCAATGAACTCAGTATTTAACATGGACCTCATAGTTTAAAGGTGTTATTAGAATTCAATTGAATTCATGGTACTATTAGATTATCTTTAACCTAAAAGTTTTATTGGATGATATTTTTATTTTGGTCATGTAATGCACAATACAATTTTCATAATAAGACTGAGAATTTGAAGTAATATTTTGAAGTTTATTCAAGACAATACATTATTTTGTTTATGAATTTCACCTAGTGAGTTATATGGTGATTTTTTTTATAAATAATAATCTTTATGGATATTCAAACTCTTCTTGTATTGTAAATTTTACTTTTGGGTTTTAAATTAGATTGATGATTGTTCTTGTAGTTTATATATAACTTTTTAATTACATGACCAAAGGTAGAATGGAGATAATTAATTTGTAGGGAATTTTGATTATTTTTTTTAAATTCTCAATTTTAAGTCTTATGATTGATTATATCAAAAGTTATCTTATAAAATATAAGGAGAGGACCATAGAAATAAATAAATAAATAAAGGGTTAGAAAATATTAATAATAGTCCATAGAATTAGTCCTGTTTTATTTATAAAAATGATTGTATCTATACGTCATACATTCTTAAGGGGGAGAATGTGATGTTGTTAAGAATGTATAATTTCAAAGACTTGCGTTTAAGGAAGAAATTGTATGCTTGCGATATTTATGTTGAATAAATGTCATATTTGTTGAATTGAAAGTTATGTAGCCAGATTTATGGTTAAAGGTTTTACTTAAAAAGAGTATTTGGTTTGCATATTTTAAAACTTCATTGACATAGATAAACAAGTTTCCAGACAATGGTGTTTAGTTTAATAATGTTATAGCATTTTATGACTCTGTTAAAAGTTTTATTTTGCATTAGACATAACTGAGGGTCAGTGGGAGTAAGTTTATTTTCTATGTGCTCTACGTTGTCATTTGTGTGACATTAAAATTTTTATCTCTAGTATTTCGAGGTGAAAAATCTTGAATAAGCTTTTTTGGATAATGGTATTGAGAAACTATATTAATAGAGCACTTAAAAGGTTAATATGATTGCAAGTTTACTTGTTTGAGGTGCCTATTAGTAAAAGTGATAAACTTATATAAGTTTTTTAATTCCTCAAGTAGATTGGAGCGTTCTCATAAGAAAATGTCACGTAAATATCTGCAATTGATATTTTAATGTATGCTTAGTATATAGGTATTGATATTATTATTACATTAGCATACTTTGCAAATTTCAAACCAATTTGGCATGTATCATTGGACATGAATGTGGAATGTTTTATTATATTTGTAGAGGTTAATTGTTTCATGCTCACATGTATATATGGATAAGGAAATATGTGGTTTAGTATGTTGTAACTCTAAAGAATTTTGATTGTGAAATCATATTTTGAGGTAGATTGTGATAATTTCATTGTATTTATTTTCTTTAAGTATGATAAGAGATTTCAGGGGTTTAACTATATGGATATTATGGTGAGACCGTGAGAGAAGGTTTGATAGTTGCAAGTTTCTAATAACCACAAGTAAAATAATTCTTAATATACTAACCAAGATATTTGACTCCAGAGGTTTTGTGGAGCATGTTATATCCTGCATTGGATGATTGATATTTTGATATATTTGGTTAGTGGGAGTTGTCTTTTATTAGATTAACTGCATTTGTTCTATGCATGTTTGTTTTATATTCTCGAGAATATCGCTAGTGTATTGTATATGCATATTAAGATATTTGTCATATTTGTTATTGTGTGCACACGGATGTTTGATTATGGCAGGAAATCTCAAAGTTTTTTAGCTTTGAAGGGGCAGTTCACTCATAAGGTATAAAGTTTCCACCGATGAGTGAACATTACTTAAGACAGAAGGATTTGCCCGTCTTAAGGGAGTATCTCAAAGCTTTTAGATTTAAGGGGGCAGTTCACTCATAAGGTATAAAGTTTCCACCGATAAGTGAACATTACTTAAGACAGAAGGATTTACCCGTCTTAAGGGAGGATTAACTCATGGTCGTTTGGCCAGTGAGTGTAAGATGTTTAAGATATTAAGTTTGCTCGTCTTAAGATCTTTCGCATAATGCGAATGTGGACCTACATGGAAATAGACATGATGATCACTTTTGCATGTAATTTCCATACCACATATACATACCATTTTACCCGGGTAGTAGTAGAGCTAAGGGTATTTTGATTGCATATGGTCTTATGTCGATTAAAGATGTAATGATCTATGTAGTTGGATACTTGAGGT
Source organism: Acer saccharum (assembly GCA_030490815.1). NCBI lineage: Eukaryota > Viridiplantae > Streptophyta > Magnoliopsida > Sapindales > Sapindaceae > Acer > Acer saccharum. The sequence goes on from CM059867.1 coordinate 60,598,145, forward strand.
TCTATTGAACTGAGGGGAAGGAAGGTGTTTCTCTCTTAAACATTTTGTTTTGTGGCCGTGTATAATTGTTTGTCAATTTGGAGTGCCGTTTTCTAAAATGAATTTATAAATAAAATGATAATGTCTATGTAGCTCAAGTGGGAGAATATAAGTTTTTTATAAAATTGTGAGTAACATATGACATTATATTTTGAATTTATAAAAACCGAATTGATTGGGGTGTTTAAGTAAGAGAGAGTTGACCGAATAAAGCCCGTTATTAATGTGATCAATATTGTTGGGCTTGGTGCACCTTAGCTACATTATATATGTAGAATATGCTATGGGTTATTGTATATGTGTGGACCTAGTATTCCTTTTAGGACTAGCCATCCTATTAGGGTTGAGAATCCTCTATGGGTTAGGATTCTAGTAAGTATACTATTTATATATAGGGGGTCCCTACTCTCGCTCATGTATCACACAGTGATTCAGAATAAAAGTAACCTCCCCATTAGGTTATCTGAAGTAAGGTGAGAAGAGAGTAGAAGACTCTTTATAACTTGGATGGTTTCCACTGCGCTTTCAGGTACGCGTCTATTCATACTTATGCATACAATACGATATCTAATTATCTTAATATAATGCTTACACTATATTGTAATGTCACATTGATAAGCTTAAGATAGTATCTTGTATCATTGTAAACATAGATTATAAAATCTAATTGTGAATTTATATTGCTAATGTTTTTTTCTTTATGTTTTTTTTTTTTTTGGTTGTGAACAAAGATTTATATTGCTTGTTTACTAATTTAGTTAAGCTACAAAGATTTATATTATAATGTCACATTGTTGGCTTAATATAATATTTTGTATCGTTTTAAACATAGATGATAACTTCTAATTGTGAATTTATATTGCTAATATTTTTTATTTATAATTTTTTTTTTTTTTTTTTGAACAGATATTTATATTGCTTGTTTACTAGTTGAGCTATAAATGGTTAAGATATTGAGCATATCAACTTAACAGAGCATCAAGCCCACATCATGCATCAAATGGAAGGCTTGTGACCGAAGATTAGAAAAGGAATGAGTTTATATTCAAATTACCCAGTCTAGATAAAATTAACGTAATTTGTATTCAAATAAAAACTCAAATTTAGAAGAAAAAAAAAAAGGTGCAAAGTTCATCTCCATGAATATCTTGTGCATATGTTATTTTTATAACGGGAATTAATTACCAATGAAGCAGGCCAAGTAAAATAATAAACCTTTAGCTTAATCAAATGTTTTTTTTAAACGTAATCAAAGACTCATAAATCTCGTCCTAATTTTAAAAGTTATGTTTGGTCCCGAGAAGAGAAAAACTATATATACACTTAAAACTCCATTGTGCTAATTTTTTGTCAAGCTGCAGCCGATAAAAACAAGAATTACATGCAAAATGTCGAGTAATTTTGGATGGTGAATTGATGATGAGGTTTTTTTTTTTTTTTTTTTTTTTAAGCAGCAGGGTGTTTAATTGGTATTAAATTGGTTAATTTAATCTCCATCATATTCAATAGATTTCTTAATTAAATTTGTCATACAAATCACAAATGTAAGACCTACAAATAGGGATTGGTGTGGGGCCCAATGGAGCTGGGGAGGGTACCTCCACCCCCATTCCTTAAACCTCCCCCCACCACCTTCCCAAAAACCTATTTGAGGGGACCGGGGGTAAAGGCGTTTTGGGGGGCAGATCCCCCCTCCCCCACACTCAAAACTCATTTCCCCTGTTTCTTTTCAATTTCAATTCTAAATTTTCAATTTCTAATCTGAAAATTGGAATTCGAAATTTGAACATTTCAATCTTTAATTTGACACTGTTAAAATATTCAATCCAAAAAGTAATAAAAATATAATAAAAAATTCAAAATATAATACAAAATAAATTATATATATATATAAATAAACGTAAAAATAATATATATATATTATTTTAGGGGAAATGGGGTTTTAGGTTTGGGGGTAGGTACCCCCACCACCTCTCTCAAAATCTATTTAGGGGTAAAGTTTGCCCCCAAAATCCCAAGGGGAAATGCCCATCTCTACCTGCAAGAGAAGATAAAATTGGGTCCAATCAAGTCTTTATTAAAAATGTTTTTGTTGAAAATTTTGGTAACATTGTTTGCTGACTTTGCTCCCTCGTCGTTCTAGAGAGAAAAACTTAGGTGAGATGGAAACGTACCATGTGATATATGGATACTATATGTTATTGAATGATTTAATGTATCTATCGTTCATGCGTTTATCCTAACCAAAGTTTCTCCCTCTTCATAATACACTTTGTTTCCATTCATATATCGCTTTAATTTCGTTTGCTCGTTCTAGCTAAGTCCCTTTTTTTTTTCTTTTTTTGGTTGACAATATCTATTAATCCGGGACTAAGTATTTTTTAAAAAACTTTCGTTATTGGTAGAATTCAAGCCACTGACCTGGGAGTTATTTACTCAAACCCCAAACTTGTCCACCTACCAGCTGAGCTACGCCTCTGTCAGCACGTTTTAGCTAAGTTTCTCTCTCCTTTTAGACTACACTTTAATTATTTTCATATATATTACACTTTTGATCATATCATCAAAATTGTCCTTCTAATATCATAGAAAACACTTCAAATTAATATATCTTGAATGAAACTTTTGGATCACGACATTCTTACAAATATAAAAGAGAGCAACTTTGCTCACCCCCTTTGACTAGAGGTAACCATTACCCCCACCGTAATTGTTGACACGTGTCCCAAACTTTGAGTTAACTTTGGACTTTGGGTTAAATTTGAAACACGTGTCAACACTTGAGGTGGGGGGCAGGCCCGGCCCTAGGGGGAGCCCAGTGAGACGACTACCTAGGGCCCCCGATCTGTAAGGGCCCCCAAAGTTTGAAAAGAAAAAATTGATTTCAAATATAACCCATGTATGAATTTAAACTAACAAGCCCATAAATAAGTTTAAAATATAAGCCCACTGAATCTCTAATTTTTTTAAACTAACAAACCCATAAAGTGAGTTCAAAATAGGCCCACCAAACATATTTCTTTATAAGAAAGACCCACAACCCAATTAACATTCTTAAAACCAAAAAACAACAGTATAATACTACTCTTATCAGAGTAAGATAACCAGAAATCAAAATTGAACAAAAATCAAATTAGGACTCTCTTAAATCTTGCTATTTGCTACGAAATTTTAGATTTCAGATCCGTAATTTAAACTTGAAATCGTTCACCCATTCTTGAAGTTATTGTTCAAACAATCAAAGGTAATTAATAATTAAATCAATATTATTTTTTTGATAAACCTCTTTTTGTTAGATTGTTAGAATTCAAATAGGAAAAAAGCAGTAACTTTGTAAGTGAGTCTAGTGGTGATGATCGACTTTGTTTGGTTCAAATTGGTTGTGGATTTTCCATAGCGTAATCAAAAATCAAATTAGGGTTTTTTAAAACTCTCTTAAATCTTGCTATGAAAATTCATAATTTAGTTACAAAATCTCAACTTAAAATCTCAGGGCCCCATAAATTCATTTTCTATAGTTTGCATTGGGCCTCGAAAATCTCAGGACCGACCCTGGTGGGGGGTAATAGTTACCTCTAGTTAAGGGGGTGAGCAAAGTTGCACTCAATATAAAACTAGTAATAACAAAATTGTATTATATGAAACTAGTAAAAACATGTACTTGTACTTTTTTAATTTTATTTTTCTAGTATTAGAACTTAGATGGAATCTGATAAAATGCTTTTGTAATTTAAGAAAAACTTTTAGAAAAAAAAAAAAAAAGAAAAAAAGAAGCAGATATTGTATTGTAAATTTCGAAATTGTAATTTTTGACTTGCATATATTTTATTTTAAAATAAATTTCTACATAGAAAACTCTTATTAAATTTTCTAAAAAAATAATAATATATATATAAATATATAGTTTGCTGACGTGTTATCTTATCATTATCTTATCCAAGAAAAAAAAAATCTCTGAAAGTTCTCAACTCAACAACACCAGTCACAGAGTCGCCACCACCATGACAAGTTTTACGGCGGCGGCGCACCACCACCGGACGCGGCCTTCTTCCTCTCTTCCCGACTTCAACAACGCCACCGCACTCCACTCCCACATCGTCCCACGTCAGCATTCTCCAAAACGACAGCGTCTCGACCGATCGACACGAAAGTTTCTGGTGTTGGAATCTGGTCCGTCGGCCACCACATTGCGCCAAAAACGACCCCAGGCTCACATTTTCGCTACATCAGCTTTCCAGGTCAGTTCTAGATGATCGATCCATCAGTCATTGAATCTTCATCGGGACATCAATATTTGTGTTCTAAATTTTGATTTTTCGCTCCAATATTAGTTAAATCTCTGAAAACATAATTTTCAATTTCAACATTACAGATTTCAGTTATTTTCGGTTAAATTAGTTATTCCCGCTATTTTTCTTCTTAGTTTAATTAAGTTAAAAAAATGAAAAGAAAAAAAAAAAAAAAAAAAAAAAAACAATTTAAGCTTCAAAATTAGTATAATCATAATAAAATTTGTATACATTCGATTATTTTGGTTGTTTCAGTTACTTGGGTTGATTCTGCTGTTTTGTTTGCTGTTTCTGATTTGATTATTTGAATGTTTTTATTTTTCTGCAAAAATATTAGTTTAATTGAGTTAAAATTTAGGATGATACGATATTTAAATTTCACAGAACATCATCTAATCTTCAGAGTTATGACAATAATCATGGGGTTATATAACTTATATTGTAAGACAAATGAGTTTATGTTAGGATTTTGTAGGAGTAGATTCAGTTTTGAAATCGAAAATGTACTCTTTTTAATCTAAACAAGTTGATTGTTTTGAGGTTTTTATAGTTTTCAGTGATTATGTCTTTGATGAGTTTAAAATATGGTCATTTTCTCAAATCATTAGTAATTTTTTCGCCAAATTTCATGTAGTTCTTCTTAACTGTAAGGATATTGACGATATTCGAAATTCAGATCATTTGAGTAACCTATATATATTGTTCTTTGCAGGCGAGTTCGTTTAGTAGAACGAAAGCATCGATTACCCAACAATTCCGGGATGAAGCAGACCAGAATTATGCCGATTTTGATTCCAAGGTATCATCTCATCGGCTTAAAATTCTGCTTCTTGACTGTAGAATGCATTAGTTTATAAATTGAAGAAATCAACCGGTTTGTGTATGTGCTGAATGAATTAGTGTTGATTATTGACTTTGATTTTGCTAGATATATCACATTTTACGCTAAAGGTTTATAACCTTCTTGATGTTAATCGAATTCAAGATATTTCCTTTTTATTGATGTCATTGGAACGGAGAGAAATCTTTTCGTAATAAGGCAGAAGCTGTAGTTATTTGCTGATGATGTTCTTACAATGTAGCATGCTAAAGAATCTTTTCGTAATCAGACTGAGGCTTTTGCAGTTCCGAGGAGGAATGCAATGGCGATGATCTTGTCGAGTTATATCTTCTCCGAAATTGGTTCCAGTGAAACTGCATTTGCTCAACCATATGTTGGGTTGAGAGAATACATAGATACCTTCGATGGTTATTCACTCAAGTACCCTCAAAACTGGATTCAAGTCCGAGGTTCTGGAGCTGACATATTTTTTCGGGATCCTTATATTCTTGATGAGAATGTATCGGTGGACGTTTCCTCCCCCTCATCATCCAAGTACAAGAGCATCGAAGACTTAGGTACACCCGAAGAAGCTGGAAAGAAAGTACTCAAGCAGTATTTGATAGAGTTCATGTCTACAAGACTTGGCGTAAAGCGCGAATCAAACGTGCTATCCACATCCTCAAGGGTAGCTGATGACGGGAAGCTTTATTATCAAGTTGAGGTAATCAAACCATTTCACACATAGGAAAATCACATTGTTTATTTTTCCTTCATCTGTTGAATCTCCTTGTTATTAGGTTAACATAAAGTCGTTCGCAAGCAACAACGAGCTGGCTGTTATGCCTCGGGACAGAGTTGTTGGTCTGGAATGGGACCGGCGTTATCTTTCAGTTCTCGGAGTTGAAAACAACCGCTTGTACGAGTTGAGATTGCAAACACCGGAAAATGTATTTGCAGAGGAGGAAAGCGATCTTCGCAGAGTTATAGACTCATTCAGAGTAAACAAGGTGTCTGATTGATCAATTTTCCAGGAAAAATTTTTGTTAATTTTTTTGCTCGGTTTTTGATTGTTGATTAATCATTGTATCTATAACACAATCGAAACATTTTCATTCATCCGAAAATATTATCCATGTCTTCATATCAATAGAAGAACATTACCAAATTACCAAATTCAATTGTATTATGTAAATTCATGAATGAAACCACATCGGCATTGAACAAACGACGATACATACACCACACCACAGCGATATCAAGAAGATAAATACGAGAGTAATTTGATATCGATACAAAGAATAATGTCACGACCTCACTTGATATTCCCCAGCTCGTGTGAGAGCTCGAAAACCTTTATAGAGACGATTAGGTACAACCCTTAGGTCCAGTTTATCGATTTGCAGGCCGGAGAGGGCAATGCCCATAATCCTAAAACCTAATTGAAATGTGGGAAATACGTTAAGGCAATCCAATCCTGCCTCGAGCACCATTGTACCGGTCAATGCAGGAGCTTTATCTTTCGGAATCCGTCCAATAGACCAAGTGCACATCTGTAGATGCATTTACAAAATAAACATCAAATTTCCGATCAGGCTTTTGAAGACGAAAGAAAATAAGGGACAAGGTTCATTGCCATCCTAACTTCATATTTCGAATTGGCTCTCAACGACTACTAATTCATAGTGTCAATATAAAGCATTAGAGAAGCAATAAAATGCACCGTCATGATAATTCAAACAACGAGACAAACGGCATCATAACTTCTACAACGGACTGCAGATGTATTGCAATGATTACATAAAAGTACCTTATTAGTAAGGATGTCGACTGTGCCATGATTTGAACTCAGATCAGCTGATAAAACGCAAGAAGGAAGTTGAAATTGCAGTGTTATTGAGTCAATTATCTTTCCTGGATCATTTCGTATTCCAACCATCACACTAATACGACATGTTCCAGTACTGGACGTTAGCTGTGGCTTTACGTATATTGGGGTGCTTTTCAATTTTTTAACCCTGCATAGAGGTGAAGTAGAATTAAGTAAACAACAAATCCAATGTTGGTGGCTGAAAAACACGAACCAACGTATTCTTGCATCTTGGCCTAAACACAGCTACGATAGGGTCAATAATTCAGTGAAGCAAGATTAAAATACCACATAATTCCATTCAAAAGAAGACATTTAGGCATGAGTTTCTCTTTCACATACCTGTAACTCATGAGCTTAAATTGTCCATCAGGAGGCACAAATGACAGAATTTGATTGGCTTCCCAAGGTCGAAACCGAACACAGGGATGAAACCTCACGTCGTCCAGAAGAGAAGGGTTTGCAAAGGAAAGAGTCAAATCCGGAAGACCAGAGAGAAGGGCGTTAACTTGAACTTCACCGTAAATCTCACATTTCACCAACACCCCATCCCTAAGCAGTGCATGCAAAACAATGAATTGCTTAGCCCTTTGAGTGAACAATGCAGTATAAAATACAAGGCATACAATATGGGCAGGTGATATAATTAATCAGTTCCTCATCTATGGTCCCAACCCCTATTTGTTGCCAACTAGTGGCTATTTCAATTTCACTAGCTAGAGATTGTTTGCAGACAAGCTAGTGTTAACTGTTAAGATCTCAACCCGATAAAGAGTCCCCATCATTTTAAAATAACCGAGGCTCACTTTTAAAGACCTAACTAGAGCAATCCAAATCCTTCATCAAAGCATTGACATTGAAAAATTGAAGTTCGCGGCAATATAAAGGATAGTTATAGACCTGTTTATAGTTGCATCCATTTCTTCGACAAGATCAACATAAACTTCATTGTTAGCATATTTCACATCTGTTGTTCTCCAAGGGACACAAGAAGCTGTTGCACCAGGTAGGGTGTCACTCATATTGTTAGTGTTACCAGTCACAACACTCAACATTTTGCTAACGATATTTGGTGGAGCTATCATTTCTCTCAGAATGTTAGGTTCTGTAGTGAGAGGGAAGCCATTGTCTATCATCTCATCCAGAAGCTGCCAGTTATAACGAACATATTAGTCAGATTCAATACAAGCATGACTTAATCAATCATTAAAAAGCCGGGATGATGAACAGAAACTCTAAAGTGGGAAAATGAGAAAAAGGGTCAAATGTAGACTTAAAACTTCCCCCTTTTCTTCCTGTTTCCGAAAAAGGTGAATGTCTGGGTAATTCGTGAATGCCTAATTCTATTGTAGGACAAAAGAACAAATTATGAAAAGAAAAGTACCTATTTTACTACCCGCTCACTTATTTCTGCCGAATCTAACCAAAATAAGTTGGAAATCCGTATATAGATGATAAAGTCTTAGACAAGGAGGATATCAGTCAACATAATTTAACGTCTCCTACAAGTCAACAGGCATATGAAGCATCCTGGCGGTAAATTAGACTAACCTAAATCGTTTTCAAACAAGTTGTCTGTCTAGTAATTTCCCCAACAAAAATTATAATCAACAGAGAAAGAATGTCTAGCATAGACTGAAATACCTCATAGACAATGACAAAGTTATCCTTGATCAAATCTTCATTCAATCCTCCAAGGTACTCCGTAAGGACATCGGCAACCCTACAAAGAAACTAAAACATCAAGTACATAAAGGTCAACGATTTAACATCTTTCAGAAATCAACACATGTATAGATCATATCATATTTAGATTTTAAACCACATATGGATTGAACATTCACCTCAATACCCATCAAAGGTGCCATTTCAACTTGGGTGCATGCCAGAAAGGTAATCCCCTCACGAACAATTTGAAACAGGTAATGAGTCGGTGAAGCAATAACCGGCATCAACTACAGAAAAAGCAAAATTGTGTAAGACAATAAAACAGAAATCACTATATCAACTTGAGTTGCATAACAAAACTAACGATGAAATATAAAACAAGTAGCAGAAGTGCCTAAAAACAATACAAAGAAGACATGAAGCAACTATGTCGAATTGTCGACTTGAATTGCATATATGAACTAAAATAACAAATGAGAAAAACAGATTAAACTACAAAAATATAGATAAAATTATGTAAGCAAACCATCAAAATATAAACATGTGACACCAAAAACATAAATCAGTTATACCAACTTAAACAAAAAAATGAAAATGAAAAAGCACAACCAGAAATTGTACTTCAAGATTCAGAAGTATAAAAACCAACTCGAATTGCATTATGAAACTGAAAATTAAATGAGACCCCAATATCGAATTCGAAAAAGAAAGCTAACAAGCACATAAAATTGAAGACTATCAATCTAAAATACATGTGTGTATTGATTATAATTATAGGTACCTTGAAGGAATCACCTTGAGAGAGAACATGATCCCAGAACCAATCGCATATTGATCGATCTACACGATGCCCAGTAAGCTGTTTCTCCAGCATTACCTCGCTGTTACAACCCAAGCAATCAAAAAAAAAAAAAAAAAAAATCAAATCTTTCAGTTGAATTCAAGCATGTTTGATATAGTTACGATGCAAAAAGAAAATCAAGGAGCAAAATTTGAGAACCCAGATGAGAAATCAAGTGAATTTTGAGTGAAAGAAGGAGACTTGATGATGAATCTTACCCAGAATCTGATAGGAGAAATATACACTGCAACATCTCTGGCTCTGTCTCTCTTTTTGTGGCCTTTGAGAAAAATTTGGTGTCAAGAGTTTATATATGTCCCAGTTAAAGGTCCTTACCAAAAAAAAAAAAAAAAAAAAAAGTCCCAGTTAAAGGGAGATAATTATATTTGAGTTGTTTTCCAAAATAATAATAAAAAAAAAAGTGTTTTTTCTTTAAAAATGAAAAAAAGAGTTTACATAAGTTGAAGTTTATAACTTTAATCGAAAATTAACGGGTGACGGAATCCCACACATTTTTTCATATAGATACCATTTGACACCTGTGTAAAATAAAATGGTGGTGTCTAAATATTACAATAATTTGAGGTTTTTTTAGAGGAGAGTGTGAAGGGCATCGCGTACCACCGGGCCAACATCATATTGTCAATTTTTTTTTAATCATAATCTAAATTTACTTCGGATCAATTGGAATCCAGCACCTTATTAGATCTCATGCATTTATTATTATTATTATTATTATTATTATTATTGTTACTACAAAGACCATCCCAAATTAATTCCTTAATTCCTATGTCAATTTCATTGAAACCAATAATTTTAAGGAAAAAAAAATAAGAAGATGTTGAGAACTCTCTGAGAACCCAAGTATTCATGAAGCCAAACCAAACCATCTCTTTTTTTCAACATAATGTAAAATTAAGAACACAAAAATGGAAGATACCAATTTTTTGTTCAATTCTTCTAAGTTTAATACCAAAGTTCAACATAATTTGACAGCAAGAAAAACTTGTAGGATAGATGTCTATGTCATACTCAATCATAACATGTCACGTGGTAAAAATGGCACGTGATTGAATCAGCATGGATACGTGTCACATGATTGCACTCATGCTGCTATTCTGAATAAATCTTGCTGTGCCTGAAGAATGCAGTAGCAGTGCTCTTTGCATACAGTAGAATATCAGACTACAAAGAAACCAGAGAGAAAAAACATTGTTGTGCTCAACAATTGGCTAAAGTAGCCAAAATTCCTTGGCAAATTGATAGAGAATTGAAACAACATAGTACTTTTATGACCCAAAAAAGAGAACATATTATTGTTCTATCAGTGAATTTTCCTGTAATTCAATTATACAAATATTAGGAGTCTAGAAGAAGATCATACAAAACATCTGGTAATTTGTTTCCTCATACAAGTTCAACAAAAACCAACTCAATACAGGCCAATTTGTACACGTTGCCTACTCTCGTCAACATCTCTTCCATGAGCATATTTCCTCCATCTTAGATTCATACAACGCTGAATGCTGACTGCAAGCCAGACGTGAACCGGGATGCGATGGTCTGGGTGGCAAATTGTTGGAATTGCTTCTTAGCATCTGCAAATAACATCAAGTGTTTTATATAGATGGATATTTTATTAAGAAAAGATATTTAAGTTGCAGCAGCAGCAACTAAGCAGACTAGCCATAGAAAAGATAAATGCCTGGAGGGACACTTAAAAGCAAAAATAGCAATATTTTAACAAAGCCAAAAGGGTTATCGTCAAAAAACGCACGGAGTACATAAAGGCCCCATACATATTAAAAGCTTTATCGTCCAACAAAAGGAGAAAATTTTGACACGTCTGCAAAGTTCGGTAACCCAAAAGCAATACTAGGAAGTGGGAGTTATCTGGCCATCTACTTAACTCAGACTTGAATTGTTATGTGATGTTCTAATCCGTCATGTGTCATTCCTAAAAGCCTTAACGTTACTGTGTATGCCATGCTAAATTATATAATAATGGGTCAAATTTCAGTTCCCAATTTCGACCTACCCTGCAGTTGATATGTATTTTTGACACAAACAAAGATATATGGAAAACTAGATACTTTATAATGTTAGCAATGATATTGGAAATCTGCTATATTATAAACACGGGGGAACCCAAATAACAAAGTTCACACATGAACAAACCGTATTTTGCGGAAACAAATACCTTTTCTGCATTTGGTAAAACCAATGATATTTGCAAGACTGAGGGTCAAACAGACTCCAACAACAAGGAGATAATCAGCTTCGAACCTAATCAGAGAGAATATTGCAAGGAAAATCCATGCAACAGCCTACATGATAAAGAAACCAAACACTTCAGGTAACTGTAAAAGAATGAAGTACAACAAAAATACAAGCAGATAAACTATTTTACAAAAATTCTAAGCAATTACGTTCATCCATAAATCATCACCTCCAATTAGTGTAAGTTTTTTCGAATTCATATACAAAAATATAAGTTACATTTTACTTCCAAATCTACTGATTTTATTTGGTCCTGCAGATTCATTCACACCTGTGCTACGTTTGTTTAGCTAACAAAAATTTAAGTTGATCAAATATTCACTTACTGTAAGGTAAAGGGTCCACCAGAATAGCCAGGAATCTTTCTTGTTCATCCGAGCCATTGACTACAGCAACAAGGATAACAATGCATGAGATGTAAATATCAACTATACAAGAGGAAGAATTCTCAAGTAACCGAGTGGTATTCTTGAAAAGGTAATGGTCATAGTGAAGATAAGCTGATGCTATATAAACATGGTATAGGTAATACTAACCTCTTGATCAAGGGATTCAAATTTCCACACACTCTCACCCTCATCATTAATTTCATTCCACCACCTCAAACCAACTAAAATACGACCACTCACATTCTTGACAACCCAAAAATCAAGAGCAGCAAGAAATACAGTCACCACAAAAATGATGACGAAGCTGTCAAAGAATAGTGTAGAAAGAATGTAAAATGCCAAGGATGTTGCCTGCCAAAAAAAAAAACAAGAAATACAATATCACACAGTGAAATAGGATTGCAGAACAAAATAATATTCTAAATCGTGTATAGTAGCTTTACCTTGAAGAGAACATGGAAAAGGCATGTCTTTGGGTTGGCATAGTTTTCACCCGGAGGCTGCATGTAAGCGCAAACATCATTCACAAGGACAACTAACAGCTAATAGAGATGCTCAATTAAACAATTTCACTCTGCCTAAAATAAAAACATTTCTGTAAAAGTGATATATATGAGATTCTATTTAAATTGGAAGACACAAAAGATTGTAAAATTTCATAGGTGTATCTCCCCTGCACAAAACTACGAAAGGGATTTCAAACTTCACCTTGACTAAAAACTTGGAAGTCATTTCATACAAGTATACAACTACAACCACAACAGCTATTGCACTCAACAAAGTAAACATAGAGCAAATAAGTCTTCTATTTAATTACCATACCCACACAGTTGAAGGGAAACACTTAATGGAGCACTAAAATGATAATATGTAGCATGCTTTATTAATCCCATATCTTGAAAATTAGAAACACTAATGAAGCAGGCATCATTGACCAACAGTTTTAACCAATTTAACTTAAGCAATGATCTAAGAACATGCTCCTCTTACGAACATATTGTCCTAGAAGCCAGTGCGCCATAGCAATGATGGCATAACCCAATCGAACATTGGATCTCTAGGAAAGCAATGACAATAATCTCCTATCGATTATTTGCCTCAAGCGATCCAAACACAGGAATCAGCATTACAAGTTCTATTTTCTTTATTTGGCCTCTTATAGCCCCCTTAAAAGATTATTCAATGCCTAATTTTCAGCAACCAACTCGAAACACAGTTGAACCCCAACAAATTCACTACTTTTGATGAGATCAAAGCAACACAAAAAAGCTCAGACACTACATCAGCATTTTCAATTCTTTTGTCAGATTCTCGCAAACTAAACAGAAAGATCAATCCTTTCATTCAATTTTATCATCATATCAGCAACCAAACAAATGGGTATGATTCAAATCATCCAAAAACTACAGATCTAAATCAATACTCATAAATTATCATCAAACAGAGAAGAAAAAAAAAACACTTACGAACCCAGATAACGTAGACAACTCACCTGGTTGAGATCCATCACCAGAATTTATTTGAGAAGCTTTTTGATCTATTTGTTGTAGTGGAATAATAATTCTAGAGATTTTCTCATGCGAAATTTATGTCGGAGCTGTTTTTATGTTAAAGGCTCTGTTTCGATTTTTCGTCGATCCAATGAAACCTGTGAAATTTATGAAAAAGACCTCTTATTTGTGGAAATTACTCTTACACACTCTTCTTTTTAGTGTTTTTCTTTTGGGGCTGATAAAAATATTTCTCATTTAGAAGTGAGTTTTTTTAGTATTATCAATTAATCATCATAAAAGGTCAAAATATGGAAGATAAAAGATGATACTTTTCCTTTTGTTTATTATTATTATTATTATATCCAAAAATTTACAACCAAAAAAAAAAGGAAAGAATTTCAATCTAATGTTAAGCATGTTTTTTTTTTTTTTTTTAATCATTTGATTACAATTTCCAATTAATTAGTATTAATAAAGTATTATTAAACCATATTTTCAAAGACTATAATTGATTATATTTATTTAAATCCGTATTTATACATGGGAAAGCTGGAAAGGTAAGGTGGTGGGTGGTAGCACAGCACCTCTTAGTATAGGTGGTTGGACATCTCCCTTCCACATTAGTGGTAAGGGGTTCAAATCCCGCCATATGTATTTTACAAGTATGTGTAGGGAGTTTTTCTTCTCAGTCTGTGGGAAGTAGGTATCTCCCGTTATGGGAGTAGATATCTAGACCTCACATGTATTGTTTGATCTCGGTAGGTCCCGGTAGTCCTATCATAATAGTTATTGTAATATTAAAAATAAAATTAAAAAAAAAAAAAAAAGTGGTGGGTGGTGAAAGACTGAAAAATAAATAAAATAAAATAAAATAACTTTTCTAAACTTTATTTTTTAGTGGGCTCAAACTTTGGTAACACAACATGAGGCTTCCATTAGACCATTACCCAAAAAAAATCATGGGTTGGACCATATATCATTGAAATGGTTTAATTGAACAAAGGTCCAATGTATGAGAGATTTGGCCCATCTTTTGCTTTGGCATTTACAATCCATGGATTTTGTGTCACTAGATAATGCTACAACGCAGCCCTCTTTTTTTTTTTTTTGGATAAATTTTGTGTCACTAGTTGACATTGACAACATAAGAGTGAAGAAGAGGAGGTGGTGGTGATGCAAAAGATTGAATCAATGAGAGGCTGTGGATGTAATGTAACCAAAGTGAAGTGAGGGTTGGGTGGGTCATTGTCTTATCCTAACTGTAAGAATGAGAGAGAACCAAAGAAAAGAAAGAAAGAAGAGATGGGCAAGAAAGAAAACAGGAGCCAAAATATTTCAAAAACTCATTATTTCAAGTCCACAAACAGTTCCAAATATAGAGAGAGATTGGCTGCAACACCATGGCAAGGTTGGTGGTGATGCAGCAACAAACTCAGCCTTCTTTCTCCATCCTCACTTCTTCTCTCTCTGACTTCAATGGCACCAGACTCCACTCCCAAATTCAGGTCCCCTCTTTCTCCATCCCTGGTTTTTGAGTTTCTTGATGATAATTGTGTGTGTTTTTGAGCTAGAAAGTTGAAAAGTTCCATTCTTTATTGGAAATTTAAGAACTTGCTTTGTTGTGTTGACATACCTGAAGATTTTTAGTACAATTCTATTTCTATATGACACTCTTAAGTGGCTGCTAGATTTTACTCTTTTGTTAATGCTTAGATTGAATGTATAGACATTATGGAAATGTAAATGGTGGGCATTTTCTGATAATTTGTGGTTTGAGTTTCTCTCTTGTTATCGAGTTTCTTGATGATAATTGTGAGTGTTTTTGAGCTAGAAAGTTGAAAAGTTTCATTTTTTATTGGAAATTTAAGAACTTGTTTGTTGTGTTGATATACTTAAAGAGTGATACTACAATTCTACATAACATTCTTAAGTTGGTATTTACTTTTATTGTTTGCTACATTTACTTTACTTTTTTTATGCTTAGATTGTATACAGACATTATGGATTCATAAATGGTTGGCATTTTATGATACTTTGTGGTTGGAGTTTCTTGATGATAATTGTGAGTGTTTTTCAGCTAGAAAGTTGGAAAGTTTCATTCTTTATTGGAAATTTAAGAACTTGCTTTATTGTAATGATATACTTGAAGAGTTATAGAACAATTATGTCATTCTATTTGACATTCTTTAGTGGGTACAAGGTATTTACTTTTTATTGTTTGCTAGATTTTTACTTTTTTATGTTAAGATTGTATATATACATTATGGAAATGTAAATTGTTGGCATTTTGTGATAATTTGTGGTTTGAGTTTCTCATTAACATGAAAATGTGGATGGTGGTGCAGTATAAAAGAAAGGTATGGCAACCGAAAGGGGGATTGCAGGTTACAGCATCAAGTGAAAAGAAAATTCTTATAATGGGCGGGACTCGATTCATTGGTTTATTTTTGTCAAGACTCCTTGTCAAAGAGGGTCATCAGGTATTACAAATCTCATTTTTTAACAAATTGTTGCTGTGTTGTTTGTAGATTAACTATTTGAGGATAATGAATTCATTTGTGTTAGGTCCTTGTATATGACTTATCTTACATTATTAATTCGGTAGGTAACCTTGTTTACTCGAGGGAAAGCACCAATCACCCAACAATTGCCTGGTGAATCAGACAAGGACTACGCCGATTTCTCTTCTAAGGTATTATTATTGCATAGGTTTGAGAAGTCTGTTAAAATTTTGAGATGCTTTCAGTAGTTTACTTTTTGGAGGGATGAACTAGTGTTCAACAAGTATATTAAGGATTATTTTTATTTTTTCTACTGATTTTGGTTTGCTAGATCTTGCATTTGAAAGGAGACAGGAAGGACTTCGACTTTGTGAAATCTAGCCTCTCAGCCGAAGGCTTTGATGTTGTTTATGATATCAATGGTAGGCGTGGTCTTATTTACTACTCTCTTTGAACTTTGACCCCTTCCATTAGACATTTTTTACAACAAGCACATAACGTGTCAATCTTTTTCTACAAATTCTGACTGTTTTCTTGCCATATCTTCAGGACGAGAGGCAGACGAAGTTGAACCTATATTAGATGCACTGCCAAAGCTAGAACAGTATGTTCTGAACCATCTGTTAAGGATGTTTAATAGAGTCTAATCAGCTTTACATAATCATCCATTGCAAATTTTTGGATCTTTCATTAGAAGATCGAAACCAAAAATTATTATGAAGTATTTTTAATGCTTCAAAGGATACATAACACTTTTGAATAGGCATGATTCAATTATAAAGTTATTAAATGTGAAATTACTTAGTTCGGATATGCACAAAATGATTCATGGTGCCTAAAGAAGATTTATATTACTGTGAGGTAAATTGACTTGACGAGCAGTAGAAAAATGAACAGTGGCATTGATAGCTTAGTTGGATACATGTTTCCTACCAAAAGTAGAAAAAATTTGGCGGGGAATATAGTGTGAGTGAATGGGATATGGATTAAAAATATTTCAAAGAAAATGTCCAGGCTACAAGTTTTAAGAACTGTTTTTATGTTTTTATGTAAACTCATGATCAGAACCACACGGTTGTTTTCCCTTTGTGTAACGGTTTTCTTTAAAAAATCTAACATTCTGCTAATTCTCAGGTACATATATTGCTCCTCAGCCGGTGTCTATCTCAAATCTGACCTCTTACCACACTTTGAGGTGGGTTCATGATTATTCTTTTGTTTTAGAATGATTAAGTGATCTCAACACATCATACTATGTCGAAAATTATAAGTGACATAGCTAAATAAGTTGTGATTTAATGAATTTCTTTTAATACATAATTTGTAATTTGTCCTAATGTGTTCTGGAAGACATTGTATCTTTAATTTTTCTGAAAGAACTTTAATAACTTGGATATCCGTTTTGTTTCAACTATTATTTGTTTTACACAGAGTTATCTTTTCACTTCATTTATATTTTCATTACATATCTTCTGATAAGTCTGCACTTTGTGATAGATCGATGCAGTTGATCCGAAGAGCAGGCACAAGGGAAAGCTTAATACAGAGGCCTTACTGGAATCAAAAGATGTGAATTGGACTTCTATAAGGCCGGTGTACATATATGGTCCCTTGAACTACAACCCTGTGGAAGAGTGGTTCTTTCACAGGTTGAAAGCCGGTCGCCCAATTCCAATTCCCAACTCGGGAGTGCAAATAACCCAACTTGGTCATGTGAAGGTAAGCAAAATCTCAAACCATTAGATGTTGGTGTTACTTGTTAGTGTGTGCAAGTAACTCATGTTAGAAATTACTTCGAATCGAGTTAATTACCATATCAATTGATATGAAAAGGAGACACCTCTTGCTTTCATACAAGAGCCATTTTATGGTGTCAATCAAAGGGGCATCCCTTTGAAGTCAAATTTAATATTTAGCTTCTCTTCGATCATATTTTGTGGTTGATTTGCATATTATTTTAATAATCTCTTCCACAAAGACTAGTTCAGCATTCTTGTAACAATTTTCGTGTTATAAATTATAAAAGTGAGTTTCTGTTGTACAATCCCAGGACTTGGCAACTGCTTTTATCAAGGTTCTTGGTAACGAAAAGGCTAGCAAGCAGGTATTCAACATCTCGGGAGAAAAGTATGTCACTTTCGATGGATTAGCAAGAGCATGCGCGAAGGTGATTTAGACGGACTTTTTATATTGCAAATGGTATTAAACATATGCTCTGTGATTGAAGTTAACTGACTATAAAACTATTCATTTTGTAATTTCCCTCCCAGGCTGGTGGATTTCCTGAGCCCGAACTTGTCCATTTCAATCCCAAGGAGTTTGACTTCGGTAAAAAGAAGGCATTTCCCTTCCGTGACCAGGTAATTTCAAACATAAACATTATGTTTAGTCAACATGTAGAGAAACTGATTATGAGTAGCTTTTTTATACAAGTATATAATCCTTATATTTCTTGATGAATTGTTCAACGTTCCTCCTGAAAAACGAAATTTGAAAAGATAAAGGTCCCTTTTCCGGTTGTCCATATCTATTATCATGTTGTCACCAATCTATTGATTCCCTTGATGGAATGAAAGGGAATTCTCAGTAACACCATTACTTTTGCAATGCAATGCAGCATTTCTTTGCATCGGTTGAAAAGGCAAAACACGTGCTTGGGTGGAAGCCTGAATTCGACTTGGTGGAAGGTCTTACAGACTCCTACAATCTAGATTTTGGCAGGGGAACATTCAGAAAAGAGGCTGATTTCTCTACGGATGACATGATTCTCGGCAAGTCTCTCGTTTTCCAGTCCTAAACCATCCATCCATCTCTCGTCTTTATTATTTTTGCCCCCGTGTAATTTTTCCTGCCCTTTTCTTTAGGCTTTTGAAACTGTTATAATCTCATCAGGAAAGGAAACATTTGCATTCTACATGTACTATTATGCAACCTTATATGAGTAAATCAGTTAATAGAATTAAAAAGAATTTGCTGACTTGTATTGTAGTTGCCTCTCTAGTCTCTATGTTGCTTGTTCTTATAAACTATTTCATACTTTGAATGTTCAACTTTGAACAACATGCTTTTGAAGTCAAGAAAGTGTGACATGGTAAAAGATTATTGACAATGATCTAGGAACAATATTTCTTTGGCACTTGTAGAAGTTAAATTTTTTTATTATTATTAAATATTATCAACCATTCCTCTGTTGTATCCGAAAAACCCTCCCACGAAGCTTTAAGAGGAGGAGGAGATACTAAGGATTCATTCCCGCATGCTATGATATTTTTCACTTTAAGTTTAGTCGCTATGGGAAGTGTCTACGTAAATAATGCATATATCTCTGTTTTTTATTTGAAGTATTATACTATTATATAAATTTGAGGTTTTTTTAAGGAAAGGGATGACTCAAACCCATAACCTCAGGGACCCGTGGGGACCCGAACCGTTAGAGGTAGTTTTAACCGTACCAATTAAGTTGTGGTATAGGGTTGGTATTTTTTTTTTTTAATACCTAATTTAATTTCGGTACTGTTATGGGATTTCAAGTCCTCACCCTGCCCCGTCCCTGTACCCCGTTATCAATATATATATTTGAAGCACGTAATTAGTATTGGAATTAACTCTTTAAAAAAAAAAATAGTACTGTGACTACTGTCCTCAGAAAACATAATTTTCCTTCATTTTTTCCCTTTGACTAACATATTCTCCCTCTCATTTTTTCCCATTTTTTTCCCTCCATTGAAACACCACTCCATTCCAGGTCATTGTATATAATTTACCACCACACTATTATTTTCATATTATTCAATAATATTTATATGATCTTTATCAAAAAATCATTAAAAAAAAAAAAACATTAAGGGGATGGGGACGGTATAAGACAAAAAAACTGATCCCTTAATAGGGAATACCCATACCCGCACCGTTTTTTTAAGACGAGTATTCATAGAGGATGGTATTTCTCATACTAATTGGTATTAGGGATGGTATTAGAAAACCCATATCCAACCCGTACCATTGACATCCCTATACAGATGTAAGAGGCTTACCATCGAATTAACCTTTTCTCGTCATATATCCCCGTTTTTAAAAGAAGATAACTGAGATATAATTTGTAACTAATGTGTAAATCAACATGCATCATTTAGGTTGAAAATTCAGTGTAAACGGATTGGACAATGTAGAACAGATCTCTTCAAAACAATGGCTTTCTGTTACAAGTCACAGTCAATTCTTATTATGTGCACCTAAAATGCACTCAAAACGTTGCAAAAAAAGTTAGATGACCCCAGTGTGAGACAGATGTTGGTGTTTAATTTGTCATTTGTTGGTTGTGGGAAGATAAACCACCAAATGCATGATAAATCAACACGTCTACGGTCTACTAAGATCAATAAAGAAATATTAAAAGATTTTTTTTTTGTTGATTAAATACAACAACAGGATTACAACAACGGGAATACAGATCCAGGACATGATTAAACAAAATTGAGTTTTTATATATATATATATATATATATATATATATATAAAGAAAAATTCATTGTAAAATGAAGTTTATGATACAAAATAAAACAAAAGAACGCTTACTCAATATGAACTAAATAATCTTATATTTAAAAAAGAAATTAAAAAAAGAAACACAATATTAATAAATAAATAATAACAAGAAAAACAACATAAATTACAATCTAATTTTATAATACGAAATTTTGTTTTGTATTTGTTATTAATTCACTTCAGATTTATACAAAATAATTGATTAATAAATATTACTAGATATGTTTTGAATTTGAAAATCAAGTTTATTAGTAAGTTTTTTTTCTTTCTAAAATTAGAGATATGTATTGGAGGAGAGGGAGTTTAATATGGTAATTAAAAATTTAGAAGAGAGTATTTAATATGTAATAATTAATCTAATGATTTAGGAAAGATAATTTCTTTTTTTAATAATTTAATTAAAAAAAAGATAAAAAAGATAATCTTGTAACAAAATGAAGTGTCTTTAGAATTTTTTTAAAATTTAAATTTTGAGAATGAAATATTTTTAGAAAAGAAATATAAAAAAAAAAAAAATTGGATTGTCAAAAGAAGCTCTCATCTCATAATTGTAAATTGTTATGCAATGCATTAATTGCTTCATCTCCTTATATATATTCACCATCGGTTTTTGGTAGCCGATGATAATAAATATATTCTCTATTAATAGCTCTTCATTGTAATAATATATAATTATTCTTTTCCGAAACAAATTAAAAGTTTCTTCTTCTCTTTCATGATTCAAATGTCTCATATTTATTAATTAGATATTATTTATGATAATAAATAAAATAAAATAAAAAATCAAAAGAGATGGAGAGTCTCTCCTTCTCATAATTTCTTTCATGCAATAAATAACCATCCATTAATATATATATATATATATAATCTATTAATTAGCTATTAATTTTTTATTATTTTTTTGAAGATCCTCCTCCTCTTCTTACGACTCAAATGTTTTATATTTCATTCATGTATTAAAAAACCATCCATTAATCTATATAATACCCATTAATCAGTTATTAATTGTAGGAATTTATATATATATATATACATTCTTTCTATTATCAGTTCGAACTGACAAAAATTATATCAGTTCCTTATATGTGGGCCACTGGATTTAAATACTTTGACTAACAAGTGCATACAACCAAGTCAAAGTATTTAAATCCAGTGGCTCACATGCAAGGAACTGATATAACTTTGGTCCGTTCGAACTGATAATAGAATTTCTGTATATATATATATATATAAACAGATGGAGAGTCTCTTTTTCCATTAATCAATATAATATCAATAGATTTAAGTTAAACAACCCTTTATTTTCCAACCCTTCATTTCCAATCCATTTTCTATAAATTAAAATTCACAAATTGAAGAATATGCTTCGATTCTTCCACATGATGACGCTGCTTTTTTCTTTTTTCTCTTTTTTCAGAAATCAACATGTCATGTA
The DNA here is from genome assembly GCA_030490815.1 of Acer saccharum. Lineage (NCBI taxonomy): Eukaryota > Viridiplantae > Streptophyta > Magnoliopsida > Sapindales > Sapindaceae > Acer > Acer saccharum. The sequence goes on from CM059867.1 coordinate 60,620,315, forward strand.
CATATTGTTTCTTTTCTTTCCGTTTCAAAATAGTCTATTCTATAAATAGCGTTTTTTATTTTTATTTATTTTTTATTTACTTTAAATAATGTTGTTATACGTTATTAATTTATGCATATTTGATGTGCAATTATTTTGATTTGGGGACGCCGAAAGCAACGTTTAATTTATTTTGATTTGGCATAATAATTGTTGTTGTTTTTGTTGACGTGAAAGGAACGATTGAGTTAACTTGCTAGATCAAAAGTATTTAATTTCGTGGTTGTTTTCATTTTTATTAGAAATTTTTTATCATGATTTATAGTCACCTTTGTATCGTGATCGTGATTAAGGAAAATAATATCGAAATTTAAAAGTCTCTCAACCTGAATTTTCTTTTACTTTCTTTGCAAAAATATACTATTAGTGGCCTTGATTCATTAATCAAAATAAGGCACTTTTTAGAAAGAAGAAATTGAGAATAAAGGAGATCAAGTAGGTAGTATATATCTTGACTCCTTAATATATCTTGATGCCCCTATCGCAGCTCTTTGAATTTATTTTCATGGATCTGCACGACACTATCGATATCTATTCTCTCCTTTATTTTCATGTATAAACATTGAAGTGTTGTTTCCTTGGCTTTTGCCTGACTTATAGATATGCATTTTCAAAAAAAAAAAAAAAAAAAGTTCCCCGGAGCACACCCAATCATAGAAAAATTCAACACTTGTAAGGGACGATGATTTCCTTTTTAAATAACCATATTTATGTATAAAGTCAAGTCCTTTTCGCTGAAAATCCGAAATGTCTACACTTCAACAAATTTAATAAATGTTAAATAAAAATGTAAAACATTATACAAAAGTCGTCCAGAATTTTTAAAAATCAATTAAAAAAAATTAATTATTGTAAAAATAAGAAACAATTTTATTTAATTTTTTACTATTTTTCAATAGTTATTTAATTTGTTGAAGTGTAGACATTTCGGATTTTCAGGGAAAATGACTTGACTTTATACATAAATATGGTTCTTTAAAAAGGAAATCATCGTTCCTTACAAGTGTTAGAATTTTTCTATGATTGGGTGTGCTTCGGAAAACTTTTTTTTTTTTTTTTTTTTTTTGATAAGGCATATATATAAGACAGGCAAAAGCCAAGCAAACAACACTACAATCCTGCAAAAAAGAAAAAGGAAGAAGATAATTTTGCTTTTTGGTGATAGAGTGCTCTATCATCATAAGAGCAAAAATATCTTTTTTTTTTTTTTTTTTTTTTTTTTTTTTTTTTTTTTTTTTCTTTTCTGGATTAAATAATACTTGAGCACTCAAGAGCGGGGAGACCGAATCGGCGGCGAAGCTGGCGGCACCGTCTACAAGGTCTTCCACCGGAAGACTTCCCGGTACTACGCGGTCAAGGTGATCTATGGCCACCAGGAGGACTCCGTACGCCTCCAGATTTGCCGCGAGGTCCAGATCCTCCGTGACGTCGACCACCCCAACGTCGTCTAGTGTCACGAGATGTACGACCACAACGGTGAAATCCAGGTCCTCCTCGAATTCATGGACGGTGGATCCCTAGAAGGCAAACACATCACGCAAGAGCGCGCGCTCTCTAATCTGTCTCGACAGATCCTCAGTGGACTCTAGTATCTACACCGCCGTCACATTGTACATCGCGACATAAAACCCTCGAATCTGTTGATAAATTCGAATAGAGTCGTGAAAATAGCCGATTTTGGTGTGGTTCGGATCCTGGCGCAGACTATGGACAACTGTAATTCGTCGGTGGGGACGATAGCATATATGAATCCTGAGAGGATCAATACGGACTTGAATCATGGACGATACGACGGATATTTAGGCGATATATGGAGTTTGGGAGTGGGCATATTGGAATTCTATCTGGGGAGGTTCCCTTTCGCGGTTTCACGGCAGGGTGATTTGGCCAGTTTGATGTGTGCCATTTGTATGACTCAGCCACCGGAGGCACCGCCCACTGCTTCTCGGGAATTTCGTGATTTTATCTCTTGTTGTTTACAGATTGAGCCTCACAGGAGGTGGACTGCAACCAAGTTGTTACAGCATCCGTTTATATTGAGAGGGAACCGTTGGGGCTGGACCTGGAGGAGCAGCAGCAGCGCAAAGCCAACAGGTTCATAGGAATCTGCATCAGTTATTGCCACCTCCGCAACCTCGTTCAACTTAGTTGTTACTTTTTGTTCATTTTGGTCTCTTATTTTTGTTTGATATTATAATGATTATGATATGATGATGATGATGGGGGGTTCAGATTTGATTTTTAGGAAAAAATTTAGGAAATGGTGGGGGTGGTGGGTGGAGGTTAGTGTTCTGATGGTGGAGGAGTTATGGATTATCAACTTTTGATCAATCCATTAATGGATCGACCAATCTTGTCTTTTGATGATAATGTTTTTTTTTTTTTTTTTTTTTTTTTTTTACCAGAAAAAGAACTTACTCTCTGCTATTACTGGTTCAAAAATAAAAATAAAAAAACCATGCATAGATAGATTAATATGCTATCACTAATTACCTGTAATGATTTTGTTAATTAAATCAGTTCATGTAATTGTTTTTAATATTAGGGTTTTAATCAAATTGGATAAATTCTTAAGTTTTAATTAAGATTATCAAAATTTAAAATGTGTGTAATACTAATAATTCAAGCTTTTTATATAAACACTAATTGAATTAATTTGTCTTTTTTTTTTCTTTCGCATATTGGATGCTACAAATTTGATCCCAATATATGTGATGTCAAAAATTGAATCAGCACTTCAGTCGTTCTACCTATCATATGTCCATGTGACACGGCCGGTGCCCTACGATTAGAGGTGGCCACGGTTTCGATTAAACCGTCGAATTTGTCTGTGGTTTAATGAACCGTACAGCCCAAACCGTAACCCAAACCGCCGGTTTGAAAACCAGTTGGAAACTAGTTTACACGGTTACGGTTTCGGTTTGGGCTTCCTAAAAACCATCCAAAATCGGTGGTTTAACTGTCGGTTTTGTAAAAAAAAATAATGATTTGACGAATCAGAGCCATTGGGGTTAAACCACTGGTTTTATTAATAAAAAAAAGGGGCCAATGAGACGCTGCCACGTGGCACCAAATTTGAAAAAAAATATATGGCTGTTGGTGGAACAGCCATCAGAAAATCAGATGATCGTTTTGACTTCTGCCCAATAGCCACCTCTTTTTTTATTTTTCCCCCTTAATTTTTCTTAATTGCAAAGTTGCCCCTCTCTACTATACTAAAATAAAACAAAGATTACAAGTATGGCAAACTATACGCAACCACGCTGCTAAGGTAATGAATTAGTTTTAATGCTCAAAATACAATTAATTTATACATTATAAATGATGTTCTCTAATACAGCTTTTTGTTACTTTGTAGGTAAGATTTCATGGTCGGACCTGGTCGAAGCTCGAGGGGAGGATGCAATAGCGACGATTGAGAAGGAGAGACCAGGTACCACTGCTTATATTGTGCCAGATGGAGCAGTTGTCATCCCGGACTACTCTTGCACTAGGGTTTGGGCTTGGGTTAACACAAGCGGCATCGTTAAATCGGTTCCTAAAGTTGGTTAGGGCTTCACCATGCCATATTGATACTGGGTGTGATTTTCTTCGGAATGAAATAAGGGAATTCTATTCCCCGTGATTAATGTTTAAAAAAATAATAATGATAAGAACAATTATTTTATAATAGTTTTTGTTGCCTTTGAAACTACATAGAAGGATTTCACACTCTCCAGTTTTCGATTTTTCGTCAAGTTCATATGATTGATTACAATTTGAAATATGACCAAAATCCTCTTTGCATAGATCAATGATAAGGATTGATTTTATCCATTCTATTGAATATTAATCAAGACAATGTATAGATCAATACTCCAATCTCAATTATTAAACTATCCAAACCCTAAATTCGTTTCAAGGTATGATCATGCATCAACACAAACAAAGAATTAAGACATAATGAATGAATGAATGAATCGAAACTCGAATTAATAAAAAGATAGTTAATTCTAACGAAGAGCATTCATAGAAGGTTCACATTGACTCCCTAATAATGAATTTAGTTACACATCATAGAGATAAAGATAAGAGAAATTGAATAGAGAAAACCCGAGATGGTCATCAAAGAGCTCTCCGAATCTTCTTGTTGTTGGTAGATTCCACTAAAGCAAGTGTGAATCTCCTTCTTCTTCCTTCTCTACAATGGATGGATGGGTCTTGAAGTGGTGTGGTGATGGAGTGGTGACTTGAAATGCCGGGGACGGTCCCTTTGGTGGCTTGAGACCTCCCTTTGGCTGAATTCTTTTGCAATTCCAAAGGGGTGTAAATAGGCTTTAGATGCTAGGTTAAGTCCTTAAACAACAAGGAATTCAACCCCTATAAGAATCCTAGCCTTATTGGGATTTTATTTATTTCCAAATGAATTAAAATTGATTCTTATTGATGTAAGATAAGGATTAAGTGTCCTCTTGCTGCCCAAGAATCCCACACACGTCCAAAAGATAATATTTCTCGTTCCGACAACTTGCAACACGATCACCATCACTATTCATAGAATTTTCAATGATGTTAGCTTCGGGTAATAAGACGGGCATAACTCCCACTATTAAAACTGGCATTACTATCTAAAAAGTGTGCCGAAAACTAGACATCAAAGGCTTTCTAGAAATAGATGGCACACAACCTATTTTAATCTGAGAAGGGAGATATGGGCCCTAAAACTTGGCTTTTTTTAGAAGGTTCAAAATTCATCTTTCCACGGTTTGTATAGTGGTTTGTGTATTGTGCCTTCACCTGCGTTACTTCTCTAGAATCTACCGCGGTTTGGGTTACTTCTTGGGCTGCGGTCTACACTGTGTTAAATCACTGGAATTCACCATGGTTGGCACTGCGGTTTGCACTTCAATGCTTGGGTCACGGTCTATACCATGGTCTCTTCCAATTTTGCTCTTTTTCTTCATTTTTTGACTTCTTTTCTTCCAAAATAAGATCTAACGCCTCTTCTACGGAATGTGACCTACTCATGCTCAACAAGCACATAAAATACCTAATTTCACTTGAGAACAAAGCATAAATAATAGGAAACGGGGGCCATAAACATGTATAGAAATGGACCGATCAATTACCTCTAAACCTAAATTTTGCTAGTCTCAAGCAAAACTAGAACAAAACAAAATCAAACAAAAACCTATGCTAAGCCACTTTCGTAGGGAACACAATAACATTGAGTGTATACTACAAGCCCTTAAACCTTTAGGTGTCCGTAGTAGGAGGAGTTTTGTCTCCTAAGGGTTTACCAGCTATGATACCCATAAACGTATTTTGCGAAAAACCAAATAATCAAGATGCAACTCCAATTGTACCATTCAAAGCCAATGCATGCTAAAGCCACCGAAATAAGACTGAAATTATGCCACTCATTTGAATGCATTACTAGTTAATGAAAAGTTCATATTCAATACGCTCTAGATTCAAAAACACATTCGTCAAACACTTTAGATATAATTAGCCTCAACTCTAATTCTCACAAGTTATCACTTATATTTCACACAAATCCTAGGCAAATACACTTATCAAAACATATGCAAATGGAGTTTATGCACAAGAAAAATCAACTTATAATCACATATGAATCATATAGGATTGAAAAACGCTTTGAATTTTATGCAAAGGATCTCATGAACCGATTCAAACATTAAGGACAAGATAAAGCACAAGTTTACCTTTACCCGAGCTAAAATTCTCAAAAGATCAATTAGGATTTTTCTTTGGTTGTAACGAGGTCATTAGGTGAAGGCTTAGAAAAGCCAGAAAAAGGAAAGTAAACAAACCTAGGATCATTTCAAGAAATTCTTCGGCAATCTTCACACTCGGCTGAATTTCTTCGTATTCTTTATCTCACTTGCGTCCAGGGTTCTTGAACAATTTTCTTTCATCCTCCTTCTTGAGTTTACTTTGGTTTCACGTCAATTCGTTGTAAAGCTCTATTCCTTTTCTCGACCACTATTTCTTCTTTTAACTTGTTGTTTCTGCATTTTCATATATATTTTTTCATTTTTTTTAATGCAAAACTTTTCAGAACATTACTTTGACACCTTTTTGAATGCATTATCTAACATCTTTTAAGATTTTCTGTCTGATTTAAACAATATAAATAGTTTAGTAAAACATTATCTAATAAACATTTCCTAATATCCGTTTGTATAATATAAAATAATTATAAAGATTATTGGGATCAATTTAAATTATCTTGTAATAATTTTTTATAATTTGTTCAGAAAGTTTAATTTTAATAAAATTAATAAATTTAGTAACATATTACATTATATAAAATAATTTTACATAAACCTGAAAGTTGAATTGTAGCGTAATGATTGAGCAATACACCAAGGGATGTCCCTGGTTCAATTCCACATGGAATAATTGTGGGTTGTACGTTTGTTAGGCTAGCTCATGTGTCGGGTGTGGTTGAGTGGGGCCAAGTGGTGGGGGAGAGAGTTAGTCATGACGCTAGTTCGATTCCAACCATGGAACCGAATCGGAACATAGCCTTAGAACTAGAACCGAAACTGGAAAATTGTTTTTGAAATCAGAACCAGACCGTGAATCGAAACCAGGGAGGTTCCGGTTTCGGTTCCCCAAAATGCATAACCGTATCAGAACCGTTGGTTCAGTTCTGGTTCTCGAACCGGCGATTCCAGTACCTTATATATTTTTTTTATTATTTTTTTTAATTCGTTGGAACTTGGAACCAGATCTCTCATCTCTCCCTCTACCACAACCTTAGATCTCCCTCTTTCGATTCTGCCTCTCTCTCTCCAAAATACAAACTAGATCTCTCTCTCTCGAATCCAAACCAGTCAAGCACCCTCCACCACCAACTAATCACACACATCCACTGACTAGCGACCACCACAGCACCACCCCTAAAAGATAGACAAAGAAGATGACTAGGAGAGAGAGAGAGATGAAGATCTGGGATTCTGGGTTGATTACAGACAAAGAAGATGACAGATGAAGAAGTTGAGGAAGACAAGAAGACTCTCTGTTCATATCTATCTCTATCCAATTGTTTATATCTTCAAATAATTTATATTTCATTATTATTTTTTAGTTTCTTTAATAAATTATTGGTCAACTAAATTTTAATAAATATTATTTATAATAACATTTGTAATTTTTATTTTTTTTTCTTTTTAGTTTCTTTAACAAATATAATGTTTTATTAGCGCATGAATTTATAATAACTAATTTTTAGAAAAAAAACACTCACAATTCTCAAATACAAGGTGGATTATTTTTAGGTGGATATGAAAGCCATTTGGATGGCTTTCCAAAATATTAATGTATTTGGACATTATCATATGTTATGTTCTTATTATTTTAGATTTTTTTTTTCTATCCTTATTTTAATATTTTTATGTTATTGTAATTTTTAGTATTAATATTTTTTATTTTAATACCATTTTCAGTTTTTATTTTATTCCTAACTTATAATTATCAGTATGTAATAAGAGATTTTTTTTATAACAAAAATAATTTTTTTAGAGAAATTATAACAAATAATATAATGAATAGTTAATGATAAAGTGTGGTAAATAAAATTATTAATTAATATTCAATATTGGATTCATTTTAAAGATCCGGATGAGACATTTCTAATGATATAATTTTTATGTTAATAAAATATATAAATAAAAATTTATTATACATTAATTGAATTTAATGAAAAAGATTAAAATGATATAAATGGAATAAAAAATGTTGAAAAATGAATTTAGAGAATGAGATTTGGTACTCTAAATTTAAAGTATCAATCTTAGAAACTCCAAAAAATTTCTTGGAGACATAATTTTAGAGTATGGGTGGAAAATGCTCTAAGGCGATGAAATTAGGGATGAATTTTGGGCTATTGGGACGACAAAAATCATCCCAATAGCCCTTTTTTTTTTTTCTTGTAGTGTAGCTAGAGACAGTCGATGATGACACCTCCATGTGGAACGAACCCATACTTGCTTCTATGCAATCATCAAACGATCCATGCACTTGCGGGATAAAAAAAACACGCTCATATTTTAGGAACCACTTTAGGCGTGTCATGCATCTAAGGCAAAATAAACTAAAATAAACTGACCGAATATAAATTATGTCTTATATTTTGGTGGATCTGGAGAATTTGGCGGATTCCATTTGAAAGTCCAAGATCTAATCCGATCCATTGGTTTCAAAATTTATGATACAATCAGATCCTTAAATTCAATCCAATCCAATGGATTTGATCAAATCCAATAGATCCTATTGGATTGGATTGGATTATGCAAACCATAGCATTAATTAGTTTCTTGTTTAGTTAAAAAAAAAAAAAAAAAATTAATGCTTGTACAAGTCAGATTTCACCAACCACAATCTATTAAAAAAAAATTGGTACTCTATAAATACTCATACCTCATCTTAATAATCTCTACACATATCAAGCAAAAGCCAGCTAGTAACTCGAAAGAATAGAAAAGGAAAAAAAAGAAAACAAAGATTACAAGTATGGTAGACTATGCGCCACCACGCTGCCAAGGTAATGAATTAGTTTTAATGCTCAAAATACAATTAATTTATACATCATTTATGATGTTCTCTAATACAATTTTTGTTACTTTGTAGGTAAGATTTCATGGCCGGAGCTGGTCGGAGCTCGAGGGGAGGATGCAGTAGCGACGATTGAGAAGGAGAGACTAAATACCACTGCTTATATTGTGCCAAATGGAGCAGTTGTCCCCGGACTACTCTTGCAATAGGGTTTGGGTTTGGGTTAACGCAAGCGGCATCGTTAAATTGGTTCCTAAAGTTGGTTAGGGCTTCACCATGCCATATTGATACTGGGTGTGATTTTCTTCGAAATGAAATAAGGGAATTTTATTCCCGTGTTTAATGTTTAAAAAATAATAATAATAAGAACAATGATTTTATAACAGTTTTTTGTTGCCTTTGAAACTATATAGAAGGATATCACACTCTCAAGTTTTCGATTTTTTGTCAAGTTCATATGATTGATTACAATTTGAAATATGACCAAAATCCTCTTTGCATAGATCAATGATAAGGATTGATTTTATCCATTCAATTGAATATTAATAAAGACAATGTAATCTCAATTATTAAACTATCCAAACCCTAAATTCGTTTCAAGGTATGATCATGCATCAACACAAACAAAGAATTAAGACATATAATGAATTGAATGAATCGAAACTCGAATTAATAAAAAGATAGTCAATTCTAACGAAGAGCATTCATAGAAGGTTCACATTGACTCCCTAGTAATGAATTTAGTTACACATCATAGAGATAAAGAGAAGAGAAATTGAATAGAGAAAACCCGAGATGGTCATCAAAGAGCTCCTCCAAATCTTCTTGTTGTTGGTAGATTCCACTAAAGCAAGTGCGAATCGGCTTCTTCTTCCTTCTTTGCAATGGATGGATGGGTCTTGAAGTGGTGTGGTGATGGGGTGGTGACTTGATAAGGGACAGCCCCCTTGGTGGCTTGGGACCTCCTTTGGCTGAATTCTCTTGAAATTAGGGTTCAAAGGGGTGTAAATAGGCTTTCGATGCTAGGTCAAGTCCTTAAACAACAAGGAATTCAACCCCTTTAAGAATCCTAGCCTTATTTTTTATTTATTTCCAAATGAATTAAAATTGATTCTTATTGGTGTAAGATAAGGATTAAGTGTCGTCTTGTTGTCCAAGAATCCCACACACATCCAAAAGATAATATTTCTTGTTCCAACAACTTGCAATATGATCCCTGTCACTATTCACAGAATTTTCAATGATGTTACCTTTGGGTACTAAGGCGTGCATAACTCCGAGTTCAAAAAAATTTTGTCACTATTTGGGGCAGTTCTTGTAAGAATATCACCACTTTACTAAGTCAAGTTTAAAAGGCACCTATTTAGGTGACCAGAAAAATACCCTTATTTTGTCAGTTTGTGTCTTTTCAAATCTAGAGAGAAAACAGTTGACACAGAGAGAGAGAGAGAAAACATCGGCTGTAAGAAATAAACCTGAAAACTTCACGGCGAACGACAAAAACCACATCAAAACAATAACCTTATGCTGGTTGTGTGAATTTTGAATCTAATTGAAAAGGCTCGGAGACAAATTAAAAGGCTCGGAGACTATTTACAAAGTTTTGGAGCTAGTGTTAAAAGGCTCGGAAACTATTTACAAAGTCTCGGAGATACAAAATTAACAAAAAAAAAGCTGATGGTTAAAAAGGCTCAAATAAGGCTCGGAGACTATTTACAAAGTCTCGGAAAGTGTATGAAAAGTCTCGAAGAACTGTTGAAAAGGCTCGAATACAATGTTAAAAGTCTTTATTAGACTTTTTGAATCTCCGAGACTTTTAACATTGTATTCGAGCCTTTTCAACAGTTCTCCGAGACTTTTCATACACTATCCGAGACTTTGTAAATAGTCTCCGAGCCTTTTAACCATAAGCTTTTTTTTGTTAATTTTGTATCTCCGAGACTTTGTAAATAGTCTCCTAGCCTTTTCAATTAGATTCAAAATTCACACAACCAGCTTAAGGTTTATAAAAGACTCAGAGAGCGCTACTAAACTAATTATCCAATGATGTTCAACCTCCATTGGAGGTCTGTTAAATAGACTTCTATGAACAAGATGAAAGAATAAAAAAAATAAAATAAAATAAAAATAAACTTCAAAGTAAGAGAATGTGTGTAAAGTAAGGCCATTATTGTTCGTCACCTTAATAGGTGTCTTTTAAACTTAAGTTATTAAAGTGGTGACTTTCTTACAAAACCACTTTAAAAGGTGACATTTCCCACCATTTCCACCTCTATTAAAACCGGCATTACTATCTGAAAAGTGCGCCGAAAACTAGGAATCCAGGCTTTCAAAAATAAATGTCACACAACCTAGTTTAATCTGAGAAGGAAGATATGGTCCTTGAAACTTGGCTTTTCTGAGAAGGTTCGAAATTCATCTTTCTGCGATTTGTATAGTGGTTTGTGTACTGTGCCTTCACCCGCGTTACTTCTCTAGAATCTACCGCGGTTTGGGTTACTTCTGGGCTACGGTCTCCACCATGTTAAATCACTGGAATTCACCATGGTTGGCACCACTGTTTGCGCTTCAATGCTTAGGTCGCGGTCTATACCATGGTCTCTTCAAATTTTGCTCTTTTTCTCCATTTTTGACTTCTTTTCTTCCAAAATAAGATCCAACACTCTTCTACGGAATATGACCTACTCATGCTCAACAAGCACATAAAATACCTAATTTCACTTGAGAACAAAGCATAAATAATAGGAAATGGGGGCCATAAACATGTATAGAAATCAACCGATCAATTATCGTTAAACCTAACTTTTGCTAGTCCTCAAGCAAAACTAGAACGAAACAAAATCAAACGAAAACCTAAAAGCAAAACCTATGCTAAGCCACTTTCGTAGGGAACACGATAACATTGAGCGTATACTACAAGCCCTTAAACATCTAGGTGTCCGTAGTAGGAGAAGTTTTGTCTCTTGAGAGTTTACCAGCTATGAAACCCATAAACGTATTTCTGTGAAAAACCAAATAATCAAGATGCAACTCCAATTGTACCAATCAAAGGCAATGCATGCTAAAGCCACTGAAACAAGACTGAAATTATGCCACTCATTTGAATGCATTACTAGTTAATGAAAAGCTCATACTTAATACGCTCTAGATTCAAAAACACATTCGTCTAACGCTATAGATATAATTAGCCTCGACACTAATTCTCACAAGTTATCACTCATTTTCACACAAATCCTAGGCAAATACACTTATCAAACATATGCAAATGGAGTTTATGCATAAGAAAATTCAACTTATAATCACATATGAATCATATAGGATTGAAAAACGCTTTGAATTTTATGCAAAGGATCTCATGAACCGATTCAAACATTAAGGACAAGATAAAGCATAAGTTTACCTTTACTCTCGAGCTAGAATTCCCAAAAGATCAATTAGGATTTTTCTTTGGTTGTAATGGGGTCATTGGGTGAAAGCTTACGAAAAGCCAGAAAAGGGAAAGTAAACAAACCTAAGATCATATCGAGAAATTCTTCGGCAATCTTCATACTCGGCTGAATTTCTTCGAATTCTTTATTTCACTTGTGTCCAGGGTTCTTGAACAACTTTCGTTCATCCTCCTTCTTGAGTTTACTTTGGTTTCACATCAATTCGTTGTAAAGCTCTATTCCTTTTCTCGACCACTATTTCTTCTTTTAACTTGTTGTTGCTGCATTTTCATTTTATTTTATTTTTTTCATTTTTTTTAATGCAAAACTTTTCAGAACATTACTTCGACACCTTTTTGAATGCATTATCTAACATCTTTTAAGATCTTCTGTCTGATTTAAACAATAACAGTTTAGTAAATATTATCTGATAAACGTTTCCTAATATCCGTTTGTATATTATATAAATAATTATAAAGATTATTGGGATCAACTTAAATTATCTTGTAATAATTTTTTATAATTTTTTCAGTAAAATTTTAATTTAATAAAATTAATAAATTTAGTAACATATTTACGTTATATAAAATAATTTTACATAAAACATGAAAGTTGAAGTTGTAGCGTAATGGTTTGAGCAATACACCAAGGGATGTCCCTGGTTCAATTCCACATGGATTAATTGTGGGATGAGGTGGGCAACACGTGTGTTAGAGTAACTCATGTGTTCGGTGTGGTTGAGTGGGGCTAGGTGGTGGTGGGAGAGAGTTAGTCCTGACGTTGGTTTGGTTTCGTGAGTTGAATTCATTGAAGTACTTGCATAGGATGGCATCTTATGGATCACTTCTACAGTCTGCAAACTGACATTGTCATTTGACAAGATGTTATAGATCTCCTTGAATGAGTGGTTGAGTTGCTTTTTTGAAGTATGGCTGGAAAAGGAATCAAGGGCATATACGGATTTGAAGACATATGAGACTCATGAGACTCATTCTTCCTTATCCGTGAGTTGAGTTCTTTGAAGTACTTGCATAGGACGGCATCTTATGGATCACTTCTATAGTCTACAAACTGACATTGTCAATTGACAAGATGTTATAGATCTCCTTGAATGAGTGGTTGAGCTTGCTTTTCTGAAGTATGGTTGGAAAAGGAATCGAGGGCATATACGAATTTGGAGACTTATGAAGTTTAGATGTGTCCTTGGACTTTTCCACCAAGATCTCCTCATCTTTTACTAATGCACTATTCTCTTTTGAAGAACCTGAAACATTAACAGAAGTGTTAAAAAGTTCAATAGGTTTATCATTATCTAAACCCTTACCGTCCCAGAGAAATGTTATCGCCTTAGCTTGCTCAGTATGACTCGGAAATTTTTTGAGGTCGTTCTTTTGTACAGCTTCAGCCAATTGCCCAATCTGTAAGTCCATCTTCCTCATTGAAGCATCAATGTTTTGAAACCTCATATTGAATTCTTGATGAGTATCCTTGAGCATTTATTGAGTGGTTTGCATGAATTCCTTCATTGTCTCCTCCAATGACGGCTTCCTTGGTTGGTACACAGTATTCTGCTGGGCACCGACATTATATTGCCTCTGATTGATGTTATTGCCCCACTGATTTCCAGTGTCTTGATTATTTGACCATGAGAACTTGGAATTATTTCTCTATCCAGGATTGTACGTATTCAAGTACGGATCATACTTTGGTCGTGGATTGAAGTTGTTCATTTCTTCGACCTTTTCCAAGTTACTAGGTTCAGGAACCCTATTTGGCAAGTATCCACTCCTGTTTGACTCGACTACCTAAACTAGATTAAACCTATTAAGTAAAACTAAAACTAGAAATAAAAATAAATTCTACTAGTTCCCCGACAGTGGCGCCAAAAACTTGATGTGTAAAATCGTATTATAAAAACTAAACTCGCAAGTGCATGAATCGTGGAGATGCATACAGCGGCAAGTAGAGATCGTTCTCATGAGGAAAAGTGATTTATTAGCTAAAACTAATTCTAATTAAAATTAAATTAAAAGTAACCAACAGATTGTTTGATGAATTGGATTAAACTAAAACTAAATTATTTTAAACTAAGAAAGCAATTAAAAAGAATGTGATGTTGTGATAAGATGATGAAAGACTAGGTCATCAATGCTCCCCAACTATGTCTACTCTATGTTTTGAATTGACTTGTGAACAAGATATTAATCAAGTTAAGAGTTTGTTCTTATCTTAAGTACGATTGTTATCACATAATCCTAGGATGAATCAAGTATTCTCAATTATAATTTACTCATAGATCAATAGTGCAAACTACAACCCAGAACCCATTAAGTGCAAGAACTAATGAACCAAAACCTTCTTACATAATTAATGCTAAGATCAGTTTTAACCATTCAATTGAATATTTCACACCTTCTTCTGAAGATTACTTTCATGAAGGAAAAAGTTCCAAAATGTCCTCCTCCATCTCAACACCCCAATAAGACAATTGAATTAGGTAAGTCTTCTAAGAGTGCTCACTTGAAGATACTTCCAAGGAATCTAGCTCAACCTCAACTTATGAGGATGCACCAAAATTTCACCAACCTAGGAGACAAGACCAACAAGCGCAACCAAGGAGACAACAACCACCAGTTCAGTAACAAAGAGGAAGGCAACCGGTACAACATCAAAGACAACCTCAACAGAATGGTAAGCTTCTGATGAGATCACAAGGCCATGTTATGACTTCTCGTTTTATACCTACTTGTCATTTTTGTGGTGTTGTAGGTCACATTAGGCCACATTGTTTTAAATACATTAAAAAAAATGTAGAGTTGAGAACATGATAGAGAAAATGAGGAATCGTAAGCCAACTTGCATGAACCTAGAAAATCTAGAGATATTGAACCAATGGCAATTAGAAATGAAAGAGTTGTACCTAGTGATCGAGCCAAAAAGTACATGGTTTTTGGCCCGCATCCTGACTCTTTTAGCTTGATCTCTAGCAAATTCCCGTGATTTAATAGTGTAAATCAAGTGTTTTCATGCCATAGGGGCATTTGTGAGAAATGGAAGGATTTTAGGTTTTAAACGTACAAAAAAAGGAAAAAAGGAAACAAAGCTGAAAATGTCGATGCCATGTCGCTTGAAAGCAAACAGCACCCAACTTCCAGTTATGTTACGGCCAAAGTGTCACTACTAAGATACCGTGATAGAAGTGCCCAGTTTCAGCAAAGGCAAGTCCAAGGGAATGTCGTGGCTAAAGTGTCACTGCCAGGACACCACGACAAAGAAGAGAAAAGTTATGAATCAATCAGGTCTTGATGTCATGGCCTCTATGTCGCTGGCACCCCAACTGTGATAGCACTTGAAGAAACCAGATCCAAATGTCGCCACTGTAGTGTGGATGGCACCCAACCGCAACAACACTTGAAGAAACTAGATCCAAATGTCGCCACCACAGTGTGTTGGCTTCCCAACCGTGACAATCAGATTGAAGACCGTATAATGGTCTGTCGCAGGATGTGTCGCTGGGTACAAACAGTGACATTCAAGCCGTAACACATGCCACATTAGTGAATTTGGCAGTTGCAAAACATCATCTTTGGACCATATAAATACATTTCCCTTCCATTTTGAAGAGAGCTTTTTGCCAACAAAATACAGAGCAATTTTCCTCCATTCTTCCCAATCTCATCTCCATCCATTTCTAACCTTGAACTAATCTTTTCACCCAAAAACTCAACAATACACATCTAAATACTTCCCCATAACCATTCCTCTCTACCCATTCTCTACACGTCCTCCTTGGTCACTTTCCATTTGACATCCATCTCACTACACATCCTCCTCTTCCATTCTTTGCATCAAGGTTCATCAAAGAGCAAGAAGGGATCAAGCTTAAAGTAAGAGGCCCATAGGTGATTTACTTATCTTTCACTTCTTCTCTTTGATTGTAATCATGTGTAACTAAACCCTCTCTAGGAGATTGATCTGATAAACCTATGGATTTTGGTATTGTTTTAGTTATCTATATATGTTCTCCAATTGAGTTTTATTCACTTTATAATTAGATCTTATTCTTTATGTGATTGATTTTATATGCCACTTGTTAATTTCAATATTGTAAGATAATGTGTGAAAAAATCAATTGAGAATTGACAAGCTTAATTGGTTATAGCTCATAGTGAATAGGATAGGTTAGTTGGTGGATATATCAACCCCGATTGCCTAGACCATTGATTGTAATTAACCAATCTCACCATTATCTCTCTCTCTAAATATCATAGGTGAGGAATTTTGGTGGGAAGTGATTTGGTTTTGTTCTTACGGCCAAATCACACCTAAGAATACAATCGGTCCTTAATCGTGAGAACGGTTCCTTAATGAAGCTAAATTTACATTGCCTAATATCCATTGGTAACTCTATCAATTCCTAGATTTTCTTTAATTGATTAATCCATTACTCTTACGTAGATAGCTGAGTATTCTATTTTTCATAACTCCTTTTATTTTGCTCAATTTTGTTATCTTATGTTTGTTTGTTGGTTTTCCAAACCAAACACTATCATTCCAATCTATGATTTATATTTATGCAATTAGTTTAGCTTAACTAAGATTAGTTAATCATTTCAATTTTTAAATCCTAATCCCTGTGGACGATCCATTGCTTACCATTCTACTAATTTCACAATTTGTGTGGTTGCAAGTGCTTAAAAATCTGTTTTCAAATTTAATACAAACATCATTTTTGACAAGTGTTTTAAACACAAAAATGGTCGAGCCACCTAGGTGGACTAATAGAGATGAATATACATGCCATGTTGCTCAAATTGCTTTAAAAGTCGATGCCTCTAACTCATGGTACCTCGATAGTGGGTGCTCGAGGCATATGACAGGAAACAAGAGTTTCTTTGAATCTCTAGTCATGGGAAAATGTGGATTTATCTCCTTTGGAGTTGGCTCTTGCAAGAAAGTCATATGAAAGGGAAACATTGTTATTCCTAGATTACCCTATCTCCCTAATGCTTTGTTAGTAGATGGCATGGCTTGCAAGTCAATCTCATTAGCATTTCTCATCTTAGTGATGAGGTCACTCCATCCTTTTTGGCTTAGATGGCTCTATCATGACGTCTAATGGTCAAGTAGTCATGAAAGGCAAAAGATCTTCCGATAATTGTTATTGCTTTGGTATTGATGTTGTTTCTTGTAAGTTGACCAAATATGAACATGTTGAGTTATGGCACCACCCGATCATGCCCACAAGCTCTGTTCATAGTGAGCTTGTCCATGCGGGGATAGGCAATCACTCAAGCTTTAGCGTATTTTGTAAGTAAACTTGTGAATTTTTTTCATTCTATCAGCCTAATTCGACCCTCAAGTTTGACCCTCCGAACTCACTTTTTTTTTGAAAGGCAAAGAACTTTATAGGGCAAAAGCCAACACAGCAAAACAAAACCCAAGCAGAAGCCAACAACAACACCAGAAAAGGGTGCACAGCCCACGCCCAAAGCACAACAAAAGCACAGCCAAACAGACAAAAACACTAAGAACTTGAAACATAAGGCTAAAGACAAAAAACAGAGGCCGAAAGACCACAAAAACCAGCCAAAAAAGAACGCAGACAGCAGTCCAAAAACACATCAAAGGACCGTGACAGAGGCACAACACCAGAACCACTTTGGATTAGTCAATACATGCCCACTCAATCATAAGGATTAGACACGGGTTGGGCTCTTAATACTTCCCTCCTAGGCTGGTGGATTTCCTGAGACCGAACTTGTCCATTTCAATCCCAAGGAGTTGACTACGGTGAAAAGAAGGCGTTTCCCTTCCGTGACCAGGTAATTTCAAACATAAACATTATGTTTTAGTCAACATGCATGTAGAGAAACTGATTATGAGTAGCTTTTTTATACAAGTATATAATCCAATAATTTTATATTTCTTGATGAATTGTTCAACTTTCCTCATGAAAACGAAATTTGAAAGGATAAGGATCCCTTTTCCGGTTGCCCACATCTATTATCATGTTGTCAGCAATCTATTGATTCACTTGATGGAATGAAAGGAAAATTCTTAGTAACACCATTATTTTTTGCAATGCAATGTAGCATTTCTTTGCATCGGTTGAAAAGGCAAAGCACGTGCTCGTAGAGGTGGCATGGTTCAGTCCGGTTCCGGTTCTACAGGAACCGGCGGTTTTGAACGGTTTTTTTTTTTTTTTTTTTTTTTTTTTTTTTTTACAAATGACAAATAAAATAAATTAAAATTAAATAAAATATATAATGAAATATAAATGACAATTACAAATTAAATAAAATAAAACAAAATTATAAAATAAAATTACAAATGACAAAAGAAAAAGAAAAATGGGTTCTTATGGGTTCTTGAACCATGGTTGCAAAAGAACCATGATAACACCCTAACCAATGAAGCCACATTCAATTCAAGTATAATAATTGAAACAAAAACTATAAGTAGTATAGATTTATTTTAAAACGTGTCCATTTACACGAGGCCTGACTTTAAAGTAATTCTCCGGACCAAGACGGGCACGGCTGTGGTGTCGGATCGAGAGAAAAATGTTTCTTACTAGGTTTAAACGAGGTTCGAAATGGACACAACACTTAAAAACACTTTTTTTTTTTATGAAAAAGGGGTTTTTGGGGCTCGAAAAGTGGGCACAAGCCCTTTGGCTTGCTCCCATTGGATTCCTTGCATCATTCTATGCGATTTCAAAAAAAAATCACCCAATTCGACATCCGAGCACAAAGTTATGGCCTTTCAAAGTTTAAGGCATATATACAAATTTTTTACCACAAATTTTTCTTTTTTAGGCAAATTTTTTCTATTCTCTCGTTGTCAACGGCAATTTTTCTACAGAGTTTAACACTGTGTTCTCTATTCCGTTCAATACTCATTATTTACCAAAGCTGAATGCCGTTTTCAAAACAATTACAAAATGAAATAAATATTAAAAACCTTGGAAACTTGGAGACTTGAGAGTATTGGAGAGAAATTAGAATTAGAGAATTGAGAAGAAATTGGTGTGAGGAAAAATGAAAGGGGGGGGTATTTATAGAAGAATATATATATTGTGCAAACCGGCGGTTCGAAACGGAACCGGAACCGGAACCGCGGTTCCAATCGGTTCGAACCGCCGGTTCCAATCGGTTCGAACCGCCGGTTTGACCAAATCATAGAACCGGAACCAGAACCGGAACCGGAACCGGAACCGAAACCGGAACCGGAACCGGAACCAGCTCCGGCTCCTCCGGTTCAGGTGAGCCGGTTCCGGTTCCAGTTTCGATTTTTCGGTTCCGGTTCCGGCCGGTTCCGACGGTTTCAACCGGAACGTGCGGGTCTACGTGCTCGGGTGGAAGCTTGAATTCGACTTGGTGGAAGGTCTTACAGACTCCTACAATCTAGACTTTGGCAGGGGAACATTCAGAAAAGAGGCTGATTTCTCTACGGATGACATGATTTCGGCAAGTCTCTCGTTCTCCAGTCCTAAACCATCTATCCATCTCTCGTCTTTATTATTTTTGCCCCCGTGTAATTTTTCCCGCCCTTTTCTTTAGGTTTTTCAAATTGTTATAATCTCATCAGGAAACATTTGCATTATACATGTACTATACAACCTTATATGAGTAAATCAATTAAAAGAATTAAAAAGAATTTGCTAACTTGTTAGTTGCCTCTATGTTGATTGTTCTTATAAACTATATCCTACTTTGAATGTTCAACTTTGAACCACATGCTTTTGAAGTCAAGAAAGTGTGACATGGTAAAAATTATTGACAATGATCTGGGAACAATATTTCTTTGGCACTTGTAGAAGTTGATTTTTATTATTATTATTATTAAATATTATCAACCATCTGTTGTATCCGAAAAAACCCTCCCACGAAGCTGTAGGAGGCAGAGGAGCTACCAAGGATTCATTCCCGCATGGTATGATATTGTTCACTTTAAGTTGAGTCGTTATGGAAATAATTTAGGGTTTTTTAGGGGAGGGAAGACTCAAACCAATAGCTCATGGGCAGGTATGAGAGATTTACCACCGAACCAACCTTATCTCGTATATATCCTCGTTTTCAAAAGAGGATAACTGTGATATAATTGTATCATTTAGGATGAAAATTCAGTGTAAACGGATTGGACAATGTAGGACAGATCTCTTCAAAACAAGGACTTGCTGTTACAAGTCACAGTCAATTCTTCTTTTGTGCACCTAAAATTCAATCAAAACATTGCAAAAACGTTGGATGACCCCAGTTTTGAGACAGATGTTGGTGTTAATTAGTCATTTGTAATGCTTTATTTACAAGATATGGATCCATCTATCAAATCAGTATGTTTTGATAAAATTCCTTTTGTTTTATTTTTGCTTTATTAATGGAGATGACATGGTCTTAGGTGTTGGAAGATAAACCACCAATGCCATTTGGGGTCTTTTCAAATGCATTATATGTTTTATAATTTTACATAACAAATTAACAATGCATGATAATCAACATGAGATTTTATGACGTTAAAAGGACATTATGATACATTTATTATTCCTAACCCAATCGATGACAGATTTGGAAAAAAAAAAAAAAAAAAAAAGGACATTAATGAGAACATTAGAGGTGTCAAATAGGTCTGGCAATACCAAATTGTAAATATTGGAACTGCGAATAATGATTACTCATATCTATATTTTTATTTTATTTTTTAATGTTAAATGTTAGAATTACGAATTTTACATATCCATGACTTAAGCTGATTAAGTATCGAAGGCACCCTACTATGAAACCTGTTCTTTTTTTTTTTTTTTTTTTTTTGTTATCAAATACATAAATTAAAAAATAATTTAAGTTTTTGTTCAACTATGTTAATATCTTCTGGATTTGAAGAAGGAGAGACGACTCGAACAAAGAATGTATTATTAGGTTAACCTCATCTCATAGGGATGGGCGTTTCCCTATGGCGCCCCATCCCCCACGGGCCCCCATGGGGTTTTGGGGGCAAATTTGCCCCCAAATGGATTTGGGGGTAGGGGTGGGGGCAAACTTTGCCCCCAAATATATTTTGGGGGAGGTGGTGGGGGTACCTCCCCCCAAACCCAAAACCCATTGGGCCCCCCAAAATAATATATATGTATATATTGTTTTTATTTATTTTATTTTTATATAAAAAATTTAACAATTAAAACAAATTATATATATAAATTATTAAAACTAAATGTTATGGTTGTTCATTTATAAGGTGTAATTAACCCCAATAATATATATGTATTATGCAATTATTTGTACTGTATTTGTATTTTATATTGTATTTTTATTATATTTTTATTACTTTTCGAATTGAAATGGGGGAAATGGGGGTGGGGGTGGGGGTGGGGGTGGGGGAACCTCCCCCCAAAACGTCCCCCCAATGGATTTTGGGAGAGGTGGTGGGGGAGGTTTGACGAATGGGGGTGGGGGTGGGGGTACCCTCCCCTGCCCCATTGGGCCCCCACGCCCATCCCTATCATCTCATCCTAATTAATTAAATATTAGCTTGAAAGAGAAGAAAAAGCATAGTTCCCAAAAATCCCAACAACCGTTATAGTTTAAAAAAATTGTTATCTCTACTTTGACCCTACCCACTAACCCAAAATTAATCAAATATTAATACTACCATAATCAAAGTTGTAAATTAATTAGTGGCTAAAATTAAGGAGATTAGAAAGGGAAGATCATCTAATCCTAGAAATCTCCATAATATTAGAACAATTGATTTTATTATCCATGTAAATATAATTACCTTAAACAAATCAAAAGTTAAAAAATGTAACTTATAAAAAGAATCCCATAGACTATGCTCAAAATTTAAAATCATTACTTTTCTCTGGTCCAAAGTCCGAAAATAACTATTTAGAAAAAAAATATATTCATAAATTTTTATTTTATTTTTATATTAAATAAACAAATTATACAAACGGAAAAACAGACGAGAGATTGGGATCTAACCACAAAACGCTCCTAGACAGAGGAGAATGCCGACAATACAAGGTTGTGTGCCAACTGCCAAGGAGTTCCCCGAAAAAGGGGCAATTATCCATAATTACTGGTCGGTTGGTCCACCGTTTCAAAACTTTATCTTAAAAAAATATTAATTTTCATTAATCTTTTAAATTAATATTAGTGAGTCCCCTTGTTTGGTTCAACGACGCTACACCCTTCTTCTTGCCTGCGTGGCACAACACCGTTCACTGAATCAGATGCTGCGACGTGGCGGCATCTCAGGCGACCACTTGACACGCAACTGGAATTTCTGTGGACCCTACCTAATAGAATATGACAAGGACGGTGTGTACGCGCCACGTGGTCGAGGTAACGAGATTACCTGGCGGGTTTCCTTGGGTTTAGGTGACGACAGTTTCGTTTTGTGAAAAGAACGGACCTCTAGGGAAGCGCCACATCCTGCTGTTTACATACGTGTCGCGAACCCGGTGAATTTGTGTGTAAGTCACTAGAGAGAACCCCACTGACACTGTTAGTTTATTTTGGTGGGGCCTGGTAGTTGGCGGTGCTAACCGGTGGTAGTAAGATTTTGTAGATTTTTTTTTTTTTTTTTTAATTTGTTAAACACGCTTTTAACTTTAATTGGTCTTTTTTTATATATAATTTTAATTAAAGGAAGCTTCATGGAGTCTCGATCTATTGTACTCCAAATCCTTTTTTTTTATTTTTTTTATTTTTGTTTATATATTACTTATAACGGTAGTCACTCGAACATAAAATATTATACGGTCACGAATCAAATTAGAGGGCAGTTAGGACACATTTACTAATTATACATACAATTCTCACTATATAGGAAAATTCTTACATTTTAATGTTTAATGATTAAATGTAAGAATCAAACTCTCATTAGATAATTTTTTTTTAAAAAAAAAAAAACATTTTTATGATCTGATTTTTTGTCAATTTTTTTAAAAAGTAATTTAGAGTTTTTGGAATTTGTAAAAAATAGTAAAAACTATTATAACAGTTGTATATCTTTTTCATTCAATATCAAGATTGTATCAAATCATTTTTATTCTATTATCGACGGAATTGTAAACTCCGTTATTATATGTCCTATTATACAATATTGTTTAGTAGATCTTCAATTAAACATTTTTTTTTAAATGGTTTCATCATTTGTTTTATAAAACAATATCACTATAATTTTTATTTACTATAATATATATGAATTATATAATTGAAAAAAATGGGTTCTAATATTCTAGAATTAAGAAAAATTGTAATATTTAGTTTATTGCAGTTTCATTTTAATTCTTTATTAATATTCATTTCGATAGATATTGAATCAGCTTTCTTTAATATAATTTTTTTTTTAAATCTACACCAATCGAGTTTGAGGTCAACTTTCTTTATTTTATTAAAGTGATAGACATTAAATATTGATTTTATTAAAAATATCTGAGATCCAAATTTTTAGAAATTTCAATAAAGTATTGCCCATGTTCATAAAATATCAAAGATATTCCAAGATATTTTTTATATCGATTCTCCCAAATACAAAAAATTAATAATGTGTCTACTATTGAATTTATGAGTTATGAGTTATCACAAACCACACCCTCGTCCTTTTTTGATTATTTACTTATAGATTTGTAACACCCCAGCTTTTCATAAGCCTAGAAAATTCATTAAATTAAATAATTTTATCATAATATTCTATTAATTTCTTTTCATTTCAATTCTTTAAATATTCATTTTGATAAAATATTGAATCAACTTTCTTTAATATACTTTTTTAAAAAATATATCCAATCGAGTATGAGATCAACTTTCTTTTATATATATGGTATATTAAAAAAATCTACACCAATCGAGTATGAGATCGACTTTCTTTTATATATATAATATATATATATATGAGTAATACTATTGTCCAAATCTGATGCTAAATGAAGTGATAATACTCTAATTCATTCATTTAAATCATATTTTTCAAATACGAAAATATGGTGAATATATAGAAAATTTATTGATATTACTTCCGTAATTGAGATCACACCATGATTTCGATAGGTTCTTTCTATGAGTATGTGTACACATTTCTACATGCAATCTTTTTCCTGATTTCTCTATAATCTAATCAAGAATCTCTCTCACGTAGAAAAATTACCCCCCTTTTGTGCAATAATAACTGGAGAAACCAATTGAAAATACTTGTAAAATATAAAAATCACAAGGATGTTTTCGTAAAGTGTGAAAATTTGACCAAGGAAATGCCAGTATATTCCACTTTTTCGTGCACCGTCCAAATCCATAACTCCCTCTCAAGTCCCAACCGTCCGATGAAATCAGATTTTTTTTCATTAGATAACGCATTACAAGTCTTTTCGAGTAATGGGTCGTTTGTTTTTTTGTCTGAATATGAACAATCCTGAATTTTTATTTTCTAAAGACTGAATAGGGACTGAAATCTGAACTTGAATGACGTATTTGTTTTTCTTTGAAAACTCACACAAACACTCTAAAAAAAATAATATATAAATACATCACCCTAATGGCCTAATATCATAATAAAGTATTGATATTAAACACGTGAAGTGATTAGGGTTCTTTTTTATTTTTAAAGCTATTTAAAATAATTAATTAATTAAAGAAATATTATACCATATATAATTATGATGAAATTGGAAATATCCTATATATGAGGGATAATATCAAAGAAAAGATTTTAGATTTCATTTAATACAATTCAATGATTTACAATTAAGTGAAAAGTTATGATTTTTTACTTTTTATTTTAAGTTGTTTTTTGGTATTTTTAAGTTGTTTCAACGCTTAAAAAAATTAAAAAAATAAAAAAAAAACAGCTTAATAATTATAATTCAGTCCAATTAAGTTTTAAGTGAAAAAAAAAACAAACGAACCTAAGTATGTTAGTATGGCTTTTGAAAGGATCAAAAACGTTTTTTGAATGTTAGAAGCTATTTTGAAGTTTTTTTTAATTGTTTGGCAAAACTCAAAACAATTTTTTTTAATATTGAATTGTCTTAATTACCTTTTATAAAAATCATTTTATATCTACCAAAATTTGGGCTTCTCCAAAAAACTTTATTTGACCTTTTTTAAAATTATGAATTGTAACTATTCTTATAAATTTTATATATTCCACCATAACTCTTTCATTGTAAATACATTGTCAACATATTTTTTTTTAATTCACTCAACCAAAAACTATTTCTAAAAAAAATACATTGTCCACACTTTTTTATAATTTACACAACCCAAAGTTTTTTTTTGTTGGAAGCTCTACTTAAAAAAAATCAACTATAGATCTACTTGAAAAGCCATACTAAACACGTGAAAATTGTCAAAAATGACCAATATATTATGGGAAATTCATTTTTAACCACAAACGAATTTTTATTTATTAATAACCATGTTTTTAAGAAATTACTAGAAGCCCTCAGATAAAAGGCCCCTCAAACACTCCTCTCTCTCTCTCTCTCTTTCTTTCTCTCTTCATCTCCTCTCCTCTCTCTCCCGATCTCTCTCTCCTCCCTCAAAGCCACCGCCCGTGGCCGTGCGGCGTCACCGAGGCCTACGAGGCATCGCAGCGGGCCATGACCTTCTGGGCTGCATGACAGCGCCGTCGTCGTGCATCTGGGTCGTGCGAGCTGCGCCTTCGCGACGAAAGGGTTGGCCGTCGTCGTGCCAACGCCGTCATCGGGGTGCATGGTGGGGCGTCCGGCGGCCTGCGTCGCTTGCTTGCTAGCCGTCCTCTTCGCGTCGCTGCTACTGTCGTTCGCCTAGCATCACGGCAGTCGAAACCTCCCTTGGCTGGCCATGGATCTGCAAAAAGGAGAAAGAAACAAAAACCTAATTGTGAATTTGGGGAATTTGGGGAAGAAAGAGAATGAAGTTTCGCATATTTCATTTTAGGCATGATTTCAAGTTTTAAATATTTCATTTTAGGCATGATTTCAAGTTTCAAGTTTCATTGTAGTCATAATTTCAAGTTTCAACATTTGAGTTTTTAGCCATGATTTCAAGTTTGAGGTGTTTTTTAAAAAAAACTAATTTCAGGGGTATTCTAGTAATTATGGCATACAATGAAATTTTTTTAAAAAAGTGGTTATTAACAATTAATTTTCAAAAGTTGTTAGTAACAAAAGTTTAATAAATCAATCGGTTATTTTTTGTTTTCTCTCTACTAACACACCCTAAGTAATAACCGCTATTCTTTTCCATCAAAAAAAAAAAAAAAATAGATGAAAAACGACAGCGTTTTGACACAAAAAAGTGGATAATGTATTAAAGTGATAGACATTAAATATTGATTTTATTATAAAAATATCTGAGATCCAAATTTTTAGAAATTTCAATAAAGTATTGCCAATGTTCATAAAATATTGAAGATGTTCCAAGATATTTTTGCGAAAAATATAATAATTTTTCTGCTATTAAATTTATGAGTTATGAGTTATCACAAACCACACCCTTGTCCTTTTTTCTTTTCTTTTTTGATTATTTTACTTACTAGATTTGTCACACCCCCAGCTTTTCATAAGCCTAGAAGGTTCATTAAATTAATTAATTATCATAATATTCTATTAATTTCTTTTCATTCAATTCTTTAAATATTCATTCGATAAAATATTGAATCAACTTTCTTTAATATACTTTTTTAAAAAATCTACATCAATCGAGTATGAGATCACCTTTCTTTTATTTATAAATATTTTTTTTTTGTAAAATCAACTTTTTTTAGATGAAAACAATATTTTTAAACGAAATAGTTAGGTTAGTTGTGATAACAACATTTTCTTAAAAAAAAATTATATTTGATAAGACAATCTAATTATTTTTATCACATTAATATCATTAAATCTTAATTAGATTTTCCTTCCATGTCTTGTAGGGATTACTTTGATTGTCTTTCCATAATTTCCTATTATCTCAATCATAATAATAATAATAATAAAAATACATATATTTACTATGGATTCTATATTTCATAGGTAAGGAAGTAATATCAGATTTTCATAAAAATATCCGGATCCAAAATATAGAAATATATATAAAAAAATATATGAAATAATTTCCTATAAATACTAAATATGAAAAATATGGTGAATATATTAAAATATTATTGATATTTACTTCCTTAATCACAGGTAATTTTTTATTTTTATTTTTTGACGGAATCACAGGCAATTAATTGACTTGATCACACCATGATTTTGGTCGGCTCTTTCTATGAGTATGTGTACACATTTCTAGAAGCAATCTTTTTCCCTGATTTCACTATAATCTGATTCAGAATCTCTCTCACGTAGACAAACTACCCTCCCTTTTGTGCAATAATAACTGGAGAAACCACATTGAAAATACTTGTAAAATATAGAAATCACAAGGGTGTTTTCGTAAAGTGTGAAAATTTGACCAAGGAAATTCCAGTATATTCCACGTGCACTGTCCAAATCCATAACTCCCTCCCAACCGTCCGATCAAATCAGATTTCTCTTTCATTAGATAACGCATTAAAAGTCATTTGGAGTAGTTAGTAACTTCTAGTCAAGTAGCGAGTCAAACGACAGCGTTTGACACAGAAAACGGATAATGAATTAAAGTGATAGACATTAAATATAAAAAGTATTGCCAATGTTCATAAATATGAAAAAATTCCAAGATACCTTCGATGTCGATTCTTCCAGAATATGAAATATATAATATTTATACCGTTGAATTTATGAGTTATGACAAACCATACCCGCACATGGCGCCTTGCCAATGTGGTGGGCCTTCCCAATGGGAACCCCCACCCCAAGGTTCAAGGACTTATGGGTGCATGGGTTTTGTGCCAATTTTCCCACCATTTGTGTGGGTAGTGTCCCACTACTCTGTGGGTGTTCTCTCCCTTCTCGTGGGAGTTGCCATCCGGCCTGTGCTTGTAGAGCTCTATCTCGTCGGTCCCGGTAGTTGTTTGTATTTCAAAAAAAAAAAAACAAACCATACCCTTATCCTTTTCTTTGATTATTTGCCTTACTAGACTGGTCACGCCTCAGCTCTTCATAAGCCTAGAAAGTTCATTAAATTAATTAATTACCATAATATTCTATTAATTTCTACTATTAAGTCACCACACTTTTCCTATATAAACCTCCTCCACCACAACTCAATCTTCACCAACTCAAAATCACTTTCAAAACAATAATTTTCTTGCAATCCAAACACTCTTTTGATCACTTTAAACCTTTTTTTTTTTTCTCATCAACCAAACACTCCTTTTCATCCCCAAATGGCTCCTCGTAATATCAACACCGTTACCGCCATCGCCAAGGCCAACTCTCTGTCGAAGGCGGTGAGCCTTCCACGCTGTGCATACGTCACCTTCCTTGCCGGAAACGGTGACTACGTGAAGGGAGTGGTGGGGCTTGCGAAGGGTCTCCGGAAGACCAAGAGCAAGTACCCACTCGTGGTGGCGATCCTCCCCGACGTCCCGGAAGAGCACCGTAAGATTCTTGTCGACCAGGGATGTGTCGTCAGAGAGATCGAACCAGTCTACCCTCCTGAGAACTCCACACAATTCGCTATGGCGTATTACGTCATCAACTACTCGAAGCTTCGTATCTGGGAGGTAAAAAATTTACCGTTAACGTTGATTGTTTTGCTTTGCTTTGCATGACTGACACGTGTCGTTTGATTGAGTTTTGTCTGATTATGTGACGAACACGTGAGTCTCTGTCTTTTTTTTAAAGCAGATTAAATTTTTGTCGGTGAACACGTTTTGGAAAATTATGAGGATTTTTAAAATAGTGTTTTTGAAAACTAATTTAAAATAAAAATTAAATTTTAAAAATGATAGTTTTGAAGAAAATTGTAATATATTGTTAATTTTTGTTAAAAGTAATATTAAAAAATCAAAATATATCTTTCATCAAAAAGAATATATAAAAATTATATAAATGTTTTAAATAATTAATCTTTGTTTTGTGGGTGATGAAAATTGCAGTTTGTGGAGTATAGTAAGAGATATACTTGGACGGAGACATCCAGGTGTTCGAGAACATTGACCATCTCTTTGACATGCCTGACGGCTACTTTTACGCCGTGATGGACTGCTTCTGTGAGAAAACATGGAGTCACACTCCACAGTTCAAGATTGGTTACTGTCAACAGTGCCCTGATAAGGTCAAATGGCCTGCTGAGTTTGGCCCCAAGCCTGCTCTCTACTTCAATGCTGGCATGTTTGTCTATCAACCCTGCATTCAAACCTATCATAGCCTCTTGAATACCCTCAAATCACACCTACCACTCCCTTCGCTGAGCAGGTAATTACTATTTTGTCCCCATCAGTTGTGTCACTTGAATCTGAGATATTTTCAGACTAAATCTAGATATTGTCATGATCGGGATATTTCCGGACTAAACCTGGACATTTTCAGGCTATCTGGGATATTCCAGATTGAACCTGGACTTTGTCGTGTTCATTAAAATATTTTCGGACTGAACATAATAATATCAGACTAAATGAATGCCTTTTATTTTCATTTACTATTTTCTAAAATTAGGCGGCTGATTCTTTTTAAGGTTACTTTTGTCTTTTATAATATTTAAGGTAATTTTGTCTTTTTATAACAAAAAAGATCATGCTATTAATGGGTTAATTGTATTGTTTTGTTTGAATTTTTTTGCAGGATTTCTTGAACATGTTCTTCAGAGACATTTACAGGCCAATTCCTCCAATCTACAATCTGGTTCTTGCCATGTTATGGCGTCACCCGGAGAACATTGAGCTTGAAAAAGCCAAAGTTGTTCACTACTGTGCTGCTGTAAGTATCCAATATAACAAATAAATGTTAAAATCCGAGCGTTTGCACCTGGGAATTTTCCTAATCGTATTCCTTTTACAGGGCTCGAAGCCATGGAGGTACACAGGAGAAGAACAGAACATGCAGAGAGAAGACATCAAGATGCTGATTCAAAATGGAGTGACATTTACAATGATGAGTCACTTGATTACAAGAACTACTCTGCAGTTGTTGCAAGTGAAGAAGCTGCAGGAAATGAGGCTGGTGAAGATGGTGATGCAGCTGTCTTGCAGCCCTTCCTGGTGCTCTTTCTGAGGCCGGTGAGGTCCCTTACATCTCCGCCCCATCCGCCGCCTAGTGTGGTTATCGCTTGCCGGAAATTAAGTTTGTATAGGAGGGCAAGTAGGGTATTGGTGGTGGTTAATATGTTTGGGTTTTTTTTTTTTTTTTTAATTCTTCCTTGGTTGATAATATGGAAGATTTTTTTTTTTTTAATTATTAATTAATTTTGTACCTACTATGTAAATCAAAATGCATCGTTTAGGTTGAAAATTCATTGTAAACGGATTGGACAATGAAGAACTTAAAAATTTATAAATTGTTAAGACTTTAAAATTTATTCATCTTATACTATTTGAAGTTAAAAATTTATTTATTATATTATTTAACTTATGTATTTATTTATTCATCTATATTTATTTTAACAATTAAATAAAATAGGAAAATAATTATAAAAAAAAAAAAAAAAAACAATCAATTGAATAATATCTTTATTTTATATTTTTAAAATTAGTAATAATATTTAGATATTAACTTATTTAGAATTTTAGATTTATAAATTATAATTTATTAATTAAAAAAAAACGGGTGGCCCATAGGCCGGTCCATAGGCTGGCCTGTGAAGCCTGTAGGCCTCAATTATGGAGCCTGGTTTGGGCCCATTCATTGTCAGGTTAAAGTCTGACCTGATTTTGGCCGGGAGGGGCTGGGCCCGACCTGTAAATTTACCGAGTCGAAGAGGGTAGGTCTCTTGGGCTCGGTCCATTTTACCACCCCTGAAGATAAACCACCAAAAGCATTAGGGTTCTTTTCAAATGCATTATTATTGTTTATAATTTTATATAACAAATTAACAATGCATGATAATCAACACGTCTAGTAAGATCAATAAAGAAATATTAAAAGATTTTATGGCCGTTAAACGGACACTAATACGTTTAATATTCCTAATCCAATCAGTGATAGATTTGAAAAAAAAAAAAAAAAAAAAAAAAAAAAACATTAATGAAGAACATTAGAGGTGTCAATACCAAATTGTAATTTGTAATATTGGGTTTAGGGTCGAAGGTTGAGTATGGACTAGACCTTCAATATTTTTATTAGGCACGATCATGCCCACAAGCTCTGTTCATAGTGAGCTTGTCCATGCGGGGATAGGCAATTGCTCGAGCTTTAGTTTATTTTGTAAGTAAACTGTCAATATTTTTCATTCTATCGATCTAACTCGGCTCTCAAGCTTTACCATCCGAATTCATGGACCCCAATAGTCGATACATACCCACTCAATTATAGGGATTAGACACGGGTTGGGCTCTTAATTTGAGTATCGAGCTCAAAGTGTCCAGCCCATTTAACACCTCCAGAGAAAGATAATACCACAAAAAAAAAAAGATGAAATTTTAAATATTGGAATTATGAATAAATGATTACTTATATCTATATATATATATATTTTCAATGTTAAATGTTAGAATTACGAATTTTTATATATTCATGACTTAAGCTGATTAAGTATTGAAGCCACCCTAATTCAAGTTTTTTTTTTTCAGTTACGTTAATATCTTCAGGATTTGGGAGGAGAGACAACTCAAACAAGGAACGTATTATCAGGTTAGCCTCATCTCATCCTAATAAATTAAATATTAGCTTGAAAGAGTAGAAAAACATAGTTCCCAAAAATCCCAACAACCGTTATAGGTAAGAAAAAATTGTTATCTCTACTTTGACCCTACCCACTAACCCAAATTAATCAAATATTAATACTACCATAATCAAGCTGTAAATTAATTAGTGGCTAAAATTAAGGAGATTAGAAAGGGAAGATCTTCTAATCCCTAGAAATCTCCATAATATTAGAACAATTGATTTTATTATCCATGTAAATATATAATTACCTTAAACAAATCAAAAGTTTAAAATAAAATTAAAAAAAAAGAAAAGTAAGTAACGTATAAAAGATAATCCCATAGAATATGCTCAAAATTTATTGGAGTCATTAGTCAAAACTCAAAATCATTACTTTTCTCAGCTGGTCCAAAGTCCAAAAAATACAATTTAAAAAAAAATTAAATTAAATTAAATTATCCATAAATTACTTGGTCGGTTAGTCCACCACTCCACCGTTTCAAACTTTATCTTAAAAAATATTAATTTTTCATTTAATCTTTTAAATTAATATTAGTGAGTCCCCTTGTTTGGTTCAACGAAGCTACACCCTTCTTCTTGCCTGCGTGGCACAACACCGTCCAGTAAATCAGATGCTGCGAAGTGGCAGCATCTCAGGCGATCACTTGACACGCAACTGGATTTTCTGTGGACCCTACCTAATAGTGTATGACAAGGACGTGTGTGTGCGTGCCACGTGGTCGAGTAACGAGATTACCTGACGGGTTTCCTTGGATTTAGGTGACGACTATTTCGCATTGTGAAAGAACGGACCTTTAGAGAAGCGCCACGTCGTGTTGTTTGCGTACGTGTCGCGAAGCTGTGTGAATTTCGTGTGTAAGTAACTAGAGAGAGCCCCACTGGTAGTTTATTTTGGTGGGCCCTGGTAGTTGGCAGTTTTAATAACCGGTGTTAGTTAAGATTTTGTAGATAATTTTTTTTTAAAAATTTGTTAAACACGCTTTTAACTTTAATTGGTCTTTTTTAAAAAATAATTTTAATTAAAGGAAGCTTCTTGAAGACTCGGCCTATTGTATTCCAAATCCCCCTCCATTTTTTTTTTTTTTTTTTTTTTCTTTCTTTCTTTCTTTCTTTCTCAACAACTCGAAGTTAAGATATTGTACGAGTTCGTATTAACAAGTTAAATTAGAGGACAATTATCTAGTTGTTGTACCAAACATATTATTGTTGAGGTTTAGTTTCAAATGATTATTCGATTGATAAACGAAGTAATTCGACATTACTTAAAACATATTTATTAATTATAAATACAACTTTCAAGAAAAATTCTTACATTTTAACGTTTAATGAGCAAATATAAGAATCAAACTCTTCAATAGATAATAAAAAGAAAAAATTCATTTTTTTGATCTGATTGTTTTGTTAATTTTTTAAAAAATAATTTGGAGTTTTTGAAATTTGTACAAAATAGTAAAAACTATTATAACAAGTTTGCATATCTTTTTTCATTCAATATCAAGATTGTATTGCCAAGCCACTTGCCAATGTGGTGTGACTCTCCAATAGGTGACTCCACTATCACGGTTCAACGTCCGGCATGTGCATATATATAATATATATATATACAATTTCATTCCTTGTCCCCTCATGTGTGGGTGCCCTCTCTCCCTTATGGAGTAGTTGTTTGAGTTGTGCTAGTAGAGTCAAATTCTCATAGGGTCGTGGCAGTTGTTATAATTTCATAAATAAAAAAATAAAGATTGTATCAAATGATTTTTTATTCTATTATCCACGGAATTGGAAACTCCTTTATTGTGTGTCTTATTACAGCACCAAATTTGTTTAGTAACATTCTTCAATTAAACATTTTTCTTTTTTAAAATGGTATCATTATTTGTTTACAAAACAAAATCACTATATAATTTTTAGTTAATATAATATATATGAATTATAAAAAAAAAGAAGGGTTATATTATTTCTAGAATGAAGAAAAAAATCGTAATATTTAGTTTATTTCATGTTTCATTTCAATTATTTATTAAATATTCATTTCGATAAATATTGAATTAACTTTCTTTAATATATATATATATAATCTACACCAATTGAGTATGAGATCAACTTTCTTTTATATATATATATATATATATCAGTGGTTCTCTCATAAGGGATCCCTTATTTTAATTTCGGTAAGGACCACCATGAAATCATATCGATTTGAATGAATTTAACCTGAATTTTTTTGTGAATGATAAGTTCGTTGAAATTTACCTATGAATAAAATTTGAGAATTTTTCAAGCATGAAAACTATTTTTCTTGAATTTCCTATATTTCGCCTATTTTCTAATGCCTTCGTATTTAAACAAAATCGGTAAAAATAGTTTTCGTGCTTGAAAAATTCTCAAATTTTATTCATAGGTAGATTTCAACGAACTTATCATTCACAAAAAAATTCAGATTAAAATTCATTCAAATCAATATGATTTCATGGTGGTCCTTACCGAAATTAAAATAAGGGATCCCTTATGAGAGAACCACTGTATATATATATATATATATATTTTGTAAAATCAACTTTCTTTTAGATGAAAATAATATTTTTAAACGAAATAGTTAGGTTAGGTTAGAGCATCTCCAATGCAAATATGCATTTTTGAGTTTCTAAATAGTACCACATCAGCATTTCTATTTATTATGGGCCCACTTTTGAAAAAAAAATTAGAGAAATGCATATTCATATCTCTAATACAATTATCTAAAGTCAAGTATGCATCCATTTTATGTCCAATCATAATAAAGCAATTATTACACTCTCTCTTTTCTTTTATTTTACAATTAAATGAAGTTTAATCTTATTGGTGGAAATAATTGAAAGCTTTAATCTTATTGGTGGAAAGAGTTAGAAATCCTAGTCAGCATTTCCAGGAGAGTTTCTAAAATTAGAAACCCAACTCCATATTCTCTAACTTTTTTTTGGCTACATCATCCCCATATTCAACTTAGATAATAGCATTGGAGAGAGTTTTTCTAACTTTTTAATATTTATAATATGTGGCACTCCATTTTCTCAAAATGCATAATAGCATTGGAGATGCTCTTAGTTGTGATAACAGCATTTAAAATATATATATATATTTGACAAGACAATCTAATTTTTTTTATCACATTAATATCATTATTAATTAATTAGATTTTCCTTCCATGCCTTGTAGGGATTACTTTGATTGTCTTTCCATAATTTCACATTATCTCAAATCATAATAAATAAATAAAAAACACATATATTTACTATGGATTCCATTTTTCATAGGTAAGGAAATAAATATCAGATTTCTCATAAAAATATACGGATCCAAATATAAAAATATGTATAAAAAAATATGGAATGCCATCAATATATTCAAAATATTGGAGATATTCAGGAATATATTTCCTATAAATATCCTAGATACGAAAAATATGGTAAATATATAGAAAATATTATCGATATTTACTTCCTTTCTTAATTAATCAATTTTCATCACACCATGATTTTGATGAATATTCATTGGCTCTTTCTATAAGTATGTGTACACATTTCTCCATGCAATATTTTTCCCTGATTTATCTAT
The DNA here is from genome assembly GCA_030490815.1 of Acer saccharum. NCBI lineage: Eukaryota > Viridiplantae > Streptophyta > Magnoliopsida > Sapindales > Sapindaceae > Acer > Acer saccharum. The sequence goes on from CM059867.1 coordinate 60,655,655, forward strand.
AATCTAATCTAGAATCTCTCTCACGTAGACAAAACTACCCTCCTTTTTGTGCAATAATAACAGGAGAAACCACATTGAAAAAGCCTTATAAAATATAAAAATCATAAGGGTGTTTCGTAAAGTGTAAAAATTTGACCAAGGAAATTCCACCGTCCAAATCCATAACTCTCTCCAACCGTCGGATCAAATCACCTGCCATGCGTAGAGTCCAGATTTCTTTTCATTAGATAACGCCATTAAAGTCTTTTCGAGTAAATAATAACTGCCAGTCAAGCTCATAGGGAGTCAAATAGATGAAAAATCATAAGCCTAGAAAAATCATTAATTAATTTAATTCATTATATAATATTCTATTAATTTCTACAATTGAGTCACCATACTTCTCCTATATAAACACCCCCGACCACAACTCACTCTTCACCAACTCAAAATCACTTTCAAAACACATAATTTTCTTGTAATCCAAACACTCTTTTGATCACTTTAAACCTTTTTTTTTCCTCATCAACCAAACACTCCTTTTCATCCCCAAATGGCTCCTCGTAATATCAACACCGTCACCGCCATCGCCAAGGCCAACTCTCTGTCGAAGGCGGTGAGCCTTCCACGCTGTGCATACGTCACCTTCCTTGCCGGAAACGGTGACTACGTGAAGGGAGTGGTGGGGCTTGCGAAGGGTCTCCGGAAGACCAAGAGCAAGTACCCACTCGTGGTGGCGATCCTCCCCGATGTCCCGGAAGATCACCGTAAGATTCTTATCGACCAGGGATGTGTCGTCAGAGAGATCGAACCAGTCTACCCTCCTGAGAACTCCACACAATTCGCTATGGCGTATTACGTCATCAACTACTCGAAGCTTCGTATCTGGGAGGTACGTTACGTAAAAACTTTACCGTTAACGTTGATTGTTTTGCTTTTCTTTGCATGACTGACACGTGTTGCTTGATTGAGTTTTGTCTGATTATGTGACACGAACACGTGAGTCTCTGTTTTTTTTTTTTTTTTTAATTAACCTTTGTTTTTTGGGTGATGAAAATTGCAGTTTGTGGAGTATAGTAAGATGATATACTTGGACGGAGACATCCAGGTGTTTGAGAACATTGACCATCTCTTTGACATGCCTGACGGCTACTTGTACGCCGTGATGGACTGCTTCTGTGAGAAAACATGGAGTCACACCCCACAGTTCAAGATCGGTTACTGTCAACAGTGCCCTGATAAGGTCAATTGGCCAGCTGAGTTTGGCCCCAAGCCTGCTCTCTATTTCAATGCTGGCATGTTCGTCTATCAACCCTGCATTCAAACCTATCATAGCCTCTTGAATACCCTCAAAATCACACCTACCACTCCCTTTGCCGAGCAGGTAATTACTATTGTCTCTATCTGTCGTGTCACTTGAATCTGGACATTGTCAGATTCATTAGAATATTTTCGGACTGAACCTGATATTAATGGGTTAATTGTATTGTGTTGTTTGTGAATTTTTCTGCAGGATTTCTTGAACATGTTCTTCAGAGACATTTACAGGCCAATTCCTCCAATTTACAATCTGGTTCTTGCAATGCTATGGCGTCACCCGGAGAACATTGAGCTTGAAAAAGCCAAAGTTGTTCACTACTGTGCTGCTGTAAGTATCCAATATTATACAAATAAATGTTAAAATCTGAACATTTGCACCAGAGAATTTTCCTAATCGTATTCCTTTTACAGGGCTCGAAGCCATGGAGGTACACAGGAGAAGAACAGAACATGCAGAGAGAAGACATTAAGATGCTGATTCAAAAATGGAGTGACATTTACAATGATGAGTCACTTGATTACAAGAACTACTCTGCAGTTGTTGCAAGTGAAGAAGCTGCAGGAAATGAGGCTGGTGAAGATGGTGATGCAGCTGTCTTGCAGCCCTTCCTGTTGGCTCTTTCAGAGGCGGGTGAGGTCCCCTACTTCTCTGCCCCATCCGCCGCCTAGTGTGGTTGTCGCTTGCCGGAAATTAAGTTTGTAGAGGAGGGCAAGTAGGTTATTGGTGGTGGTTAATATGTTTGGGGTTTTTTATTTTTTATTTTTTTAATTCTTCCTTTTTTTTAATTATTAATTAATTTTGTACCTACCATGTAAATTAACATGCATCATTTAGGTTGAAAAATCAGTGTAAACGGATTGGATAATGTAGAACGATCTCTTCAAAACAATGACTTTCTGTTTCAAGTCACAGTCAATTCTTCTTTTGTGCACTCAGAACATTACAAAAACGTTGGATGACACCACAGTTGTGAGACAGATCTCTTCAAAACAATGACTTTCTGTTACAAGTCACGTTTAATATTCCTAACCCAACCAAATTGGTCTAATAGGTCCTATTGGGTTGAGGGTCGAAGGTTGAGTATGACAATTGCTCGATCTTTAGCTTATTTTGTAAGTAAACTTGTCAATACTATCGATCTAACTCCGAATTCATGGACCCCAATGGTCGATACATACCCACTCAATTATAGGGATTAGACACGGGTTGGGCTCTTAATTTGAGTATCGAGCTCAGAGTGTCCGGCCCATTTAACACTTCCAAAGAAAAATAATACCAAAAAAATAAGATGAAATTTTAAATATTGGAATTATTAATAAATGATTACTTATATCTATACATATATTTTTTTCAATGTTAAATGTTTGAATTATGAATTTTTATATATTCATGACTTAAACTGATCAAGTATTGAAGCCACCCTAATTCAAGTTTTTTTTTTCAGTTACGTTAATATCTTCAGGATTTGGAGGAGGAAAGACGACTCAAACAAGGAACGCATTATCAGGTTAGCCTCATCTCATCCTAATAAATTAAATATTAGCCTGAAAGAGTAGAAAAACATTGTTCCCAAAAATCCCAACAACCGTTATAGGTAAGAAAAAATTGTTATCTCTACTTTGACCCTACCCACTAACCCAAAATTAATCTAATATTAATACTACCATAATCAAAGTAGTAAATTAATTAGTGGCTAAAATTAAGGAGATTAGAAAGGGAAGATCATCTAATCCCTAGAAATCTCCATAATATTAGAACAATTGATTTTATTATCCATGTAAATATATAATTACCTTAAACAAATCAAAAGTTAAAAAAAAAAAAAAAGGAACGAATAAAAAAGAATCCCATAGAATATGCTCAAAATTTATTGGAGTCATTTGGCAAAAGGGTACGGATATTGACATCCATAAATATAATAAGAGCACACATATTTATAAGTACACCCATGTCTAAAATTTAAAATTAAAACATTATAATAAACATCTATCTTAATGCCAATATTAACCTTATTTAAATGAATGTTTTCATTATAATACAATTTATTTATAAACCCTCATAAGTTAATAACACACCCAATTTTACAAATGATAAATTTTTAAATTCTCCGACTTCCAGGTCCTGTGAATACCCAAATAGATCCTACTAAAAAATTGGGACCCAACAGATTTATGAAATGCATTGTGAAGAAAATGTGATATAATCAACAGAAGTCTTGAATTGTAAGGATCTTACAATTATTACTTACTAATATTTAAAACACAGACTTTCCATTGTTCTTCATCTTCTGTAGTCATTTATTTATAAAAAGAACATATCTTTGTGTTGGACAAGTTTATTTACCGGTGATTAGGCTATATAGGTTTTAGAAACTGTTTTCTTTCTATTTGTTTGGCAAAAATATTTTCAATCACTCAGCTTCACTCTTTGACCTTGAAGAAGATGGATTTTTCTTTGAACCGACACAACATTACACCTGCTAAATCACTAATGGTGTTGGAAAACATCTTACAAGATGTTAAATATTCAACAATTACTACAGTGAACTGTAGATTGATTACAAACAACCCGCCGAGGGGTTCGACAAAAATACCGTTATGAAATGCATTTTCTTTCTAAGTAAAAATGTAATTATTATAATTTCAAACCTAGAATTGAGAAAAGGAGAACGAACATCCCTACACCCTACCCTCCCTCCAACAGTACATATCAAGACCTATCCGCACTATTATTTAAAAAATAAATAAATAAATAAAAATAAAAATCTCAACAAGCACCTGTTCAAAAGTTCAGCTTTTGAATTTGGTTTCATAATCCTACGGTTTCATGAAAATAGGTTTATATATATACCACCAGTTTTGGTGGTAACTCGATCCTGGAGACTGCTATGTGAATTTTTGGTTCCAGTTGGGTTTCTTTTCTTCTCGTTCTTTTAAAAAAGAAAAAAAAAAATAGAATTAAAGTTGAACTAGGGTTTTTTTTTTTTTTGTTTTAATAAAGTGATATAGTTGAAGATATGAGTATAATTAATGGGTATAAATATTATTTTGTTTATTTTTAATTAAACTAATTTGTCCTTATTGGTAAATACCTATTAGAATATTTTTGTAATTAAAATTTTTATTAAAATATAGCTGTGATTATCATATTTATGTGTATCAATATCTGCTCCCTGCTCAAAATCATTACTTTTCTCAATTGGTCCAAAGTCCACAAATTACCATTTTTTAAAAATAAGTTAAATTAAATTATCCACAAATTACTTGGTCGGTTAGTCCACCGTTTCAAAACTTTATCTTAAATTTTTTTTTTTTTCATTTAATCTTTTAAATTAAGTCCCCTTGTTTGGTTCAACGAAGCTACACCCTTCTTCTTGCCTAGTTGCATGTGTTGCACAACACCGTCCACTTAATCAGATGCTGCGACGTGGCGGCATCTCAGGTGAATTGGATTTTCTGTGGACCCTACCTAATAGCGTACGACAAGGACGTGTGTGTGCGTGCCACGTGGTCGAGTAACGAGATTACCTGGCGGGTTTCCCTGGATTTAGGTAAACTCGGTTTAGGTGACGACTATTTCGCTTTGTGAAAAGAACGGACTTCTAAGGAAGCTCCACGTCATGTTGTTTGCATACTTGTCGCGAACCCGTGTGAATTTCGTGTGTAAGTAACTAGAGAGAGCCCCACTTGTAGTTTATTTTGCTGGGGCCCTGGTAGTTGGCGGTGCTAAGAACTGGTGGTAGTTGAGATTTTGTAGATAATTTTTTTATTTTTTATTTTTATTTTTTAAATTTGTTAAACACGCTTTTAACTTTGTAAGTGATTGAACGACTTGGTACGTCAAATATGTCGGGTTGTATCAGACCCAAAGCAACTAGGTTGGAAGTTGATTGGTCGATGTCGACTGTCGTTTGTATATGGTCGTCTGAACTCCAATGAACCTGCAAAAGAACCTTAAACAGAAATATAACGTAGACAAAATAGAAAGGTAGGGGTTGGATTATAGCCTTATGTGTGCTTGGGCTAAACAATGTATCGTGAAGGTGGAAATGGTTGATTTCCGGTGACTAGAAATGTCTTTAGAGGCAGAGTTTCAGTACACTATTATAAGCTTTAGTTGAGAGAGAATTCAGAGAGTTCTCAAAGTGAACGAGCCTTCTTTTTATAGGAGGAGGTACAGCTCCAACGTCCACTTTCAGTCTTGATTGTGGGCGTGATTTTAGAAGCAATATCCTCTCCTGAGTGGGCCGTTACTAGCGGTTACTAAGCATTTAAACTGATATTTTGAACAAGTCAAATATTGGTTGCATTTGTGTTGGGTCAACCCAATATCGGGGGCTTGGGTAGGATCGATCTTGCAAAGTTTTGGGTCTCATCATGTTTGAGCTATTGGGCTGTTTTTGGCTACCACAAACTTTAATTGTTCTTTTTAAAAAAATAATTTGTTAGGATTGGGGAAATTAGGGATAAATATCAGGGATTTAGTGAATGTCCATAATAAATAGCATGTGTCTAATGTAGGGAATCAATTCCTAAAGAGTCCTATATTTTGTAGAGTCTTTATTGCATTTCCTTTAAATAGAGTTTTTGAAATTTGTACACAAATAGTAAAAACTATTATAACAAGTTTGCATATCTTTTTTCATTCAATATCAATATTGTATCAAATAATTTTTTATTCTATTATCGACGGAATTGGAAACTCCTTTTTTGTATGTCTTATTAGTTATTACACCACCAAATTTGTTTAGTAGATTGTACATTCTTCAATTAAACTTTTTATTTTTATTTTTAAATGTTATCATTATTTTACAAAACAAAATCACTATATAATTTTTAGTTAATCTAATATACATGAATTATATATATATATATATATAAAAAGGGTTCTAATATTTCTAGAATGAAGAAAAAATCGTAATATTTAGTTTATTTCATGTTTCATTTCAATTCTTTATTAAATATTCATTTTGATAAATATTGAATTAACTTTCTTTAATATATATATATTTTTAAATCTACACCAATCGAGTATGAGATCAACTTTTTTTTTTTTCCTTAATATATATATATATATATTTTTTTTAAATCTACACCAAATTGTAATTTTTTGGTCCTATTGGGTTGAGGGTCAAAGGTTGAGTATGGACTAGACCTCAATATTTTTATTAGGCCCGATTATGCCCACAAGCTCTGTTCATAGTGAGCTTGTCCATGTGGGGTTAGGCAATTGCTCGAGCTTTACCTTATTTTTTAAGTAAACTTGTCAATATTTTTCATTTTATTGATCTATCTCCGCTCTCAAGCTTTACCCTCCGAATTCATGGACCCCAATACTCGATACATACCCACTCAATTATAGGGGATTAGACACGGGTTGGGCTTTTAATTTGAGTATCGAGCTCAAAGTGTCCGGCCCATTTAACACCTCCAGAGAAAGATAATATCAAAAAATAAGATGAAATTTTAAATGGAACTATGAATAAATGATTACTTATATCTATATTCCTTTTTTTTTTTTTCCAATGCTAAAGGTTAGAATTACGAATTTTTATATATTCATGAATTAAGTATCGAAGCCACCCTAATTCAAGTTTTTTTTCAACTACATTAATATCTTCAGGATTTGGAGGAGGAGAGACGACTTGAACAAGGAATGTATTATTAGGTTAGCCTCATCTCATTCTAATAAATTAAATACTAGCTTGAAAGAGTAGAAAAACATAGTTCCCAAAAATCCCAACAACCGATATAGGTAAGAAAAAAATTGTTATCTCTACTTTGACCCTATCCACTAACCTAAAATTAATCAAATATTAATACTACCATAATCAAAGTTGTAAATTAATTAGTGGCTAAAATTAAGGAGATTAGATAGGGAAGATCATCTAATCCCTATAAATCTCCATAATATTAGAACAATTGATTTTATTATCCATGTAAATATATAATTACCTTAAACAAATCAAAAGTTAAAAAAAGTAAGGTATAAAAAAGAATCCCATAGAATATGCTCAAAATTTATTGGAGTCATTAGTCAAAATCATTACTTTTCTCAATTGGTCCAAAGTCCACAAATTACCATTTTAAAAAATAAAATAAATTAAATTATCCATAAATTACTTGGTCGGTTAGTCCACCGTTTCAAAACTTTATCTTAAAAAAATATTAATTTTTCATTTAATCTTTTAAATTAATATTAGTGAGTCCCCTTGTTTGGTTCAACGAAGCTACACCCTTCTTCTTGCCTGCGTGGCACAACACCGTCCACTAAATCAGATGCTGCGAAGTGGCGGCATCTTAGGCGATCACTTGACACGCAATTGGATTTTCTGTGGACCCTACCTAATAGTATATGACAAGGACGGGTGTGTGCGTGCCACGTGGTCGAGTAACGAGATTACCTGGCGGGTTTCCTTGGGTTTAGGTGACGACTATTGATTTCGGTTTGTGAAAAGAACGGACCTTTAGAAAAGCGCCACGTCGTGTTGTTTGCATACGTGTCGTGAATTTTGTGTGTAAGTAACTAGAGAGAGCCCCACTGGTAGTTTATTTTGGTGGGGCCCTGGTAGTTGGTGGTGCTAATAACCGGTGTTTAGTTAAGATTTTGTAGATAATTTTTTTTTTTTTTTTTTTTTTTAATTTGTTAAACACGCTTTTAACTTTAACTGGTCTTTTTTAAAAAATAATTTAATTAAAGGAAGCTTCATTAGAGGATAGTTATCTTTTTTTTTTTTTTTTTTTTTATTGGAAATTTGGAATACAACAACCGTAAATGATTACAACAACTGGAATCCTGCGAGGATAAGACACAACTACAAGCACAACCCAGATAGACGCTCCCACATATGAGGAGAGAGCACCCACACAAAGGTGGGACAACACCCACACTAATGATGGGACAACATCCACATTAGGAGGACCAAAGGAAATTTTCATATATCTATGCATGCCTTGGCACTTAAACCTTGGTAGTGATGGTGGAGGGCTCCAAATGAGGGTCCAACCATCTTGGCAAGGAGCCATTAGCAAAGGATAGTTTTCTAGTACTAGTTACTAGTGTGACAACCGTGCATCGCACGGTCTTTGTTAATATATATATATATATATATATATATGTATATATATATATTAAAAGAAAATATAATTAGTCACCTATTCTTATCATATAATTAATTACAAATTTTTTATTTTTTTTTTGCAAATCACTTCCGATGATCAACATAAATCATAAAAACTGGATCTTATAAATCTCATAAACCACATGATTCATAAACAACATAAAAATTGGTGCTGAATCATTTATCTACAAAAGGACTAAAAATATAAAAATTAACGTACATATATATATATATACAGTCTTTTTATTGTCAGTACGAACTGATATAAAATATATCAATTTCTTACATGTGGACCATTGGATTTAAAATATACTTTGACAAGTGCATGCAACTAAGGAATTGATATATCTTTTGTCGGTTCGAACTGACAATAGAAAAATTGTATATATATATATATATATATTCTTATATAAAAATAAGTCTATGATTCAAGTACTTAAATAGGAGAAAAAACTGAAAACGGATGATGCTAAACTAAAATTGTAATAATAACAAAAAATAAAAATAAAAAACTTACATATTCCTATTTTAAGATATAAGCAGATAATCAACTTTTTTGGATTTCAGGAATCCTAAAGAAATCTAGCTTCATATATCTGTTTTCGATCATCCACCTTAGACTCGAGTGTTTTGAATCATCACACCTGTAAGCAGAGGCGAATACAGGGGGGGGGGGGGGGCCATAGGGGCCATGGCCGCCACCCCCCCCACCCCCCCACCCCCCCCCCCCCCCCCCCCCCCCCCCCCCCCCCCCTTAATATGTAGATGACAATTGTAACCTGGTCCCCCATGTTGTTAATAATATAAAATTTTCAATATTTTTTTTTCCAAGACAAAATCCCCCCCCCCCCCCCCCCCTAATATGTAGATGACAATTGTAACCTGGTCCCCCATGTTATTAATAATATAAAATTTTCAATATTTTTTTTTTTTCCAAGACAAAATCAATCATTTTTAGTATTTTAATTTCTTATGATTTCATACATTATTTCTAATCTAGTGTATATATGGATAATGGATTCAAGTATTGCTACATGGTTATTTGATAGTTACATACTTACATGATTAATTTTCAATCATTGAATTTTAATCCAAATGTATACAAAAATCAAATATTTAAAAATTTAAAATAAATTAAAACTAAAAGGAAATAACCTTATCTCGTAATTACACCCGCAACTATACATGAACGTTATAGTAGCTAAACCTGTCTATATATATATATATGTATTTTTTATTTTTTTTATTAGGTAGTCACTATAACATTCTTTCTTTAGACAAGATGAGGTTGGTGCAGCGGTAAACCCCTCACACCTACACCACGAGGTTGTGGAATCGAGTCATCCCCCTCCCCCAAAACCCCCGAATTTATGTAATATTTTAAAAAAATAAAAAAAATTAAGACTTTCTTTATTATTTTATTACGCAATGTCTATCTTGTTTTGAGTTGGTTCTTGTGGTTTACTCTAAATAGTTTGTATACATAATTTGTATAATTACCTTAAAGAATAAATGGTATTATATTTGGATATATTAATTTTTTTTTTTGCGTGACATTTAATATTAGTTTCTCTTGGCCCCCCCAAAGTCAAAATCCTGGCTCCGCCCCTGCCTGTAAGCCCAATATCATGGTCATCCAAAAGTTGCATGCTTGTAAACTTGCAACATAATTTATTTTTCTTTTTACGGTATATATCTCTCAAAATTGTTTTGTGGCTATATATATTGAAATTGATTTGTCTAATTAAGAAGATTCATTGAAACTGTTGGTATTAATGGTGGAAATAAAGAGTCTTGTTATTAATGACATTGGACACCTAAGAGTTTCTTTAACTGATTCAAATTTCATATTAATATCTATTGGATTGAAAGAAATGTTCAACTTATATTTAATCACGGCTCTAATTATAAAAAATAATTAATAAGAATTTAATTAAGAATAATTAATTGATTGATTCTTATTAATTAATTAATATCTTTTGAGCTTACCAAATATTAATATTTTTAAATAGAGCAATGCTACATTACCCAAATTTGGTGTTCAAATGATGTGGCAACACTCTAGTCCATTTATTTAAATCATGCGAATATAATACAATTTAAATGAATGATCTATAGTGTTGTCACATCATTTGGGTACCAGATTTGGACACTAAATTTGGGCAATGTAGCATTACCCTTTTAAATATAATTAAGTGTGAATAGAATGCATGTAAAATTTTATTATGAATAATTAATTAATTAATTAATTCTTATTGATTAACCATTGTCTTTTGAGCTTACCAAATATTAATATTCTTAAAAATATTTAAGTGTGAATTGAGTGCATGTACTATATATAATATTTAATGCTGATTTATTCTTTATAATTAATTGAATAAATAACTCCATTTATGATTGACACATGAATATGTGATTGTTATATTACTATTATTATTATATATGAAAAATTAAAAATTTAATTTGATTACATTTAATTCCTAAGCTCTCACACGGTGACATATGGATTTGTGAAACTTTATTATTATTATATATATATATATATATATATATATGATTCCAAATCCCCTATTTTAACACCCTATTGTATTCCAAATCCCCTCCCCACACCCACACCCCTTTTTTTTTAACAGGCAACGACTCGAACTTAAAATATTATACGAATTCGTATCACTAAGTCAAATTAGAGGATAGTTATCTAGTCGTTGTACCAACCATATTATTGTTGATGTTTAGTTTCGAGTGATTATTCAATTGATAAACGAAGTAATTCAACATTACTTAAAACATATTTACTAATTATAAATACAACTCTCAGGAAAAATCCTTGCCTTTTAACGTTTAATGAGCAAATATAAGAATCAAACTCTTCAATGGATAATAATTAATAAATAAATAAATAATTCATTTTTATGATCTGATTTTTTTGTTAATTTTTTTTTAATATAATTTGGAGTTTTTGAAATTTGTACCCAAAGAGTAAAAAACTGTTATAACAAGTTCGCATATCATTTTTCATTCAATATCAAGATTGTATCAAATAATTTTTTATTCTATTATCGACGGAATTGGAAACTCCTTTATTTTATGTCTTATTATATTTGACAAGACAATCTAAATATTTTTTTTATCATTATTAATTAATTAGATTTTCCTTCCATGTATTGTAGGGATTACTTTGATTATCTTTCCATAATTTCACATTATCTCAAATCATAATAAATAAATAAAAATACATTTATTTACTATGGATTCCATTTTTCATAGTTAAGGAAGTAAATATCATATTTTTATAAAAATATCTGGATCCAAAATATAGAAATATGTATATAAAATATGGAATACTATCAATATATTCAAAATATTGGAGATATTTAGGAATATATTTCCTATAGATATCCTAGTTACGAAAAATATAGTGGATATTATCGATATTTACTTCCCTACTTAATTAACCCATCTTGAATCTGATCACACCATGATTTTGATGAATATTTTCTATGAGTATGTGTACACATTTCTCCATGCAATCTTTTCCCCTGATTTCTCTATAATCTAATCCAGAATCTTTCTCACGTAGACAAAACTACCCTCCCTTTTGTGCAATAATAACAGGAGAAACCACATTGAAAAAGCCTTGTAAAATATAAAAATCATAAGGGTGTTTCGTAAAGTGTGAAAATTTGACCAAGGAAATTCCACCGTCCAAATCCATAACTCTCTCCAACCGTCGGATCAAATCACCTGCCACGCGTAGAGTCCAGATTTCTTTTCATTAGATAACGCCATTAAAGTCTTTTCGAGTAACTAGTAAGTAGTAACTGCCGGTCAAGCTCGTAGGGAGTCAAATGGATGAAAAACGATGGCGTTTTGACACAAAAAGTGGATAATGAATTAAAGTGATAGACATTAAATATTGATTTTATTAATAAAAATATAAAAAGTAATGTAAATGTTCATAAAATATGGAAAATATTCCAAGATACCTTCGATATCAATTCTTCCAGAATACGAAAAACAATACCCTTGTCCTTTTTTTTTTTTGACTATTTGACTTATTAGATTTGTCACACCTCAGCTCTTCATAAGCCTAGAAAATTAATTAATTAAATTAATTAATTATCATAATATTATATTAATTTCTACAATTGAGTCACCACACTTCTCCTATAATCCTATATAAACACCCCCGACCACAACTCATTCTTCACCAACTCAAAATCACTTTCAAAACACATAAATTTTTTGCAATCCAAACACTCTTTTGATCACTTTAAACCCTTTTTTTTCTCATCAACCAAACACTCCTTTTCATCCCTAAATGGCTCCTCGTGATATCAACACCGTCACCGCCATCGCCAAGGCCAACTCTCTGTCGAAGGCGGCGAGCCTTCCACGCTGTGCATACGTCACCTTCCTTGCCGGAAACGGTGACTACGTGAAGGGAGTGGTGGGGCTTGCGAAGGGTCTCCGGAAGGCCAAGAGCAAGTACCCACTCGTGGTGGCGATCCTCCCCGATGTCCCGGAAGATCACCGTAAGATTCTTATCGACCAGGGATGTGTCGTCAGAGAGATCGAACCAGTCTACCCTCCTGAGAACTCCACACAATTCGCTATGGCATATTACGTCATTAACTACTCGAAGCTTCGTATATGGGAGGTACGTTACGTAAAAAGGTTACCGTTAACGTTGATTGTTTTGCTTTTCTTTGCATGACTGACACGTGTTGTTTGATTGAGTTTTGTCTGATTATGTGACACGAACACGTGGGTCTCTGTCCTTTTTTTTTTTAAAGCAGATTAAATTTTTAAATAATTAATCTTTGTTTTTTGGGTGATGAAAATTGCAGTTTGTGGAGTACAGTAAGATGATATACTTGGACGGAGACATCCAGGTGTTTGAGAACATTGACCATCTCTTTGACATGCCTGACGGCTACTTGTACGCCGTGATGGACTGCTTCTGTGAGAAAACATGGAGTCACACCCCACAGTTCAAGATTGGTTACTGTCAACAGTGCCCTGATAAGGTCAAATGGCCTGCTGATTTTGGCCCCAAGCCTGCTCTCTATTTCAATGCTGGCATGTTTGTCTATCAACCCTGCATTCAAACCTATCACAGCCTCTTGAACACCCTCAAAATCACACCTACCACTCCCTTTGCTGAGCAGGTAATTACTATTTTGTCCCTATCAGTCGTGTCACTTGTATTTTTATAATATTTAAGGTTAATTTTGTCTTTTTATAACAAAAAAGATCATGATGTTAATGGGTTAATTGTATTGTGTTGTTTGTGAATTTTTTTGCAGGATTTCTTGAACATGTTCTTCAGAGACATTTACAGGCCAATTCCTCCAATTTACAATCTGGTTCTTGCCATGCTATGGCGTCACCCGGAGAACATTGAACTTGAAAAAGCCAAAGTTGTTCACTACTGTGCTGCTGTAAGTATCCAAATATTATACAAATAAAAGTTAAAATCCGAGCGTTTGCACCTGAGAATTTTCCTAATCGTATTCCTTTTACAGGGCTCGAAGCCATGGAGGTACACAGGAGAAGAACAGAACATGCAGAGAGAAGACATCAAGATGCTGATTCAAAAATGGAGTGACATTTACAATGATGAGTCACTTGATTACAAGAACTACTCTGCAGTTGTTGCAAGTGAAGAAGCTGCAGAAAATGAGGCTGGTGAAGATGGTGATGCAGCTGTCTTGCAGCCCTTCCTGTTGGCTCTTTCAGAGGCCGGTGAGGTCCCCTACTTCTCTGCCCCATCCGCCGCCTAGTGTAGTAGTGTGGTTGTCGCTTGCCGGAAATTAAGTTTGTATAGGAGGGCAAGTAGGGTATTGGATGTGGTGAATATGTTTGGGTTTTTTATTTTTATTTTTTATTTTTAATTCTTCCTTGGTTTATATGGAAGAAGATTTTTTATTTTTATTAATTAATGTAAGGAGGAGGGTGAGGATTTTGATTCGTCCTCCTCTTTTGGTTTAATTATCAATTAATTAAATTTTATATAGTAATTATTAATTGTTGAGTGGTTACTTGTTAATTATTTTAATCAATATATAATTAACAAGTAATAATTTTATTGGATATATTTTGTCTAAACTCTCTCTATACAGTATCACTCTCTTTAATTGTTTTTTAATTACTAATCTTGGAGAAATTTGTGTAAGTGGTCCCACCTATTACCTATACAAGTTTTTAATTAGGAAGTTACCTTGAATGTGTAATCAATCATATTAAATTAATTAATCAATTTGAAACCTTCAAAGGATAAATTTTTTTTCTGGAAAAATAAATTTTATTATCATTGGTTCAATTTTGTAGAACATTAACATAACATTATGAAATCCACCGAAGAATTTTCGTTTATTGCACAAGTTATACAAAGAATTAACCTAAATTGACACGTTAAGAGAATCTTGAGAAGTTTATGATGGTTTTCAGAGTTTCAACTGGATATTCATCGTATTTCGTAAATAACTGAAGGACCTTGAACTTTACTTGTATATTGCCTCATGACTTCAAAATACATTGGTTGAACTTTACTTGATTATTAAGAAATTCAAATCCTTGTTTGAATATTAAACAGGGGAAATTATTGATGGCTTGTCAATGATTTTGATTTTTGACTATTAAATTCTGGAATATTATCCTGTCACATGAATTGAAGAAACTTGTAGATCCAGAGATACATTATCATATATTTCCAGATTTCATTCACATGCATGAATCTCCAAATCAGATTCAGTCACAGACTCACAGCCTGTCAGTGCCTCTCATGTAGTCATGTATATAAATATATATCATCACACATTACTTCCAGGACAAGAAAATAAAACAGAACAAATTGAAAGAAGAAAAATATGGCCTCATATGCTCTTGTAAGATCAGCTAATTTTCTCTTGGTGGTGGCTTCTATATACTTCTCTCCGTCTTCTGGTGTGTCCCAAGATGTTCTGGCCACCATTTGTGGCCAAACACAGAACCAAGAAACCTGTGAAAAGACATTACAAAGCGATCCGCGGACTATCTCAGCAGATCCCCCTATACTCTCGTTGATATCTCTTGAACTAACGATGAAACAGGTTGACATGAATTTCAATGCTTTCTCTCAGTTCCGGGACAATACTAGTGATCTGGCATTGAAAATTGCTTTCGAAAGTTGTGTAACGCTTTATCAGAACATGAAAGACATTCTCCGGGCAGATTACAAGTTGTCACAACAGGGAAAATATGACAGAATTACTGATCTGGGACAATTGACAACATTGGCATACAATTGTGAAAATGGAATACCTTCTTCAATCTCACCAACTGCTGGCATCACTGAAGATATGCTCCTGATTGCTCAAACTGCAGTCTATACCAACTCATACGTTGCCGGTTCTTAGTATACACTTTCAGCCATTTTTTGAATTTAATTCAGAGTCTAAAAAATTGTATCATCTAAGACAAACTCAAAAAATGAATCAGAATCCTCTACTGATCTGAACTTCTATTGATCTTTTGATATTATGATGCGATTTACTTCTTGTTCATTTTTTTTTTCCTGTTAGATCAATCAATTACTATTTACTAGTATCTAAAGTGTTCATAAATTTCTATTTTCAGTTGGTTCTTCCTTATCAACTGAAATTGTCATTACCATCCCCAAAATTTTCCTTTGTATCTCTATTTTACCAACCATTCTTCGTCTCATTTTACTTGTCTTAGGGTCTAGCCGAGAAATACAAGAAAACCGTGGCACGGATTGTTCTCAGGTGGTGCATCCAACGGAACACAGTTGTTATCCTGAAGACATCAAAGCTTGAGAGATTGGAGGAAAATTTTCTGGTTTTCGACTTTGAGCTGACCAAAGAAGACATGGATGTGATCAAAAGTGAGGACAGGAAATATCGGACCAACCAACCAACCAAGTTTTGGGGCATATATTTATATGCTTAAGTATGATTTACGTGCTCTGCGAAAAATAAGTGTTGAAACAACCTTGACATTGAAAACTTTCAATGGATGATGATATATTCATGATTTATATGGCACTTGAAATGCTTGCATCAAACATTTGTTAATTTGTCGAATTTTATCTTGTTCTTCGGCTTATTGTTAATATGAATTATCCGAAGGTCTTTTACAAAAACCGTACGAGATAATAAAACACCACGAACAATGCCTCGATCAATCAGTTTTATAAATTAATCGCCGAAAATTTTACAATGTTACTGATGCTCATAGTAATTACACATTCTGGTGTATAGTTTACATGTATACATATATCACTCTTATAATCGAGGGATAATGTTTTCCGATAGTAGGTAATTGTAGTAAAATCATTCATTCAAATTTAACCGAGGTACAAATCACTCGTATAACCAAAGGACAATGTACTTTTATAACCGAGGGGCAATGTACTTTCTATAACCGAGTGATAGTGTACTCTTATAACTTAGGGAAAATGTACTCCTATAACCGAGTGGCAGAGATTTCCAATAGAGGTGATCGTAGTAAAATCACTCATTAAAATTTAACTAAGGGATAATGTACTCTTATAACTGAGGGACAGTATACTCTTATAACCGGGTGGCAGTTTACTTTCCATAACCAAGAGACATTGTAGTCATATAATTTGGGGAAAGTGTACTCTTATAACCGAGAGGCAGTGTTTTATGACGGTAGGTGATTGTAGAACAATCAATCACAGTGTACTCTTACAACCAAAGGACATTGTATACTTAAACTGAGGGACAATGTACACTTATAACTTGAGATAAGTGTTAAAAGTAGTAAGGATAGGGTAGTAAAGAAAGAACCTGATGCAAACATGGCATGCTACGAACAAGATCACCCCTGTTGACTTGCTACAAGCAAATAGTGCAAGTCACCTGAAACAGCACTCATCTTCTTAATAGTCTCTTCTCATCTTGATTTAAGTTTGCAATATATATTCATATTTTCGTATAGAATCTTCAGAATTTCTTCCTAGGACTGCATGATTAACAAAGAATTAGAACATTCTAAAATATAATGAAGTTAGCTAATTGCTTAGTTATTTGAATTATGGTTTTGGTGGTTTCTAAAATCTTCAGACTTGCTCAAATGGTCCCCAGTTAGGGTTAATTCGGGCCTAAATTTTCCCTCATTGAGTTACTGTGGCCACTAGACATTCTAAATTGTGTTTTGCCAGCCATTTTTTTCCAAATTTAAATCTATCCGTTTATGTTTCAATTCAGTCATGAAAAAAAAAGATTCAAAGACTTTCTTGATAGGAAGAGTCAAAGCTTTACCTATGCATACCACCATATACATGTATAGAACAGAAAGACTCACTCAGCCACGTACACTTTGATGTGAGGCAGCGACTTGAAGTCCTCTGACTGTTTCCTGCGATATAAGTCAAGAATCTTAGTATTCTTTTGCTTAGAAAGAACAACAAAAGAGCAAGACATATTACAAACTTGAAAATGAGATAAAACTGGATAAAACTGACAAGAACATCTAAAACTACAAGCACTCGATCTAAATGAAATTATAAAAGACATGAGACCCACCTACAACAACCTCAACGATCATGAGCAGTTATAAAGGGTTGTTTATATTAGAAGATGAAATCCCCTCTTGATCTAACTTTTCAGTCTTCCAATTTGTGGACCAAACAGCCCGGCTTATTCAGCTTCTCAACCCAGTGAGGCAGTGATTCAATTTTGACTTGACGGCAAATTTAAATTTTTTTCATAAAGTTAATAGAATTAATTACCTAAAGGAAATTAAGAGCATAATATCATTTGTTTGAAACAGCTTTTATATGAAATGAAATCCATCGTTCATGGCTGTGATGTAATCATGAGATCATTCTTAAAACATGGAAGCTTAATGCTCAAAAGATGTGGGATCACAGATTCCTTGCAGAAGAATTATAAAATGCGAAGAAAAATTGTTAACATCTATCATTTTACTACATTTTTCATATGCATTGACAACGGAAAAGAAATTTTACCAACCTTGGGAAGTTCCCCTGAGTTTTCCAACAGCAATAAATTCCAATATCCTTTCCTTAACGTCATTCAATACGAAGTGATCTTCATGACATCAAAATTCTTGTCACTGCAGTTGGAATTGGTAAAACATATTAAAATAATATATATAAAAAAAAAACCATATAAAATGTGTAATATAACTAGAAATAACAATATACGGGACACATGAAAGTTTTTTTTTATTTTTTTATTTTTTTACGAGTTTACTGCTAATATTGAACTTATCTACACAGAGCTCGACTACATAAGTACATATGCATCCTAAAAAACTCAAAATTCCTATCTAAAGCACGGGCCTTATAAAAAATCTCTGAAAAGCTTTTCCCTAGTAACCAAATTATAAATTGAATATAATTGTTCTTGCCTCTTGGACACTTACAAAAATATATAGAGTTGTAATGATCAACAAATAAATTACAAAGACGTAGCCAAGGCAAGCAAATAAACTTTATTTTGTACTACTAGCACTAAAATGGAAAAAAAAATATCTTTATTGCCAAAACAATTCTCTTTTCAATCTGTTATTCTAACAACTTAATGAGAACTAAAGAGATCAAGGCATGATAGACAAATTATTGTATCAAACTGTGAGTTTTACGGTGTGGGTTATAGATGATTCAAATAAGTTCAACATCAAATCTTTCATCGGTCTTAGTTTAAATAGCAGTACGACAATGAAATTCCATAAGCATCAAAAGATATCTTGTCTACCAAATGAAAGAGATAAAATACCTGTAATTTCCCCAAGGCAGGGCAGTAATTAACCAATCCAAATAGTTACGAGTTACTTTAAATTCACTAGAATTGGCCTCTAACAGCTGCAGTTTCGTAAGCTCTTCTTCTATTACTTGCATAACATCAGGTGGGCATTTGCAATTATATTGTTCAATCCATTACCTAAATTTTGCTGCAAAAATAGATCCGCATAGTTTAACAACAGTCACATTAATTTTACTATAAATGACAGTCCAAACTAAGTGTGTATCAAACCTGAAGGCTGATACTCATAATAAGATCACATGACAATAAACACCATATACACAGCCATCCAGCAGGGCTATCAAACACCAAAGTTGTAACAGTTAGCATTAGACAAATCACATGCTTGGAATTGCTACCAAGACTATAAAGGCATCATATAACTTTTTGCACTATTTCACATTTCATGGAATCCTTTATGTTACAAAAAGGTCAAAACATATCTTCTACTCTTGAAATGTGGCATTTGATTTCTACAAGAATTTCTTAGGAATCTCAAAATCAAAACCTTGGTAATACAACTAGGTTTATAGATGCCTCAATGCCTCATTCTCAAGCAAACCAAGTATATCTTCTGTGGTCTCAGACAAGGAAAATAAAATAAAATAAAACAAACTATCATTGTTGAATTTGACAGAAGATGACAAAGATAATTCAAACAGAAACTGACTAGAAAGAGCTGTTTTGTCATGTGTCTCTAAATTCAAAACCACAGATGGATCTGAATCAGTCATTAGGTTACAGTGCGAAAGTTTACAGAGATGCAGTATAGAAAATATATACACAAAGAAGAAAACTGAAGTGAAATACCTTCTTTATGGCCTTAAGCTGGTCATTCAACAAATAACGATGCTGCTCACCACTTATCTTTTCTTCAATGGCTTTTGCAATTGATTCCTACATATGACCCCAAAAAGGTGAACACCTAATGTATGAGAATAAAATAACAATGAAGAAATATTAAAAGTTGTCTATAGGGACAAAATAATAATAAGAAGTAGCGTGAAGTACCTGAATCTTGTTAATTTCCATTTCTTTCTTTACCAACTCCAGTGAAAGTTTTAAACGTTTATACACAGAGAATCAAATTATAAAGAAAAGGAAGAAAAAGTTAAGTAACAACCTCAGATAAGAAGACTTAGAAGTTAGAAGTGAAAATGATGATAGATAGCAAACGGTTTAACATCACATTTTCCCTAGACACAAGTGCTTAAATGGATATATTTCCAGAAAATATGGGACATTCAAGACCAATCACCAAATTAAGAAATGCCACATACATCCAGCTCTTCAAGCACTGCCTGGCATTGCACTTTGTTTCCACCAGATATTGCAGCTCCAAAATCTGCTAGCCTTGGAAAACTAAAATCTCCAATATGCTGTAGAAATGAGAGGAAAAGACAGAATAGGATATGTTAGTATAAATAATAAAATACAAAAAGAAACAAATTCAGATGAAGAGAATCTTTCCATGAACTTTTCACTCAGATCAATTAAGAAAACCAATACCATAAAAAAGACAGAAATACCAAAAATTTTAACAGCAAACACCCACACATACACACCTGAGTATATGTTTGAACATGATCTCGCCAAAGTGAACTTGTTTTCAGGACATCTCTCAAGGTTGATATAACCTCAAATGGTGTTGCCTTTATAACATCATCATCCTTGCCATATGGATTATCCTGAAATGTTTAAAGAGAAGTCAGAAGAGCATAGTATTTTTATTGCACATATGGAACCTATTATTCTAGAATTGGAATAGAAAAATAAGAATATTGAGAGAATGATTTTAAGATCTAACCTTAAGATGATCAACTTTAACTGTAAGGGGATCCTCACTAACTATACAAACATCATTTTCAATTTAGAAAATTTTCCATAAGAAAGAAAAGAAAAAGGATAACAGTAAATTAGACAGAAAAGATAGAACTCATGCAAGCCAATGACTCTAACCCTTTAGAAAGAAGAAGAATTATAGGAGAATTTTAGACAAGCAAAAACAATGCAGAACCAAATTCAAGTAGTTCTCCATCTTTCCTACTCACCATCTCAGTTATTCGAAGAGGCCTATGTAAGGATGACCTTGTCTCCTTGGATACTTGTAATCTGTAATATTACACAATATATGAAAACAGCATTAACCATAGAAACACAGAGACCTTATATCATTGCACTTCAAATATACACATGTAATGGAGGACATTAAACTAGCAACTAGAAAAAAGGTTGATACCTGGTCAAGTGTACCAACTTCATGAAGACGTTATTAAAATTATTTTCCTTTAATACCACAGACACGTTTTTCTATTTCAGTAGCTGAAGTATCACTGCCTGGCTCATCTTTAGGAAGGAAGGCCCCACAATAAGGGGCTTGACGTTTTCGGTTTTCCTGTAAAGCTGCCAACAATTTGGGATCCTGCATGAAAAGTAGCAGTTTGGTAAGAGAGACCATAGATTCCAATCCCATTATCACCAAGAAGTTTGAAAACAGTATCAATTAGAAACCTAGGAAGAAAGTCAAACACATTGTTGGAAGTTTTGAAACAAATGCTTTCCTCAATTTATCACATGATACAAATTTAAAAATCTAATTTACCACAAAGAACTGCCTGGATGCTGGAACGTCACAACGCCACACCAAACCTAGGGATTTATATTGATTAAGAGATATTCATATGGATAAAACACCAAAGCAAGAGGTATAAATCCTTACACTATTGACTTTGCGCCTACATCATCAAGAATATAGACATATAGTGCATGTTCATGGAGTTGCAATTAGCTATAGAAATCCCAAAATTATGTTTCATGACATGTGGCAACAATGTCAGGCTACAAATTAGAACAATCATGTCCAACAATATATGCCACCAGCAGCGAAAAAGAAACCTGAAGAGAGTAATGTGTCGAACTAAACAAGTCAGAAATTCTATACCTTCAAAGTAAAGTGGCATGTAGAAACACGGAAATAGAGGTCTACGAGACAAAGGCAATGCCAAAACCTGCCGTGGACAACCCGATCAATAACGAACTAATAAATGAAAACAAAATAAACATATAAGCAACCAGCAAGAAAATTAGCAATAACACTAACTAGTTGTAAAAAAGACACATTTGAAACTTCTTGCATTGATGTAATTAAGTTACTGTATCAATGAATATTTGAGTTTTTTGTTTTGAAACAGCAAGAATGCCATAAAAATTCAAAATTTAAGTTCAATTTCTCGTCTTTTACATGACAGAATCATCTGTTCTCTTCTTTCACT
Source organism: Acer saccharum (assembly GCA_030490815.1). NCBI lineage: Eukaryota > Viridiplantae > Streptophyta > Magnoliopsida > Sapindales > Sapindaceae > Acer > Acer saccharum. The sequence continues at coordinate 60,678,146 of CM059867.1, forward strand.
TCAATTTCAGACCAATCAACCAGACAATTAAATCAGTCAGCTTAATCATGAAAAAAAAAAAAAAAAAAAAATTGAAACTTTTTAGAGTTTTTCACTTTGCATAACCAGAATTACATAAAAATTCAAAATTTAAGTTCTAGTTCTCTTCTTTCACTTCAAATGGTCAGAAATTCAAATCCAAGCTTTGCTTTAGACATCTTCAAAAGAAGAGTAATAGCTAACAAACATGAGCATATTGAATTTTAAAATTTTTCCAAATTTAAATCTGTTCGTTTATGTTTCAATTCAGGCATCAAAAAAATAAATAAATAAAAATTGAAAGACTTTCTTGATAGGAAGAGTCAAAGCTTTACCCATACCTTACCGGAAAGACCAGGTGACGCAGCGGCTCCAAGTCCTCCTCCTCCGACGGTGGTTTCTTTCTGGGTCTCTCGACCGTTGATGTCCACGAGTAGAACGGATGGCGTTAGCGGGATCTGGATCGGGTCGGGTCGATATCAGGAATTGTCTACGTAACCTGCCAAAATTTTAAACGAGAGGGTCTCAGGCCCAATTGTTTTATAAAAAACCTCAACAAACAAACCCCACCCCCTCCAACCCCCCACACACCCCCAAACAACCCAACACAAAACCCACCGAAAAAAAAATCTTTTCTTTCTTTATTTTTAATTCAATTTAATGGTTTTCTCTTCTTAATTTGTTTTTGTAACCGTTACTTAGTATTTATTGTTTCGATTAATAAATAATAATTCAATCAAAAGCTGTTATAATTTTTTATTTATGTAACTAATTTTAATATTTATTAATATAAGGTATGATTCATATTTATATTAATCATTTTAATAATTTTATTTAAGGGTAATGTTGGAATTTTAAAATCATAATGATTTGGGATGCATGTACAATTTTCCAGGGATACAAATATCGTCACTCAATATAAAATACTCTTGGCCCAAATTCTACAAAAAGCGGCTGTGGCCCATTAAGATTTGGTATTAAGGCCCAAGTTATTAAAAAATGAATCTATGGCCCAATGGGTAATGATTAAAAAAAAAACTGTTTAAGGCCCAATTTAAAAATTGTTTAATCGATATTTACTAATGCTAACCGACACTAGTTCAAACCTGTACTTTTTCTGATTTTTTTTTTTTTTTTTTTTGTTGGTTTGTGGTTGAATCTCACTTCAATTAATATTATCAATGGCTTATATACTAATCTTCCAACAATTATCATGCTTCTCTTTTATATTTTACATAAAATGAGCTCTTTAGCTGTAGTATTTTCTAGACAGGTTGACCTATACACTATGAGGTTGTCGGTTCAAATCCGTCCCTCTATCCAAATCCCGAATTATTGTAATATTTCAAAAAAAAATTAAAAACCCGCTATAGTATTTTCTGTGGGTGTCCCATTGATGGATTCTAGCTTGATATCTCTTTCTTTGGTCATCAGCCGAGAAATCCTGTCAAACATATGCTTTCACACTGATCGAAAATGAAGAAACCCGTGAGAGTATTCAGGAGAGCGATCCGCGAGATGCTTCGGTTGATCTTCCTCAACTCTCACTGATCTCCATTGAGCTAGAATGAAAACAGGCTGAACAAAATCATGAATTTTTGTGAAACTTCCTCAGTGAATGATTCCCTGAAATTGGTTGAATAATTTATTTGAAAACTGTTATAATCTTATTTTGAATCAATTTTGCAGAACAATAACATTATGAAAATCCACCGAAGAATTTTCGTTTATTGGATTATGTTAAAGGCGTACACACATTAAGGTTAATTCTCTACACATAAATCCGTGTGAATTTGGGAGTCTATAAAGAATTAACCTAAATTCACACGTTAAGAGATTCAATAGAAGTTTATGGTGGTTTTTAGCATTTCAAGCTGAGATTCATCATAAATAACTTTAAATACATTGATTGAACTTTACTTGATTATTAAGAAATTCACATCCTTGTAAACTTTGGAATATTAAACAGGAAATTCTGGATGGGACTATTAAATTCTGGAACAGTATCCTTTCACATGAATTAGATAGAGTCTATAATTAACAACCCAGATATATTAACAGCCTGTTAGTGTCTCTCATGTATATAATATATACTATCACACATTACTTCCAGTACAAGAAAAGAAATCCAATTCGTTCTTCTTCTTCGTTTCGCATTTTATCACGTTAAAATCTAAGTCGTTTTATTGTTTGCCACTTACAGTTCATGGAGCGAGAAGACGTTGATGACGAAGAAGACTTTTTTGAAGCGATCAATTAATGTAGGTAAGCCTTAGAAAATCTTCGATTTCCACTTTGTTTTGATTAAAGTTGTTGATTTTCAATTCCCGTATTTGGTGAGATTCAACATCATATAGTTGAAGCTGATTATTCTTGTTGCTAATCCATGGTAGTTGTCAAATTGTTATTTTGATAATCGTCATGAGCTCGTTGATAATCGTCTGAAATCGATTGATTTCGACTTCCGATTTTGCTCTGTAACTCGATTTTGTTTGTCTATGTATTGTGTTTGATTTGATTGTTGTACGTTGTGGTGAATTTTGTCTCTGTAACTCATTGTTGTGAATTGCACAAATTGAACAGCAGCATAACATTTACTATGTTCATGTGAAGTATTTTGACGAGGTTTGACTAAGAAAAAAACAATTGAAGTTAAAACATTTTTGTTCTCTTTGTGATTGAGACTCTATTTGAATTTATTATGATTTTAGGTAGAAGTGTAGAACTATGACGTAGTTAAAAATTGTTGCATTCACTACTATTATTGCCTGTTTTATGTAGGAGCCACTCAAGCTTGTTGATATCGTTATCAGCTTTCGGGATCATGGTTTTCACCTTCGTTTTGATCCTTGGTCTCAGGTTTTATTATTATTATTATAACGGTTCATTTTACAATTGCATCTGACTTTACAAATGAAAAACATCATAACGGTTACGTAAATGTATTCATAAATTGCATTATGAATATGTGCAATTTGCTGCACCCTCTTTTAGTTTGTAGTTGCAACGACTTATTGTATTTACAATTTAAAAAATCAATTTAGAAGTATAGTAACAAGACATTATTATTAACAATTAGTGTTATTAGAGTTTTGGTTACATTTTGTGTGCTTGTTATTCTTATATTCGAAACCAGAGATGAGACTAGGAGATTGCAATTTCAAGCATATATGGGTTCGTACTATTAGCTGTACGTGAAGCTCCAGTGGTGGCAAGACTGATGCTTATGAGCATATACATACAAATTTCTCAAAACATATTGCACTATCTGCATTCTCATGTCTCAACTTATCTGTATTGCTGGAGATAATACATGTGTGGTAATCAGGTGATCAACTATCAGCTCACTCAACTAATAAGTTAACCAACTTAGGAGCTTATCTATTAAACATAGATCGAACAGAGCAATATAAAGTTTGCTGAAGTTTTAGCTTAGGCATTTTAACAAACAGTTAGTTGATTTTATCAAATACCTGACTTTACAGATGATTTACATCATAACAGTTACGTAAATGGATTCAAATGGCCCTAACACGATCCAAATAACATGTTACGAAATTGTTGAGAAGAATAAAAATTCTGAAAACCTACTTCTCCAACAGTCACCGAGGGACTAACTCGGAGATTGAAATATCATTCGCATCATCTTCCAGCTCTGAAGTATTTTGCCAGAAGGATGCAGGTTCACAAGGTCGTGAGAGATCCATAGAGTAGCTATTAAGCATACGATCTATGTCAGCCATTGATGGTCGATATGCAGCTTCTTGCACACATAATAATCCAATGGCAATGCATCGTTCCATTTCCACAATGGAACCACCTGTCAATATGGGATCTATCACTCTTAAAGGTGCCCCTGCCGTATGGTTTTCCCAGGCCTGCAGAAGTTAACAATATTCACACATAGTTAGGGGTTTTCTTCGAAATTTTATGGTATAGTTGCCATTTCCAGGCTGAATCATGAGGATCGAAAATTGTCAATGAAGCTACTTTTTTTTTTTTTTTTTTTACTAACAAATTTTCGAAGGTCTTCTTCGTTGCTGATCTTTTTCCCACTTAAAATCTCCAGGACCAGCACCCCAAAACTATAGACGTCTGACCTGACTGAAAAGGTCCTATTATGGTAATATTCTGGGGCCATATACCCACTGAAAATGATCATATAATTAAATTAGTTGTGCTGAAATGAAATCAAGCTATATCCATTACTATATGCAAATTTATTTAACTTACAAAGTCCCCACAACTCTCTCCGTTTCAGCATGAGTTTGGTCCCTTTCGAACGACCTCGCTATTCCAAAATCTGAAATCAGGGGGTTCATGTGTTGGTCTATAAGAATGTTACTGGCTTTAAGGTCACGATGAATGATCCGCATTCTAGAATCTTCGTGAAGGTACAGAATCCCTCGAGCTATGCCCTTTATTATCTTGTAACGCTTTTCCCAATCAAGTAATGGACGCTTGTCAGGATCTACAGATCACAAAAGCAATGGAGTTTATAAAATGAATGAAATCACAGGAATAAAGTGTTTCTTCGGAAAAAAAAAGAAAATCAGACTCATACTGAATATGAAGGTATCAAGGCTTGAATTCGGCACAAACTCATAGATGAGAAGCCTTTCACTTCCTTCCAAGCAGAAACCAAGAAGCCTGGCTAAATTTCTATGTTTAAGACTGGTCATTAAGAGAATCTCATTTTTGAATTCTCTTTCTCCTTGTGAAATGCTAGCCAGCCTCTTCACTGCTATAGTTCGTCCGTCCGAAAGTTTGCCCTTTAATCATATAACATAAATTCAGAATAATTTGATTGCATTCAAAGAATTCTAAGTTTACAATTCAACAGTAGTTGCATGAATGTTTAATTACCTTGTAAACAGCACCAAACCCTCCTCGTCCAAGCTTATTATCTTCAGAAAACTCGTTTGTTGCAACTTGGATAGTTCTGAAGTCGAATCGTAAGGATTCCACGATTTCAATTTCAACAGCATCTTAACAACATAGAAACAAATGATTAGCACAAATGATCTTTATTCAGCATATAAAAGAAAAAGAAAAAGAAAACTTTTCCAAGTAAACGCACTTTCTCTGCTTTGTTGACTGATTTTCAGCTTTCTGCTCCTCCTTCGTACAAGGAAACAAAATAAGGCAATGAAAACCGCGACAATGATAATTGTTGAAACAACAATTATCACAACAATTACTGTTGCAATACCTCCACCTGCACTGTCTCTAACTGCTTAAACTTACAAATACATCAGTTATCAAATTATGCTGAATTTCCAAATCAGTTGGGATGCTATAAAGGCTTGTTTAGCAAAAAATTCAATCTAAATTCAATGGATATATCTAAATTATCTAAATTCAATCTAAAAATTATCATAAAAACAAGTCTTTGACTACATTGGATCTATCTAAATTCATCTACTAAGATTATGTCATATGGGCATTTTCATTTCTAAGACGTAATTTTATTGGATGAATATATGTTCCATAAATCATATATTAAAATCTTGAATATATGAATTCTGAAAGACAGTAAAAACAAAAGCATGCCCTAAAGAGATTAAAGCACTCTAACATTAAAAGAGCGAAAATACCTGTGGTATTGGTTGATTGTTGTACTGGAAAATCAGCTGCAGGAACCGAATAGAATGGAATCAAATTCCACCGAAACAAACAGCTTGGTCTGTTAACGTAACCTCCTCCTTTCCCACTGCAGCAAATCTGAAAACTGGCCACATTCTGACGTAGACAATTGTCACAATCATTCTTGGATATATCTGGAGTACACTGCATTAACGCGTATATCTTCTTAAATTTAGTAAAGTATGCCTCCCCAGTTCCAAACTTGAGCCTAGAAGATCCCATCGAAGCTTTGATCACTAGGCTGTCCATCAAACTCTCCCAGACCTCGTTGAACTTTATCAAATTCAATATGACATTATCCATATTATATCCTGCAACTTCAGGGTTCAACTCCAGCCTTCCAGCAATCGGGTGATCTGCATAGCGTACAATGCACTGAGGATCTTGTCCCCATGAAACCACTTCTTTTTGGTTTGGGCAGCTTGCTATAATATCTTGAACTGTGTTGTTGACACATATGTTGCAAACTTCTGAAGTAGAATCTCCTCTACATACTCCGAGACCATAAACCTTGTCGGGGGCTTGTCCAATGACGGTGTTGTAGAAACCGCCATTTACAGCTATATTAGAAGCTATAGATGCCAGGATGATGTTGCGGTTCTTAGCATACATGCTATTAGCCGTGAAGTTTCCTGTTTTGTAACATTTCTGTCCGGTTATTAGACTGAAGCTCATAATTATGTAAGAAATAATGAACAAACGCAAAATTGCAGGATTATCCATTTGTTTGTGATACTGAAGAAGAAGAAGATTTTTTTTTTTTTTTTTTTTTTGAAAAGCAGCTCTTTATTAGACAAAGAGGAACACGCCAAAGCCACCACAAATAAGCCGAAAAACCAAACACCAAGCACAAGCTAAACTGCCCAGCTAATGGAACAGAGAGCAAAACACCTGAAACCCCAACCTTAGAACAAAGCACAAAGACACGGAAAAAACACAAACCAGAGAAACAAAGCTAAAGAAGCCTACACGGGACACAGCCACGCAAAGAAAACCACCCCTAAAGAAACCGAAACACTCCTCCGACAGAACAGAACAAAACAAAAGAAGCAGCTGAAAACGCAGACCCAAACAAACAAAAAGCAGCTGGAAAACAGAGCATGAGAACAGGCCTAGCAACAGAAAGAAACAAAGAAGATGAAGAGGAAGATAGTTAGAGAAGAAGATGAAGAAGATGAAGAATTTTTTGTATGTAAAGAAGTCATGTATACATATGATATGGTATGTAAAGAATCCATGAAAGATCTTATTTATTTTATTTATTTATTTATGGGATATTATCATTTGAGTCCCTATGTTTTTCTGAATTATCTATTTTTTAATCACTTATTCATATTTCACTGGATTCGTCCCTATGTTTTCAAAAACCATTCAATTTCATCCTTCTGTGAGTCAGACGTTAGTCTAACTTAATGGAATAAGGGCTATTTTCATCTTTAAATAAAGAACATGCCACGTGTCAACCTCATAAAATGAAATGCCAAAAAAAAAAAACTTAAATATTTTGTTACTGCCACGTGTCAATACCATAAAATGAAGAAGAAAAAAAAAAAAAAAAACTTAAATATATATATTTTTTTGAAAGTAAAAAAAAAAAAATTGTTGCTGAAAGGTGGAGTGTTTCATTTATATATAAATATAATACACAACTAAAAAACCTTAAATAAAAGTTTCATTATAAACTTAAATTACGTTAAAATGTTGTGCATTATAAATATTCATTAAAAAACTTAAATGAAAAATTAAAAGGTGGAGTCGTGGAGATCTGAGTCTCACTTCTCTCTCAATCAGCAACTTCCTCTTTGATGGAGCTGACGATCTAGATCTAGAGACCGATCCGGATCCAAACCCACTTCCTCTCTTGTTCTTCTTCTTGTTCAAATTTTTTGATTTTTTTTTAATTGAGGTCGATCTGGATCTAGAGACCAAATCCAGATTGATGGATTTGAGGGATTTGGTGGCTGTGTTGGGATTTGAGGATTTGCTTGGCTGTCAGTGAGGATTCAAGAAAATTTTGGATTTTGACGGTGGCACAAACGGGTCTTGGTATTGGAGAGGCCTGGTAGGTAGTGGTGGTGGCGGCGGCCTGGTAGGTAGGTTTTGCTTGTGTTGGATGTTTGGTTGATGGGTTTGGGTGGTTGTGTTGGGTTATCTAGGTTTGATTTATGGGTTTGGTTATGGTTTCTAAGTTCTGGTGTTGGTGATGATAACAGTATGGGTTTGGTGGTGATGACAGTATAGGTGTTGGTGAATGGTGATGATGAAGGTCCGGTTATGCTTTCTGGTGGTGTGTTGATGATGATTGTGTGGGTTTGGATGATGATGATTGTGTGGGTTTGGATGATGATGGTGATGAACTGATGAAGTATTAGAATTTGCTTTTTGTTTTTCTGATTTATCTCCACCGTCCATCTCACGAGATGGACGGTGGAGATTGAATCTGGAGTTGATGACGATGGTGATGAACTGATTGAATCGTTTTAATTTTTAGTTTATTTTTTAATTTTTATTTTTACATTTAGTTTATTAAAAAAAAAAATCAGATCCATTAGTTTATTTTTTATGTTTAATTTTTTAAATTTAGTGACAAGTGTCAAATTTTGATTGGATTACAACCGAAGTTAATTGTAAAATTTTATAAAGTTAGAGGGTAAAATCGTACTTTTAAACCTTTTATTTAACTGAAGGGTAAAAGAGTCAATTTGCATTTTCTGTGACGGTTGACTGTCAAAATTCTGGTCAGAGGGACCAAATTGAGTGGTTTTTGAAAAATATAGGGCCCAAACCCGTGAAAAATGAATAAATGACTAAAAAATAGATATTTCAAAAAAACATAGGGACTAAATCAATAACATCCCTTTATTTATTTATTTTTGAAACCATGGGCTGGCAAAACTCCCATTTGACCTGAAAATTTTTCAAAACTGTTAATGCAATTTTCAAAACTGCTTGACACATTCCAATAAATTAAAGTTTGAATGTTTTTCTTTGCTTTGCACGACTACTTGACACATGTCGTTTCATTGAGTAATCATTCATTTCTAATCATTTGGAATTTATAACCTACTTTTAAATTTTAATTGTTTATAGCCTAATTTTTATGCTATTACCATAATACCCCTATATAAAAGCCCCCATCTAAAAAAAAATCTTCCCTCTACTCTTCTTCTCTTCCACAACCTCCCTTCTTCTCCTCTTTCCTTCTTTCTCTTCTTCTTCCATTTTAACTTCAAAAAAACTTTGATTCTGACTTTTACAAAATATTTTATTCTCGAAACTAAAATCATCAAATAAACTTGGTTCTGATTTTGAGTTAAAGATTTGAGGGATATTGCTTAGGAAAGTTTTTTGAGAAAATCAATTGGATTAGCTCTTGAAGTGGTTAATGTGTGTAAAATCTTTAAGTTCTTGCATTATTTTTTAAAAGTTATAGTTTATATAAACATGGGTTTACTGTTATTGTAAAAATTTGGGTTGGATTTGGCAAGATCTATGAATTTTTCACGGAATTGGAAATTTCTAGAAGGTGTCATGAAATTTTAGAAAATTTTAGAAGGTTTTACAAAATTTTAAAAAAACCCAAAGTTTTCACGAAAATTTGGAAAAATCCAAAGGTTTCACGAAATTTTGGTATCGTGAAACCTTTGGGTTTGTCCAAAATTTCGTGACTAATTCAAAATTTGGTGACTAACTATTTGACTAATTCAATTAACAAACATCAGATAAGGTTCATAACCACTGAGCACTAACAACTAAGCAATATATCGACACAATCCATATCAAATAGACCTTAATATTCCTTGACTTTTTTTTTTTTTTTTTTTTTTTAACAAGCAGATTAGATTTTTTGTCGATGGAAACACATGTTTTGGAAAATTTAATGCGATTTTTAAAAACGTGGTTTTGAAAACTGGATGTAAAATGAAAATTATATTTTAAAAATGATATTTTTTAAAAAAATAGTAATGGATTTAGTAATTTTTTGTTAAAACTAATCTGAAAAAAATAATATAAATGTGTTTGTTAATAGTTGGTTGGAGGTGACTTGTTTACGTGGTCTCTTCAAAAAAAAAAAAAAAAAACCCGAAGAATTTTTTTTTGACTTGTTAATAATTTTATGAATATTGACTAGTCATATGTAATCCAAAATGTATCAAGAAAAATAGCAGAATTTGGATACGTAGTCAAGAGAGAGAAGGGTTAGAAGATTATTATATATTGGATCTCTTGTTTTAGCTGAATAATTAAAATGAACAATTATTTAAAATTGGCTTATTACGAAGAAAAATCAACTCTCTAAAATTAGAATAATCTATTGTCGGTTCACTCACCTATTGTCTTGGACGGAGACATCTAGGCGTTTGAGAACATTGACCATCTAGATGGTTACTTTTACGCCGTGATGGCTGCTTCTGTGAGTAAGATGTGCCAAAGTCGACTGCTTGTATTAAATTATTATTTTTTGGTGTTTACTTTCACATAAATGTAATATAATATATATATATATATATTATAAGCCGGAACGGAGCTAAAATTTTTTATTTGGGGGTAATATAGTAAAATTCAAAAGTAAAATTTTACAAACTTTTATATTAAATATATATATATATATATATATATATTTTAAATACATTCTTAAGATTTTTTTTTTCTAGGTGAATGCCCTCTTGCCTCCGTCTCTGATTATAAGCACAACATCTCTTAGTTCACGTGGTGTGTATCTTTTTATCCATATTAGTAGTGAGAGTTTGATTCTCGTTATGCCCCTTTTAAAGTATATATAGAGAGAGTTTTATCTCCTGTGTTTTTTAATATTCTCTTAGTTATTCGGACCATATATGTACTCTCAAACTCCTTGATGTGGCCCCGACCCATTCAATATCATATATATATATATATATATATATATATGGGATTATGAATTATCAATGTTCAAATAAAGATATATATATATATTTTTTATTTTTCCGTACTTTCAATTATATATATATATATATATATATATGTGTGGACTTCCGTTGTTAAAATTGAAAGTGCGGAAAAAAACAATTAAAAAAAAAATTGTCTTTATTTGAACATTGATAATTCATAAAAAATGATAAAATAATTCATTTCATTTATAGGAATTCAATTCAACAATTTTATGTAACATTCCATCAAAAAAAAAAAAAAATCAGAAAAAGACTTTATACATCTATGTGGTTTGCCGACCCTTGAAAACTTGATTAAAAAAAAAAAAAAAAAAAACACAAGTCTTTTAAAAATGTATATTTTGGGTCAAAACTTAAACTGATACAAGTTGCCAATTTGCCACGTTGCATACTTGCATGGACAAGACTGCAAGTCCATGTTACATGATTAAAAAAATAATTAGGAAACGTAATGAAGCTATCTAAATTATATATAATAATAATAACAACTTTCAAGTGAGAGATCCCTCACTTTAATTTCGGTCCACATCTTAATAAAATCACATGAATTTTATATGAATTTTGATATGAATTTTTTTGTGGATAATAAGTTCATTGAAATCTATCTATAAATAAAATTTGAGAATTTTTCAAGTACTAGAACTATTTTTTTAATTTTCCTATATATCTCCAATTTTTTAATGCCTTTATAATTAACAAAATTAAAAAAAAAAATAGTTCTAGTGCTTGAATAATTCTCAAATTGGACTCATGATTAACAAAGAATTAGAACATTCTAAAGTATAATCAAGTTAGCTAATTGCTTAGTTATTTGAATTATGGTTTCTAAAATCTTCAGACTTGCTCAAATGGTCCCAAAAAAAAAAACATTTGCTGTGCATACGAACAGAACCTGCAATGAGATATGCAAAGGATAAGGTATCGAGTTCAAAGTATCTACCAATCATCTCCCCAAACAGACACTTACAGATTCAATGTAACACACCAAAGTTGAAAGAAGAAAATACAATATAATTCGTCATACACCAAAGTTGAAAGAAGAAAATACAATATAATTCGTCATAGAATTTCTGACTTATATTGATGATGATGATGATTACATCAAAGTATCACATGCCTTTTTGGTCTATTAAAAAAATCATATAAAATTATTAATAATAAAAACTATGTGAAAGACTGAAAGGTCATCAAGCAATCAGAGGAACATGAAATCTTGGTGTTGCTAGGGTATATATATATATATATATATATATATATATATATATATATATATATATATATATAGTCTTTCTATTGTTAGTTCGTCCTAACAATAAATATATCAGGACAAAGAATATGGACCACAAATTATGGAGAAGTTTTGACAAGTGCATACACTTTGAGTCAAAATATGTAAATTTAGGTCCACATTTTTTATCCTGATATATTTATTGTCAGGACGAACTGATAATAAAAAATCTATATATATATATATATATATATATATATATCTCTTTTTGTTTTGCTCTCTCTCTCTAATCTTGAAGGTTCATGCACTATATCTATTGAAGGGTTCGAAATTTAAATGTCACTATTTGGAGGGTTTTTTGTAAGAATAGCACCACTTTAATAATGTAAGTTTAAAAGGCACCAATCTTGGTGATCAGACAAAAATACCCCCATTTTTGTCTGTTTGTGTGTTTTGAAACGTGAGAGAAAAAAGTTGAAGGAGAGAGAGAACTGAAGAGACGAGAAGTCATCGGCGCAAGAAATCCGGCCAAAAAAGCGACGGCGAATACCGGCGGTGGTGATACAGTACCCCTCTCGACTCCAAGCATCCAGTGGTGAGTTGAACTTTCTCTCTCAGACGTTTATTTGTTAATTTGATTTGCGTTTGATGTTTGGTGTTTGGTTAGACATATAGATTAGGTTTGATTTATTGTTCATTAGGTTTGTTTGATTAGGGTTTAAACTTCTGTAAAATTTTTGTTGAAGACGATGAATAGAACATTCTCCGAGCCTTTTAAACCTTCATCCGAGCCTTTTCCGAGCCTTTTAAACCTTCGTTCGAGCCTTTTTCGATCCTTTTCAACCTTCATCCGAGCCTTTTAAGTAATGTGAATAGGTTTTCTGCAATTTTTCATTTCCGAGCCTTTTAAACCTTTGTCCGAGCCTTTTCCGAGCCTTTTAAACCTTCACCCGAGCCTTTTAATTAATGTGATTATGTTTTGTGCAATTTTTCATTTCCGAGCCTTTTAAAACTGTATCCGAGCCTTTTCCGAGCCTTTTAAACCTTCTACCGAGCCTTTTAAAGAATATGATGTAGGTTTTTGAAATTTGAATCTCGAGCCTTTTAAACCTTCATCCGAGCCTTTTCCGAGCCTTTTAAACCTTCAATCGAGCCTTTTAATTCTATGATGTAGGTTTTTTTAATTTGAATCTCCGAGCCTTTTTATAAAGGCTCCGAGCCTTTTTATAAAGGCTCCGAGCCTTTGTATAAAGTGTCCGAGACTTTTTATAAAGTGTCCGAGACTTTTTATAAAGTCTCCGAGCCTTTTTATAAAGGCTCCGAGACTTTTTATAAAGTCTCCGAGCCTTTGCATTAAGGTTCCGAGACTTTGCATTAAGTCTCCGAGACTTTGCATTAAGTCTCCGAGACTTTTGAACCTCACTCCGAGCCTTTTCTTAAAGTCTCCGTGACTTTTATTTTTGCAATTTCCGAGCCTTTTCATGAAGTTATATATATTAATTTGTTTGAAATTTTTTATTTTTTGTTTTAATATGCAGATGAGGAATCCACTGAAAGATCTTCTGAAAACTCTAGCGGAAGAAAGGTACCCGGGGAAAATAACTCGGCATGACCATTTCGGTCACCTTAGAGATATCGAAAATGCACTTAACAGTGTACCTGAAGATCTTGCTGTCGAAGAACGACGTCGGTACACTGAGTCGTGTTTTGGACATTTCCTTCGGATGCAGCACAACATGAAGTTTTCAGCTGGCATTGTCCATCGATTGCTTATTCGGGAGTTGCATCACGACGGGCCGGGAGATGAGATGAGATTTCTTTTAGGAAAGCATTCGGTCCGGTTCTCGAAGGTTGAGTTCTGTCTGATCACCGGATTGAAGTTTGGACAACTTCCCGACACGTCCACCTATGATGTGGTACCGAATGGCATACACCAGCGGTACTTTGAGGGTCGAGATGAGGTCGAGTTTGGAGAGCTGAGAGCCGTTGTACGGACCGGTGGTTTTGCTGAGCAGTACGATGCGGTTAAGCTATGCTTACTGTATATGCTTAACTGGATACTTATGGGTTTGGACGAGAGAGAGAAAGTCCCGTTATGGCAGTTTCGCCTGATCGAGAACTTGGACGCTTTTGATGCATTCCCGTGGGGTGCGCATGTGTATAGGCGATCTATTTCTGGGTTCAAGCATGCATTGGATGGTCGTCGGGAACGGTTCGAAAAAAGACAGCGAGAAAAGGGCATTGAAGTGCACAAGGTGGAGACGTACAACATATATGGTTGTACTTACGCACTATTGGTAAGAATTTAGAATTTGATTCCATACTTTAATTGTATTTTTTATTTTCATATGATTGATGTGTTTGATTATTATTGTACTTATCTATTACGCAGATATTTGCTTTTGAGGTTATCCCCGATCTTGCCATCGAAGATTGTGGGACCCGCAGGGAAATCGAGCTATCCCCCCGTATTCTAAAATGGGATTTAAGTCAGCGACCGAGGGGGGATAAGTTGGATTCCATTTTCATTGAACGGGTAAGTATCTGTTGTATTAACGTTACTAGTTAATAGTATGTATGCGATTACAAATGGTCTAACATTGATTTCAGATGTTTGCGAGGGTGAAATTGGTGCCGACACCGGTAGAGCTGGCTGAACGGTACTATGAGGGCATTGAGGAGGGAGGCAGTCTGTATGATGCGGATGCCGAACACCGTACGACTGCCGAACCCAATGATACTGAGGGTCCGTATTCGAGACCCAGTGATACTGAGTATCCGCAGTCGGGACCCAGTGATACAGATGGTTCTGATGTGGAGGGTCGCAGTAGGAGTCCCGTGAGGCATAGGCGGGTTCGATTTGTGTTCCCCACAGAGCCTCGACCTGAAGGTCACTCACGACGAGGCGTCGGAGGGCATCCAGAGGTACGTAAAAGTAGTTGCACCGCAGTATTGAATTTAAAAGCAATTGGAAACTTTTAGTACTCACAACGTGTTTATTTTTTTCATTTCAGGACCGTAGGTATACTGAACTGCTGGATGCGTTTCGAGAGTTACGGGACGAAGTGCAAAGGAATGAAAAAAAGAGAGATCAACAGCATCAGGAGTTGCTGGATTTGATTCGGGGTCTTCAGGGTTCGACGGCGCAGACACGTACTGAAGGCAGACGGTCCGATGACCCACCAGTTGATGACCCGTCGATTGATGACCAAGACCAACACTTCAGTGACAGAGACTGGACTGGTAGTCATCAGGACGGAGCAGACTTACAGAGTGGGCATCAGCTGCACCCTAGTACGCAGCCAGTGTCTGATCAGCAGGGGCTTGGGACAGCACATATGAAGACAGAGCAGGTACCGCATACGGTATTACCAGACCCTGTTCTTCCTCCCCAGGACTTGCGCACCCCTCTGGATGATCCTATTGCAGCGCATCCCTCCATTCATTCCACGGGGCTTGCAGGCGATCCACAAGGACAGAGTCCCTCTATACATAGCACCCCTGCAGGGGATCCACGAGGACAGAGTCCCTCCATACAGAGCACCCCTGTAGCCGATCCACGAGGACAGAGTTCCTCCATACAGAGCACACCTGCAGGCGATCGACGAGGACGGAGTTCCTCCACACAGAGCACCCATGCTGGCAGCAAACGGGGACGGAGTCCTTCTATCCAGAGCAGACGTTCGGTGGATCCCCATGGTTTGGATCGGAGTCCCCCACCCCTTCAGCGTCAGGATCGGGTTCGCAAACCAGGTTGGCAGGAGCGGAGCCCATACACTGACCCCTGTCGGCCGAAGAGGGCAAGGACTATGCCACAGCCACCACATGTATGGGCGCCCCACGAACTGATAGATCCTGATCACCTAGCGGCGTACCAAGCGTACAAGAGGAACTCGACTGGGGAATTGTAAGTATAATCGTAGATATTACAATCTCTGCATTTTTTTTTTGAAACAGCAGTAAAACTGACTTGACTTGGTTATCTAACTTGTTCAACAATTATGCAGGCGTGATGTGGATCTACACTTGCCAGTCGATGTCCTTTGGTTCCATCGGTTTCAAAGCAACTTTATGGAGTTGGAGGATACGGTGAGGACCATAACTGTAATATATGTATATGTTGTTACAAGAATTGTACAATCCTAACAAATGAAAATGTTCAAACTTTCAGCACATGGACGCGTACTTGAAGATTCTGCGGAAGCGTCAGCGAGCATTTCCCACTGTCTACGGTTCGAGGATCAACATACTGGATTCACAGTTTTATGTAAGTGTTTAAATTGTACGGTATTTGCTTGTGCATTGATGTGTTTCATACATCTATAACCTAACGTTTTTGTACAGTCTTGGTTATGTAACTACTGGGACAGGAAGATGGGAAGTGGGTCTGATAGACCCCGTACAGGTTGGTCTTCACAGAAGCAGAAGTGGTCCGAAGAAGACCTTACGGTGGTACGTGGGCAGCTCCCGCTAGGAAACTTTCCATGGCACAATGTTGACTCCGTAAGTGTTTATTTTACATGTTTTCCATTAAAGTTATGAAAAATAAATGTCACACTGATCGCACATTGTTGAAACACCTGCAGGTTCTGATTCCGTGCAACCTTGGTCGTACGCATTGGGCCCTGGCCAGCATCGACCTCACAGCAGGGAACATCTACCTTTTTGACTCGTACAGACGGGAGGTGCCATTCAGCCACAGGAAAATGCAGCTCGCGTGCTTACGGTATTTTGTACCCTCGATGCTGCATGCGGTGAACTTTCACAATCGCAGACGGAGGGGCGATCAGACATACTCAAAGAGTACTAGGGCATTCACTTTTTATTATGTGTCTGCAGACCGTGTGCCACAACAAGACACAGGGTATGACTGTTTCAAGATCTTATTTTATCCAAATCCGTTTTCATATAATTCCATTCTAACGGTTGTTCATGTGGTGAATTGTAGGGGTAACTGTGGTGCTCATACTTTAAAAGTGACAGAGTATCTGGCAGCGAACAGGGATACTTTTGACTGGTCGGAAACTGATATGACCACCATTCGAGAGAAGATGGCTGTGGAGGTTTTTTGCAACTCGAAGGACTGGTATTCGAGATAGTGATTTAGTTTATGTACATAACATTTCAGTAATGAAATTTTTTTTCTTTTTAAGTGTTTGCAATTAACAAAGGATCCAGTATGACATTACACAACACAAACAACTAAATCCAAATCAATTTCAGAAAAAAAAAAATAAAATAAAAAAGTATTCAACATAAAACCATAACACAATTGTATCGAGCATGGTTCAACAAGTCTAAACGATGTTGGAACACATTAGCAATCGCAAGCTTTTCTGGTGGCAAAAAATCAATCATATTACTTATACATAAAAGCATAAGAACCAAGGGTCTCATAAAACAATTGTATCGAGCATGGTTCGACAAGTCTAAACGATGTTGGAACACATTAGCAATCGCAAGCTTTTCTCCAACATAAATTCAATCATATTACTTATACATAAAAGCATAAGAACCAAGGGTCTCATAAAACAATTGTATCAAGCATGGTTCGACAAGTCTAAACGATGTTGGAACACATTAGCAATCGCAAGCTTTTCTCCAACATAAAACCAATCATATTACTTATACATAAAAGCATAAGAACCAAGGGTCTCATAAAACAATTGTATCGATCATGTTTCCCAAAATCTGAACGATGTTGGAAGACATCATGTTGGAGACATGTTTCTCAATCACAAGCTTTTCTGGTGGCAATTCATCTTCCTCTTGTACTGCCTTGTTATGTTTGATCGTCTTCCTCTTATACGGCTCCATTCATTCCACTGGCGTGTCCTTCTGAGGGCATGTTTGTTTGTTGTGTCCTATTGTGTGACAGATGCTACACTTGCGACGGTAATCATCGGGGACAATTGTCCTGGGACCTTCATTAACCATAGGCGGATTCGAACACCGCCTGCTATTATGTCCTGGTTGTCCACATCTTCTACACGACTGTGTGGTTGTCCTCTCTGAAGACGATACGTGTCGTCCCTCCATGGGGCGACCTGATTGTCTCTTCGTCTTTGGATTTAAAACCACCCGCGCTGCGATATCGGATGGAACCACCCATGAAGAAGGATGGCCAACAGGCATAATAGGAACCGAGTATGCATCAATAAGTGTCTCCCTCTTGTAGTAGTCTGCACACAGAGATGTGAAATCCAAGTTTCGCTCCCTGCAACAATGAATACAGTGAGACTCACGTTTGGTTATAGAAAAGCGTTAAATGTAACTTGTCATGTACCTTGCCGCTGCGAGTGCGTGTGAACAAGGTAAAAAGTCCATTTGGAATTTGTTGCACGTGCAAGTCTTTCGGGCTAAGTTAACCGTCCACTGTTTTCCCTTGTGTTTGACGGAGAATATGTTCCAGTCAACTGCATTTACGGTCATATAATTGCATTTCTCGACCCGTTTCTGGATTACCCCATGTGCTGCGTCGGTCAATCGATGACGCATGGACTGTGCAGCTGTATGACGATCGTGAAACCACTTCTGTAGCATATTCCTAATGAACTCTGCCAGTGTCATTAGTGGCAGTTGCCGTGCGAATTTTAAGCATGAGTTTATGCACTCTGCAACATTTGTGGTCATCAACCTGTACCTTCTTTGGGGACAGTGAACGCGGGACCACTTGTGTGGACCGGCATCAATGGCATAATCATATGCACCCTTGTGCAGCTTACGTAACTCCTCCATGTGGCGATCGTATTGGATTTCACTATACGACCTAGCAGCACTATCCATTATGTCGGCAACATCCTTTCTGTGGAATCGCTTCTTCATATTTTCACCAAAATGCCAGCAACATATGGTATGGGTTGCATAAGGGAACACTTTAGAAATCCCTGCTTCAATGCTTGCATGGCGATCGGAAATGAAAACCAGATCATCTATATGACCAAGGGCCCCCCTCAAGCATTCCAAAAACCACTCCCATGAATCGTTGTTTTCTGAGTCACCGTACCCAAAAGCAATTGGATACACCTGTTCGTTTCCATCTTGTGCAGTTGCAACAAACATTGTACCCCCGAATCTTCCCTTCAAATGTGTACCATCAACTGCAATCACAGGACGCATACACCTCCGAAAACCTCTAATTGAGGACCATAACGACATGAAAAAGTAAAGGAATTTACCATCGTCTGCGCATTGTAAGTCCGTGATTGTGCCAGGATTTTGCTGTTCGAGAATGTATGCAAAAGATGGCAGCAGTTGGAAAGTTTCTTCATGCGTTCCATAGCTCAATGACAATGCATATTGCAGGGCATCATGTGCTTTACTGTACATGATTTGGATGCCATATATTGTTTTCATATCCGCAATTATGTCCTTGGGACGCATGAGACGTCCATCATGTTGCTGAAGTCTAGGGGCAACGACTTCTCCGATTGTGACTGCACTAGCTTGTCGATGCCGACGGTGAATCTGCTCCAACGGACAACTGTGTTCGTTGACAAAACTTCTGACTTGAAAGTAAGTCCCTTCATCTCTCCTCACCGCTCTTAATTTCCACGTACATTCGTCAATGATGCAGACCAGATGTAAAGTTGTTTTATTCGACCTTTTCACCTTCCATTCAAAGTTCTGCCGCATTGAAAAATGGCTAACTAGCCTTTTCAAATCCTTTTTACTCGGAAAAAATTGACCTTTATAAATCATGGTTCTAGGTTCTTGCGCTGCGAAGGTGCTGCTTGTACCAGTACCAAACGAGTATGCATCTGCTCCGGGAATAACCCATGTTGTCACATTATCAGAATCAGATGCTGTTACGTTATACCGGACCTCGGAAGTCCCAGCCATATCTGGTGCAGTGCAACTAATTCCTTGTACACGTCTACCATGTGTTTGAATTTGTTCAGGCTCTTCATTGCCATTTTGCATATCATCAACCTGTTCATTATTTGCATCATTATCCACGTCATGGTTCGGGTGATTGTACTGCTCATTGTACTGCTCATTGTACTGCTCAATTCGACACCCAAACACATCAACAATTTGAGGTTCAACTAGATCTGTATGATTGACCGTTACCGGTGGGACACCGCACATGTTTTCCCCACCTTCGGTGGCACTCCTTTGGGTGAACCCTTGGTTGCTACCGCTAAAGGATCCAAACTGTTGGGTATTTTCAGGACGAGGAATATCATTCCCTATCATATCTCCAACTGTCTTCTCAGTTACACTGACACATACTTGAGGGATCACTCGATCTTCCCCCAGCATAAACTGGACATCGTCATCATTCCTTATAAATGTGCGACATGTACTGCCAGGAACGATTGATACTGATGACAAATCAACTGTGAATTTGTTTTCATCGTATTTCACAATGGTATGCACGATCGCCAACAATTCTTCGTAAGTCATATTCTTTGACACATACATTCCCCGGTTATCGGATCCAATAAACCTTTGACTTCCGTCAGCAAACTGCTCCCATCGACCGTTGTAAGATATTACAATCCTAACCCGATTCATGATGCTGTCAAATTATTCATCACTAACAATTAATAAAAGAACAGGACTAAAAAATATTTACACATCTTATATTTACAAAGGCTCGGGTGAGGATATTGAAAAGGCTCAGAGAAGACTTCAAAAGTCTCGAACATTTCTCTAAAAGGCTCGGTCAAGGCCAAAAAAGGCTCGGAAAAGGCTCGGTCAAGGCCAAAAAAGGCTCGGAAAAGGCTCGGTCAAGGCAAGAAAAGGCTCGGAAATTTATAGACAAGGCTCCATACTTATTCATTTCAAAAAAAGGAAAAGGCTCGATGAAGGCAAGAAAAGGCTCGGAAAAGGCTCGGTCAAGGCAAGAAAAGGCTCGGAAATTTATAGACAAGGCTCCATACTTATTCATTTCAAAAAAAGGAAAAGGCTCGATGAAGGCAAGAAAAGGCTCGGAAAAGGCTCGGTCAAGGCAAGAAAAGGCTCGGAAATTTATAGACAAGGCTCCATACTTATTCATTTCAAAAAAAGGAAAAGGCTCGATGAAGGCAAGAAAAGGCTCGGAAAAGGCTCGGTCAAGGCAAGAAAAGGCTCGGAAATTTATAGACAAGGCTCCATACTTATTCATTTCAAAAAAAGGAAAAGGCTCGATGAAGGCAAGAAAAGGCTCGGAAAAGGCTCGGTCAAGGCAAGAAAAGGCTCGGAAATTTGTACAAAAGGCTCCATACTTATTCATTTCAAAAAGTGGAAAAGGCTCGATGAAGGCAAGAAAAGGCTCGGAAAAGGCTCGGTCAAGGCATTAAAAGGCTCGGAAATTTGTACAAAAGGCTCCATACTTATTCATTTCAAAAAGTGGAAAAGGCTCGATGAAGGCAAGAAAAGGCTCGGTCAAGGCAATAAAAGGCTCGGTCAAGGCAACAAAAGTCTCGGAGATCCAACAAAAGATATTACAGTTTTCTATATAAACAAATGAAAATGTGAACAAATTAACAGAAGTATTTGCCAGAAATATTACCTTCTTGTACGTCCAAACGTTTTATAAGTTGAAGAAGAAAGTCGATCCAACCTTGAATTTTTATTTCGATAAACAAACAGAGTCGCTGTGGAGAGAGAAAGTCTCGTTTTTTTTGAAGTGTGGAGAGAGAAAAGTATAAACAGAATAACATAAATGAAGAACTAAGGGCAATTTTGGTAGTTCACCATAATTGGTGCCTTTTAAACTTAACTTATTAAAGTACTGACAAAGTCACCAAATGAGTCCAAAAGAGTGACATTTCCCACCATTTCCACATCTATTGAAATATATCCATCTTAGCTAATTATGCTTCACTATGCATGCAAAATATGTTTATTATTTATATGAAAATATATTCAAGTGCTTAAAGGTTGATTAAGTTCTTATTCTTCTTTTACATGTTGAGTTCGGGAATATAACGGGGATCCATTCGATTGGATCGTCATCAATATAGTTGAAATAAAGAATTTATCGATTATTGTTTTCGAACTGTACAATAATGTTACTAGACTTGTACGATAACATGAAGTGTGAACTTAGAAATTTTACGGAAATCGTTATTTGATAATAATAAACCATTTGATATGTCAGTACCGTATTAATTATTTATTCAATAAAATCATACTATGATCTCCTTAAATTCTCTACCAAAATATTATTTAAATATGATTAGTTAGGATATTTATATCTCTCATTCTTACAACACATATACAAGTAAAGGGTATGTTAGAATCTACTCAGATCAAATACTATAACAATAAAAATGGTACGAAAGGAGTAGAGATAGCTACAACCGCATACATACGAGGGGAACACACACTTGCTCACATACATATTAAGGTCAGACAAATGAAAGATATACGGCACCAACCCACTTCAAACCATCCAATCCGATGATGAGGGACCACACTTGTTTTGAAAATTTTATTGGTTTCTTCAAGTCTTTGCATTAGATGTAAAGAAACATGAGTAAGATCTCCATCGGAGAAAGTGGTTGAGTCGTGTAGCAATCTCTACTCCAATACTTATTGATGCACTTATATCCCTATATATCATTAGGGATTTGCTAGGAAGATACCATGTTATAATCCTTTTCTTTTCAGCGTGTACCGATATTATAAAACTAGTTTCTAAATACTTGTGTCACGTGGAACTCGATTAAATTCAGATTCGGTGCAGACGGAAGAGAAAACTCTTGTAGTTAATAGAATGAAATGTCTACGGAAATTAAGCATGAAATTTGCTCAATATGTCACAAAATTGTGCGTTATATCCTCTTCACATTTTCATGAACTCTTTACATCTATGCACATTCAATTATATTTATGCATTTTTTTTTCCCAATTAAATTGTCTGAATCAGGAACTCAAACAAACTTAGATCCATAAGAAAATAATCAGAATCACTTCAAAATAATTTATATATACTCATTGTTACAAATGAGTGTATGTAGTAGCCTCTAATCTGTATGAATATGGTGATGAGTTGATGATAAACTTGTCAATATTTTGTATAATTTTGATGAGTTGATGAGTTGATGAGTTGAAAATAATTTTGTAAGTAAACTTGTCAATATTTTTCATTCTATCGATCTAACTCGGCTCTCAAGCTTTACCTTACGAATTCATGGACCCCAATAGTCGATACATACCCACTCAATTATAGGGATTAGACACGGGTCGGGCTCTTAATTTGAGTATCGAGCTCAGAGTGTCCGGCCCATTTAACACCTCCAGAGAAAGAACACCAAAAAATAAGACGAAATTTAAAATATTGGAACTATGAATAAATGATTACTTATATATATGTTTTTTTTTTTTTCAATGTTCAATGTTAGAATTACAAATTTTTACATATTCATGACTTAAGCTGATAAGTTTTTTTTCAACTATGTTAATATCTTCGGGATTTGGAGGAGGAGAGATGACTCGAACAATGAATGTATTATTAGGTTAACCTCATCTCATCCTAATAAATTAAATATTATAATGAAAGAGAAGAAAAACATAGTTCCCAAAAATCCCAACAACCGTTATATGTAAGAAAAAAATTGTTATCTCTACTTTTACCCTACCCACTAACCCAAAATTAATCAAATATTAATACTACCACAATAAAAGTTGTAAATTAATTAGAGCATCTCCAACAGTCTCCCTTGAAGACATCTTTTAGCTTAATTAAGGGAGTAAGCGTAATTTTACAGCTCCAACAGGTCCCTAAATGGCTCTCTTAATTATGTTCCAGTGGAGTTCACTCCCTTAATTAAGAAGTGTTTTCAACCTCCTTAAAGTGGGCTCCACCTATTTAAGATTATTTTAAAGTGGGCTCTACCTATCATAATTGACAAACAATATCTAATATTTATTTAATACAATATCTAACATTTAAATAAGGGAGCCGATATTGACACCCATAAATATGATAAACACACCCATATTTTAATAAAAAAAAATTAATTACAAAAATATCCCAATAAGAATTTACCAATAAGAACAAATTAGTTTAATTAAAAATAAACAAAATACTATTTATACTCACCAATACATAAGGTACACAGAGGGCTGTCAGCAGCTTCATTATGATCGGAAAAACAATCTCCTGCAGCACCCGAAGACCTTGCAACCTTGAAAACCATCTTCTCTCACCCTTTCGAATTTTATTCGCCAGTGGCATCATGTGATCCAACATAACTTGTTTCAAAATGGGAAAAAGTAAAGTCCTTGTAATAATAATAATTTTTTTAAAAAAAATCTACTTTTCTTTACAATATCCATGAGTGAAAATCAAAACCTTGAAATATAGTTAAGGAAATTTGTGGAATCAAAGAAACACAAATTGGAAATTCTTTTATTTTTTTCAAGATGTTATAAACAGAAACACATAACTGAAACAATGGCAAGGAAAAAACATAAACTTTCATAGTGTCTGACATAATTAAATCATTTGTTAACCAGAAACATTGAAGAGAAAAATATAAAAGATGAACAAACATCCTCTAAGATTATTACAAATAATAATAATAATAATAATAAAAACAAATGATCGCATAAAAAAAAGTGCAACATCAATTCCACCACAGTCTGCACTTACTTTTCATAGATGCATGCTTAAGCACTCTTGTTCATATAATAAATATAATAAGCATGCCTTAAGTAAATACACCGCTTGAAATTGGCCTGAAGTAAAGATTCTCGAAATTTAAGAATCTAAGAATTTTCGAGACTGTGTTTTCGAGTCTTGAGAACTTAAAAATTTATCATTTGTAAGATCTGGTGTGTTAATAACTTATGAGTAGGGGTGGGCAAAAAACCATTAAACCGAACCGAACCGATGAACCGAACCGGTCAAATCAGTTTTTTTCCGGTTTTTTACTATTAACCGGTTTGATTCGATTTGTTTTTTAAAAAACCGGTATTTCCGGTTCGGTTTCCGGTTATAGGGTTCGAACCGGTGAACCGAACCGAGAACCGGAGTATAAAATAATAAATCCCTAAATTTTTTCTCTGCTTTTCCTCTTTGCGACTTTGCCTCTCTCTCTCTTTCTCGAGTCTCGTCTGATCACAAACCCTAAATTCATTTATTTGTCAAAAAATAGAAAACAAAGTTCTGATTTTAGCATGAACAATTTTAAATATCATCAATAAACTTACTTGTATATAAGATTTACTATCTCTGGTGTGTGTACCAACCATTTTTGCTGCTATCAAATTTCGATCTTTAGGCTATGTTTTGTTGCTTTAATGTAGCCAAACTCAAATTTCCATGTTGGCTTGAGATTTGTCATTACGACAAAAGCATTAGTTTGACTCGAAGATGTCCGATGAACTATTTATTAAATTTATGACAATGTTTAGTATCTCAGTTTGTTTTTTTTGTTCAGTTTGAGTAAATTGATTTGAATTTGATTTGTGTTAACTCTGGTACATAAGTCTTAGGAAGCATTTAAAATATGTCTATCCCCTGATTAACAAATTGAATTTGCAAGCCTTTGATGAAATTCATTTCAACGATTGAAGTGGTCAGGTAAGGTTACTCTGTAACTCATAGTTATATGCACTGATGATGCACATCATTGGTCTGGTAAATTAAAGCCTGAACTGTTGAAAAACATTTCTAGTAGGTTCCAAAACCGAACCGAACCGAACCGGTTCAATCGGTTTTTGATCGGTTCACACTTTTCAATTTTATCGGATCGGTTCACTTTTTCAAAAACCGGATATTATTGGTTTTTTATCGGTTCACTTTTCAAGTGAACCGATCCATTAAACGCCCACCCCTACTTATGAGGGTTTATAAATAAATTGTATTAAAATGAAAATGTTTATTTAAATAAGGGTACTATTGGTATTAAGATGGTTGTTTCTAATAATGTTTTAATTTTAAATTTTGGACATGGGTGGGTGCGCTTATCATTTTTATGAGTGTTAATATCTGTACCCTTTAAATAATCATATAAATATGGGTGCGCTTATCATTTTTATGGATGTCAATATCTATACTCTTTAAATAATCATAAAAAATTATTAAAAGGGTCATCTAATAGAGTATTGTTGGAGCATATACTCCCTTAATGGTCCCTTGTAATAGCATACAATCTTAAATAAGGGAGTCTATAGGAGAGACTGTTGGAGATGCTCGGTGGCTAAAATTAATGAGATTAGGAAGGGAAGATCATCCAATCCCTAGAAATATCCATAATATTAGAACAATTGATTTTATTATCCATGTAAATATATAATTACCTTAAACAAATCAAAAGGTAGAAAAAATTAACGTATAAAAAAGAATCCCATAGAATATGCTCAAAATTTATTGGAGTCATTAGTCAAAATCATTACTTTTCTCAATTGGTCCAAAGTCCAAACCATTTAAAATAAATAAATAAATAAATAAATAAATTATCCATAAATTACTTGGTCGGTTAGTCCACCGTTCAAAACTTTATCTTAAAAAAGTATTAATTTTTCATTTAATCTTTTAAATTAATATTAGTGAGTCCCCTTCTTCTTGCCTGCGTGGCACAACACCGTACACTAAATCAGATGCTTCGACGTGGCGGCATCTCAGGC
The DNA here is from genome assembly GCA_030490815.1 of Acer saccharum. Lineage (NCBI taxonomy): Eukaryota > Viridiplantae > Streptophyta > Magnoliopsida > Sapindales > Sapindaceae > Acer > Acer saccharum. The sequence continues at coordinate 60,704,537 of CM059867.1, forward strand.
GATCACTTGGCACGCAACTGGAATTTCTGTGGACCCTACCTAATAGTATATGACAAGGACGTGTGTGTACTTGCCACGTGGTCGAGTAACGAGATTACCTGGCGGGTTTCCTTGGGTTTAGGTGACTACTGTTTCGTTTTGTGAAATGAACGGACCTCTAGGGAAGCTTGCATACGTGTCGCGAACCCGTGTGAATTTCGTGTGTAAGTAACTAGAGAGAACCCCAATGGTAGTTTATTTTGGTGGGGCCCTGGTAGTTGGCGGTGCTAATAACCGGTGTTAGTTATGATTTTGTAGATAATTTTTTTTTTTAAAAATTGTTATCTTTTTTAAAAAATAATTTTAATTGGAGGAAGCTTCATGAAGTCTCGTACTCTCGGCGGCTCGGCCTATTGTATTCCAAATCCCCTTTTTCTTTTTTTCTTTTTTTTAGAGAACAGTTATCTAGTCTTTGTATTAAGTTGAGGTTTAGTTTCGAGCGATTATTCGATTGATAAATGAAGTAATTCATATTACTTAAAATATATTTATTATTTATAAATACAATTATAATTAATAAATATAATTTGACAGAAATTCTATTATCAGTTCGAACTGATAAAAGTTATATCAGTTCCTTACACGTGGGCCACTGGATTTAAATACTTGACTTGGCTGTATGCACTTGTCAGTCAAAGTATTTAAATCTAGTGGCCCACGTGCAAGGAACTGATATAACTTTTATCAGTTCGAACTGATAATAGAAAGACTGTATAATTTGATCCGATGTTTTAATTAATTTTTTAAATATGATTTGGAGTTTTTGAAATTTGTACACAAATAGTTCGAACTTATAATTTTTTTATTCAATATCAAAATTGTATCAAATAATTTTTATTCTATTATCAACGGAATTGGAAACTTATAAAGTCTTATTACACCACCAAATTTGTTTTGTATATTGTACATTCTTCAAGTAAACATTACTCAAAATAGAGGAATAAAATAGAGTCAACCTAGATAAAAAAAGTTGTTGAATGGTGACTTGGTGGGGTTTTGGTCCATAAAGCAGAGAATCAATAAAAAGTTCTTCGATTTCAAAAGTTAAAAACTTAAATCCACCGAAATTCTATTATCAGTTCGAACTGATAAAACTGATAAAAGTTATATCAGTTCCTTACATGTGGGCCACTGGATTTAAATACTTCGACTTGGCTATATGCACTTGTCAGTTAAAGTATTTAAATCCTGTGGCCTACATACAAAGAACTGATATAACTTTTGTCAGTTCGAACTGATAATAAAAAGACTGGTTATGCAATAAGATCTTACTATAAATAAACAGAATATGCAAATCTGGGAGAGAATGTTAAGATACAATAAATAATTAATGACTAGCAAATCAATTAACAAGAAATTCAACAAAAGGGGAAACTTACAATGTAACAATTCATAAGCATAAAAATGACAATTACTAAAATTTTATTGGTCAAAAAAGAATTTGTTTAACTTATGAAAGTCTACATTTTGTGCAAACATATTTTACCAATCTAAAATTGAGATAACCAGTCTTTCTATTATCAGTTCGAACTGATAAAAGTTATATTAGTTTCTTGTACGTGAGCCACTAGATTTAAATACTTTGACTGACAAGTGCATACAGCCAAGTCAAAGTATTTAAATCCAGTGACCCGCATACAAGGAACTAATATAATTTTTGTCAGTTCGAACTGATAATAGAATTTCTGTTGAGATAACAGCTCAAATCAGCTGTGAAATTTTAGTATCCCAATGTAAACCCACCTATTAATAACAGCTCTCCTGTATGTATTAGATAGTACTCAAATCAGTTGTGAAATTTTGGTGTCCCAAATTTTGGTGTCCCAGTTTGTGTCCAACGAACTAAATTGAGATATGTGTGCACATTTAATTATTATTTTTTAACTTCTTCCATAAATATACACATATGTTCCAATTTGATTGGTTGAATACAAATTGAGATATCAAAATTTCACAGTTTATTTGAGTCCTATACAGTGCGCCTCTCGGTGTGTTACAATTATTCTGTAGTAATTAATAGCTGTCAAACACTGTCCTTGCATCTCTACAACTAATCATAACCCAAGAAAGATCATTAAATTAAGGGTAAATTGCACTAACATACCCTCATTATATACATAATTGCATTAAACCCGATAAAAATATCATAATAACACAAACATACCTTCTGACACGTTGACTAAAGGTTGACCACCGTTATCAGTAACAGTAAAGGGGTAAAGCTGTCATTTTGTTCAATGTTATTAATAAATGAAAAAGAAAAATAGTTTGCCCAATACATCTTGCCATGTCAATCCAAAAAAAAAAAAAAAAATTTAATTAAAAACTAAAAAGTGATTAACAAATATTAACTAAAAAAAATAAATCCGAAGATCTGTGATGACTAGAGATCTCTCCTCCTGGAGGAGACAACATGATCTCTTGTAATGGATATCGCACCATATTGTTTTTTCTTTTCTTTTGTGCTAAGCTTGTATATTTATGGAGATAACTCCACTTTTTTTTTTTTTTTTTTTCCTCTCTCAGATGGTGTAGACCCATAATTGATTACATTAGAATTTTTGTTTTTTGTTTAAAAAGAAATAAAAAATCAGAAGATGACATACATTATTAATGTTTGGGCCCTTTAAGGCAAAGTCTTCAATGTGTTTAAATTAATTAGTTATCATAATATCATTTCTACAGCTAACTCACCACACTTATCCTATATGAACAACCCCACCCCCAATCCCACCTCCACCACCACAGCTCATCCACCACCACAACTCACTTTGTAATCACTTTAAACCTTTTTTTTTGTTTTTGTTTTTGTTTTTTTTTTTGTTTTTTTTGTTTTGTTTTTTTTTTTTTTTTTCATCAACCAAACACTCCTTTTCACCCCCAATGGATCCTCATGATATCACCACCGCCATCGCGGTGAGCCTTCCTCGCTGTGCATACGTCACTTTCCATGCCGGAAATGTTGACAACATGAAGGGAGTGGTGGGACTTGCGAAGAGTCTCCGGAAGGTCAATAGCAAGTTCCAACTTGTGGTCGCGATCCTCCCCGATGTCCCGGAAGAGCACCGTAAAATTCTTATCGACCAAGGATGTGTCGTCAGAGAGATCGAACGAGTCTACCCTCCTGAGAATTCCACACAATTCGCTATGGCATATTACGCCATCAAGTACTCGAAGCTTCGTATCTGGGAGGTACGTTACGTAAAAACTCGCATGACTGACACGTGTCGTCTGATTGAGTTTTGTCTGATTATGTGACACGAACACGTGAGTCTCTGTCTTTTTTTTTTATAGCAGATTAAATTTTTATCGGTGTGAACACAGTTTTGGAAAATTACGAGGATTTTAAAAATGATAGTTTTGAAGAAAATTGTAATAGATTTGTTAATTTTTGTTAAAAGTAATATTAAAAAATCAAAATATATTTTTCATCAAAAAGAATATATAAAAAAATATATAAATGTTTTAAATAATTAATCTTTGTTTTTTGGGTGATGAAAATTGCAGTTCGTGGAGTATAGTAAGATGATATACTTGGACGGAGATATCATGGTGTTTGAGAACATTGACCTTCTCTTTGGCTTGCCTGATGGTTACTTCTATGCTGTGATGGACAGCTTCTGTGAGAAAACATGGAGTCACACCCCACAGTTCAAGATTGGTTACTGTCAACAGTGCCCTGATAAGGTCAAATGGCCTGCTGAGTTTGGCCCCAAGCCTGCTCTCTACTTCAATGCTGGCATGTTTGTCTATCAACCCTGCATTCAAACCTATCATAGCCTCTTGAATACCCTCAAAATCACACTCACACCTACCATTCCCTTTTATGAGCAGGTAATTACTATTTTGTCTCTATCAGTCGTGTCACTTGAATCTGGACATTGTCTGATCCGGATATTTCCAGATTGAACCTGGACATTGTCAGATTCATTAGAATATTTCCTGATAATATCAGTCGTGTTGTTTGTGAATTTTTTTGCAGGATTTCTTGAACATGTTCTTCAAAGACATTTACAGGTCGATTCCTCCAATCTTCAATCTGGTTCTTACCATGCTATGGCGTCACCCGGAGAACATTGATCTTGAAAATGCCAAAGTTGTTCACTACTGTGTTGCTGTAAGTATTCGATATCCGAATAAATGTTAAAATCCGAACGTTTGCACCAGAGAATTTTCCTAATCGTATTTCTTTCACAGGGCTCGAAGCCATGGAGGTACACAGGAGAAGAACAGCACATGCAGATGCTGATTCAAAAATGTAGTGACATTTACAATGATGAGTCACTTGATTACAAGAACTACTCTGCAGTTGATGCAAGTGAAGAAGCAGCAGGAAAGGAGGCTGGTGAAGATGGTGATGCAGCTGTCTTGCAGCCCTTCCTGGTGGCTTTTTCTGAGGCCGGTGAGGTCCCCGCCATCTCCGCTCCATCCGCCATCTCCGCTCCATCCGCCGCCTAGTGTGGTTGTCGCTTGCCGGAAATTAAGTTTGTATAGGAGAGCAAGTAGGTTATTGGTGGTGGTTAATACGTTTGGTTTTTTTTTTTTTTTTTTTTTTAATTCTTCTTTGGTTTATAATATGGAAGATTTTTTTTTTAATTATTAACTAATGTAATGAGGAGGGTGTGATGATTTATCATTTATGATTTATGAACTTCCTCCTTTTTTGGTTTTATTATCAATTAATTAAATATTATTTAGTAATTATTAATTGTTTGGTGGCTACTTGTTCATTTTTTATTATTTTTTTTAATGGGAAAACAAAAAAAGCAAAAACTAGACAGAGGCATCTAACTGGACCAACCGCTCCACCTAGGGTGGGCGTGAATCCAACCAGCAAAAATCACTATCACTAGAAAGAGCCAACCTAGCTAAATGGTGAGCCGCAGCATTACCATTACGAGAAATATGAGAAACAACACAACCGGGGCTTGCCTCCAAAAGGGGAAGAATCAAACCAATAATAGAGCCAGCATTAGCAGGGGAAGGGACACCTTTATTAATCAACTCAACAACTTGGAGAGAGTCAGACTCCATGTGGAAAGGCACGAGCCCTGCAGGAGAATCCCTCTCCAAACGGCCATGGCTTCTGCAGCAAGGGCCGAGAACATAGCCTGCTCCTTGAAGGAACCCGCAGCCTTCACCGAACCAGAACTGTCACGGATAACAATCCCTAAACCAATCTTTCGCAAACTATGACAAGTAGCTGCATCAGAATTAATTTTCCAGACACCTCTACCTGGAGGTTTCCATTTAGCCAACTCCGCATTACTGCTAAGGTTAGGAGGACCCATATGCAGGGCCAACTTCCACTCATCCAGAAAATTGGAAGCCCACAAAACCACATCACCAGAATCAGCATGATCAAGATCATGAACCAGACGATTCCTACAAAACCAAATCCTCCAGAAGACAACACAAATCAGCTCCATCTGAGGTGAAGACAGGGAACGCAAGCAACAAAGCATAAACTCATGGAAATGCAAGTTATCACTTAAATTCAAGGCCTTCAACTGTGAGAAATTTCCCCTAATAGTGGCGACAGCACGACAGCCCCAGAGAGCATGAACCATCGTCTCGAAACGGTGGTGGCAGCGGGGACAAAAACCATCCTTCGAAACACCTCTTTTGGCTAGAGAAACCAAGGTAGGCAGCCAATGGTTACTAGCCCGCCAAATAAACAATATGATAAGAACTTCTAAATATTCCCCATTATTCTATCTCCTATATGCCCCATTATTCTGAATAAACAATATGATAAGAACTTCTAAATATTCAGTAAATGTAATTGGATGACAGCAAACAGTAACTCACAAGGGCAAGAATTGCACATAGAATCCAAATACATTGTATTGAATCTTCAGATTTTCTTCCTTCCAAGGACTGCATGATTAACAAAGAATTAGAACATTCTGAAATATAATGAAGTTATCTAATTGCTTAGTTATTTGAATTATGGTTTGGGTGGTTTCTAAAATCTTCAGACTTGCTCAAATGGTCCCCAGCTAGGGTTAATTCGGTCCTAAATTTTCCCTCATTGAGTTACTGAGGCCACTAGACATTCTAAATTGTGTTTTGCCAGCCAATTTTTTCCAAATTTAAATCTATTCATTTATATTTCAATTCAGTCATGAAAAAAAAAAGATTCGAAGACTTTCTTGATAGGAAGAGTCAAAGCTTTACCTATGCATACCACCATATACATGTATAGAACAGAAAGACCCACTCAGCCACGTACACTTCGATGTGAGGCAGTGACTTGAAGTCCTCTGACGGTTTCCTGCAATATATGTCAAGAATCTTAGTATTCTTTTGCTTAGAAAGAACAACAAAAGAGCAAGACATATTACAAACTTGAAAATGAGATAAAACCGGATAAAACTGACAAGAATAACTAAAACTACAAGCACTCGATCTAAATGAAATTATAAAAGACATGAGACCCACCTACAACAACCTCAACGATCATGAGCAGTTATAAAGGGTTGTTTAAATTAGACGATGAAATCCCCTCTTGATCTGACTTTTCAGTCTTCCACTTTGTGGACCAAACAGCCCGGCTTATTCAGCTTCTCAACCCAGTGAGGCAGTGATTCAATTTTGACTTGACAGCAAATTTAAAATTTTTTCAGAAAGTTAATAGAATTAGTTCCCTAAAGGAAATTAAGAGCATAATATCAGTTTGTTTGAAATAGCTTTTATATGAAATGAAATCCATCGTTCATGGCTGTGATGTAATCATGAGATCATTCTCAAAACATGGAAGCTTAATGCTCAAAAGATGTGGGATCACAGATTCATTGCAGAAGAATTATAAAATGTGAAGAAAAATTGTTAACATCTATCATTTTACTACATTTTTCATATACATTAACAATGGAAAAGAAATTTTGCCAACCTTGGGAAGTTCCCCTGAGTTTTCCAACAGCAATAAATTCCAATATCTTTCCTTAACGTCATTCAATACGAAGTGATCTTCATCAAGAATCTTTTGTGAACTAAGGACATCAAAATTCTCGTCACAACATTTGGAATTGGTAAAAAATATTTTTTTTAAAAAAAATACCGTATTAAATGCGTAATATAACTAGAAATAACGATATATGGGACACATGAAAGTTTTTTTTTTTTTTTTTTTTTTTTTTACGAGTTTACTGCTAATATTGAACTTATCTACACAGAGCTCGACTACATATGCATCCTAAAAAACTCAAAATTCCTATCTAAAGCACAGGCTTTATAAAAAATCTCTGAAAAGCTTTTCCCTAGTAACCAAATTATAAATTGAATATAATTGTTCTTGCCTCTTGGACACACTTAAAAAATATATAGATTTGTAATGATCAACAAATAAATCACAAAGACGTAGCCAAGGCAAGCAAATAAACTTTATTTTGTACTACTAGCACTAAAATGGAAAAAAAATATCTGTATTGCTAAACAATTCTCTTTTCAACCTGTTATTCTAACAACTTAATGAGAACTAAAGAGACCAAGGCATGATATGACAAACTGTTGTATCAAACTGTGAGTTTTACGGTGTGGGTTATAGATGATTCATTGTTATCGAACCTTGTACTTGAAAAATAAGTTCAACATCAAATCTTTCATCGGTCTTAGGTAAAATACCAGTAGGACAATGAAATTCCATAAGCATCAAAAGATATCTTGTCTACCAAATGAAAGAGTTAAAATACCTGTAATTTCCCCAAGGCAGGGCAGTTAACCAATCCAAATAGTTACAAGTTACCTTAAATTCACTAGAACTGGCCTCTAACAGCTGCAGTTTCGTAAGCTCTTCTTCTATTACTTGCATTACATGAGGTGGGCATTGCAATTATATAATGTTCGATCCATTCCCTAAGTTTTGCTGCAAAAATAAATCCGCATAGTTTAACAACAGTCACATTAATTTTACTATAAATGACAATCCAAACTAAGTGTGTATCTAGCCTGAAGGCTGATACTCAGAATAAGATCCTGTGACAATAAAAACCATGTACACAGCCATCCAGCAGGGCTAGCAAACACCAAAGTTGTAACAATTAGCATTAGACAAATCACAAGCCTGGAATTGCCGCCGAGACTATAAAGGCATCATATAACTTTTTGCACTATTTCACATTTTCATTCAATCCTTTATGATACAAAAAGGTCAAAACATATCTTCTACTCTTGAAACGTGGCATTTGATTTCTACAAGAATTTCTTAGGAATCTCACAATCAAAACCTTGGTAATACAACTAGGTTTATAGACGCCTCAATGCCTCATGCTCAAGCAGACCATGTATATCTTCTGTGGTCTCAGACAAGGGAAAAAAAAAAAAACAAACTATCATTGTTGAATTTGACAGAAGATGACAAAGATAATTCAAACAGAAACCGACCTGAAAGGGCTGTTTTGTCTTGTGTCTCTAATCCCAGTTCCCGTCATAGGGCAATTGAAATATATCTATTATGGTCCAAAATAAAATGAAATTTAAAACCACGGATGGATCTGAATCAGTCATTAGGTTACAGTGCCAAAGTTTCCAGAGATGCAGTATAGAAAATATATACACAGAGAAGAAAACCGAAGTGAAATACCTTCTTTATGACCTTAAGCTGGTTATTCAACAAATAACGACACTGCTCACCACTTATCTTTTTTTCAATGGCTTTTGCAATTGATTCCTACATATGACCCTAGAAAGGTGAACACCTAATGTTTGAGAATAAAATAACAATGAAGAAATATTAAAAGTTGTCTATAGGGACAAAATACTAATAAGAAGTAGCGTGAAGTACCTGAATCTTGTTAATTTCCATTTCTTTCTTTACCAACTCCAGTGAAAGTTTTAAATGTTTATACACCCTGAGTTAGACAACAGAGACTCAAATTATAAAGAAAAGGAAGAAAAAGTTAAGTAACAACCTCAGATAAGAAGACTTAGAAGTTAGAAGTGAAAATGATGATAGATAGCAAACAGTTTAACATCACATTTTCCCCAGATACAAGTGCTTAAATGGATATATTTCCAGAAAATACGGGACATTCAAGACCAATCACCAAATTAAGAAATGCCACATACATCCAGCTCTTCAAGCACTGCCTGGCATTGCACTTTGTTTCCGCCAGATATTGCAGCTCCAAAATCTGCTAGCCTTGAAAACTAAAATCTCCAATATGCTGTAGAAATGGGAGAAAAAGACGGAAGAGGATATGTTAGTACAAATTAAAAAATACAAAAAGAAACAAATTCAAGATGAAGAGAATTTTTCCGTGAACTTTTCACTAGACCAATTAAGAAAACCGATACCATACAAAAGACAGAAATACCAAAAATGTTAACAACAAACACCCACACATACACACCTGAGTATATGTTTGAACATGATCTCACCAAAGCGAACTTGTTTTCAAGACATCTCTCAAGGTTGATATAACCTCAAATGATGTTGCCTTTAAAACATCATCATCCTTGCCATATGGATTATCCTGAAATGCTTAAAGAGAAGTCAGAAGAGTATAGCATTTTTATCGCACATATGGAACCTATTATTCTAGATTTGGGAAAGAAAAATAAGAATATTGAGAGAATGATATTAAGATCTAACCTTAAGATGATCAACTTTGACTGTAAGGGGATCCTCACTAACCTATACAAACATCATTTTCGATTTAGAAAATTTTACATAAAAAAAAAAAAAGATAACAGTTAATTAGACAGAAAAAATAAAACTCATGCAAGCCAATGACTCTAACCCTTTAGTAAGAAGAAGAATTACAGGAGAATTTTAGATAAGCAAAAACAATGCATAACAAAATTCAAGTAGTTCTTGATCTTTCCTACTCACCATCTCTGTTATTCAAAGATGCCTATGGCCGGCCAATAAGGATGACCTGGTCTCCTTGGATACTTGTAATCTGTAATAATATTACACAGTAGATGATAACAGCATTAACCATAGAAACACAGATTATATCATTGCACTTCAAATATACGCATATAATGGAGAACATTAAACTAGCAACTAGAAAAAAGGTTGATACCTGGTCAAGTACTACCAACTTCACGAAGACGATTATAAAAATTATTTTCCTTTAATATCACGGACACTTTTTCCGTTTCAGTAGCTGAAGTATCACTGCCTGGCTCATCTTTAAGAAGGAAGGCCCCACAATCAGGGGCTTGACGTTTTCGGTTTTCCTGTAAAGCTGCCAACAATTTGGGATCCTGCATGAAAAGTAGCAGTTTGGTAAGAGAGACCATAGATTCCAATCCCATTATCACCAAGAAGTTTGAAAACAGTATCAATGAGAAACCTAGGAAGAAAGTCAAACACATTGTTGGAAGTTTTGAAACAAAAGCTTTCCTCAATTTATCACATGATACTAATTTAAAAATCTAATTTACCACAGAGAACTGCCTGGATGCTGGAACGTCACAACGCCACACCGTACTTAGGGATTTATATTGGTTAAGAGATATTCATATGGATAAAACACCAAAGCAATTAGCTATAGAAATCCCAAAATTATGTTTTATGACATGTGGCAACAATTTCAGGCTACAAATTAGAACAATCATGTCCAACAATATATGCCACCAGCAGCGAAAATGAAACCTGAAGAGAGTAATGTATCGAACTAAACAAGTCAGAAATTTCTATACCTTCACGTAAAGTGGCATGTAGAAACCTGGAAATAGAGGTCTATGAGACAAAGGCAATGCCAAAACCTGCCATGGACAACCCGATCAATAACGAACAAATAAATGAAAACAAAATAAACATATAAGCAACCAGCAAGAAAATTAGCAATGACACTAACTAGTTGTAAAAAAGGCACATTTGAAACTTCATGCATTGGTGTAATTAATTTACGGTATCAATGAATATTTGTATTTTTTGTTTTGAACCAGCAAGAATGCCATAAAAATTCGAAATTTAAGTTCAATTTCTCGTCTTTTACATGACAGAATCATCCGTTCTCTTCTTTCACTTCAATTTCAGACCAACCAACCAAACAATTAAATCAGTCAGCTTAATAATGATTTTTTTTTTTTGAAACCTTTTAGAGTTTTTCACTTTGCATAACCAGAATGCCATAAAAATTCAAAATTTAAGTTCAAGTTCTCTTCTTTGTCAGAAATTCAAAACCCAGCTTTGCTTTGGACATCTTCAAAAGAAGAGTAATAGCTAACAAACATGAGCATATTGAATTTTAAAATTTTTCCAAATTTAAATCTATTCGTTTTCAATTCAGGCATCAAAAATAAATAAATAAATAAAAATTGAAAGACTTTCTTGATAGGAAGAATCAAAGCTTTACCCATACCTTACCGGAAAGACCAGGTGACGCAACGGCTCCAAGTCCTCCTCCTCCGACGGTGGTTTCTTTCTGGGTCTCTCGACCGTTGATGTCCACGAGTAGAACAGATGGCGTTGGCGGGATCTGGATCGGGTCGGGTCGGGTCGATATTAGGCTTGTATACGCAACCTGCCCAAATGTTAAAAGAGTGGGTCAGTGGGGTCTCAGGGGCTTTTTTTTTTTTTTTTTTTCCTTCTGTTAGCAATCAATTTCTAGTATCAAAAGTGTTTACATAGCAAGTTCATAAAATTTTGTGCCAAGTCATAAATGCTGCCACAATTTAGTAATACAAACGTAAACATGTCATCGGATGTATTTCTGAATAATATATGTATCTGACCACTGAAAATAACACGTGTGGCAAGTAAATCTTATGTGGTAGCCACGTGTATCTTATCTTCAGTGGTCGAGTGCATCACTCCATAGTGCACCTGATGCATCGAAGATTTTTTCGTTCATATGATTACAAAGACTTGACAGGTTAATTAAACTTGTATTAATGCAGAACCTGGCAAGTGGTCCTAAAAAGTTGTATCAATTAATATACCAGTTAACATGTTTTGCCAATTCCAATATCAATATATATATATATACGTACAAGTTCCAGGCAAGCCAATCTCCAAACACTATCAAAAGACAAAAGTCAATTTTCTCTTCTTTTTTTCTCCATAGATTTCCCTGGAATTTATACAAGTGAAATGGCTTCTCTTTCTCTGATATCTTTTGCTGCCATTCTGTTAGTTTCTTTTTCTGCAATCTATCCCTCCTCAGGAATTCATGAAGAAATCCTGAAAACTATATGTTCTGCTGGGCACTCAGGAACCAGATGTATGAGTATTCTAAAGAGCGATCCGCAGACCGCCTCAGCTGATCTCCCTCAACTCTCTCTGATCTCCTTTGAGTTGGCAATGAAACAGGCTGATTCCAACATCAAAAGCTTTAAAGAAATCGCTGCTACGAATTCGACAGATCCCCAGATAACAAAGAGGTGCAGTCCCTGTGTTGGAATTTACAAGGACATCAAGTCCCTAGTCCAGGAGGCTCACCACAAATCAGAACTCAAACATTATGCTGACATCTCAGAAATATTTGATGCTTCTTTGCAATTGGCTTACAAATGTGCAGCCTTGTGTTCTGTCAACAGCATTGCACTTGATCAGCTTAGTCAGAATATGATCTCAAGATGTGAAACTTGTCGAAGTGTTAACAAATATATGGTTTCTCAATCAGCATAGGATTTGATTTGATTTGATTTCCAATTGCTTGCTTGTGAGGAAAGAGGAATTAAATGTATTTAGAAAATCAATGCAGCAATAAGCAATCCAAGATTCAGCAGCCATTTTTCTTTTACTTAAATTGCAAAAAGTTTTTAATGGTTACATCATAGCACATTCATGGTTAAGCTTACGGGCCAGTTTGGTATTGCTGTAACTTTTATAATAATCACTGTTAGCTGTGCTGAAGGAATAATCAGCTGTAAAGTTAATCAGCAGATGTTTGGTTAATTATACTTTTAAAACTACTGTATAGCTCAAAAGCAGTATACATATGTTTGGTAATTTTATTTCAAAAGTGCTGAAATTAGTTACAATGACTAAAATAGACATGATTTTAGAACCTCATTTTATTTTTTTTCATTAATTATATATATTAAATCAATATTTAAGTAGAATATTTAAATTAGAAAACAAAATCCATAAGAATAATAAAAATATTTTTAAAAGATTTTATAAATCAAATCAATATTTAAATAGAATCTTTAATTTTAAGATGAAATGAGGTATACAAATGATTTGAATTTGATTTCATAAGGACAATAATGATATTTTAAAAGATTCATTAAATGCTGAAATAGATTATTTCATAATCACTTTCAAAAAGTAACCCCCTACCTACTTCTCAAAATCACTGTCAAAACTTGCCAGATTATGAATTAATCACTTTTGGAAGTTTTACCAAACATTATTTTATGCTAAAATTATAAAATAAGCTGATTTTAACTTCTCAAAAGCAATACCAAACTGGCCCGTATTTGATATGTGGTATATATATATATATATACAGAAATTCTATTATCAGTTTGACTTGGCTATATGCACTTGTCAGTCAAAGTATTTAAATCCAGTGGCCCACATACAAGGAACTGATATAACTTTTGTCAGTTCGAACTAATAATAGAAAGACTGTGTATATATATATATATTTTTTTTTTCTATTATCAGTTCGTCCTGACAATAAATATATCAGGACGAAGAATGTGGACTACTAGATTTACATATTTTGACTCAAAGTATATGCACTTATCAAAACTTCTCCATAATCTGTGGTCCACATTTTTCGTTCTGATATATTTATTGTCGGAGAAACTGACAATAGAAAGACTGTATATATATATTCGAGTATTATAACTACTTTTTTTTTTTTTTTTTTTTCATTTTTCCTATTTTTCACACTTTTTCCAATGCTTTATATTTAACAAAATCGTAAAAATAAAATAAAATTGAGAACTATTTTTCTCAATTTTGTTAAATATGATTGCATCGAAAAATGGACGAAATATAGGAAAATTAAAAAAAAAATAATTTTAGTAATTACATAATTCCCAAAATTTATTTATAGGTATATTTAATACAGGTTATTTATTTATTTATTTATTTATTAATTTACAAAATAAGGATATTTTAGTAAATATAAATAAATTTCCTTTTTCAATTTGGAAAGTGAATTTGTTTCCTAGGATGATTCCCTTTCCTTTATCAACTTAATTAGGGTCTATGTAAATTAATTTCCTATAAAAAAGCAGTGAACAATAGATTTCGCAAATCATTATTCATTAACTTGTTTCCCAAGAAAAAAAATTTATTTCTTCCTCCTAATCGCAATTCGACCAAACCAGAAGACCAGCCTTCTCCGGTTCTCGTCCTTCGAGTCTGCACTCTTCAACCCTTCGTTATCGGTGAGTTTTACATTATTTTCGTTAGGGTTTGAATCATCTTCATCTCATTCTTTGAAAATTTGCATTCAGCAACGCTGCTATGAATTGAAATCAAAGTATTTGATTAGGGCCAGTGTGATTGATACTGAATTGTTCTTGCACAGATAGACAATTTTGATAGAATTTATTTGTTTGAAGTGTGATTTAACTGGTTTGCTGATCTGGGTATGCTGTTAAATTGCCACTTATAAAGTGTATGAGTTTGTGTGTTGTTTAAGCTATGAATTGAAGTATTTGATTAGGGTCATTGTGATTGATACTGATATTGTTCTTGCCCAGATAGATAATTTGAAGAAGAGATAGCATGATGTTTAAGGACATACCGCTAGAGGAAGGGTTGATGCTAATGGAAGAGGCTATTGGCAAGGCCAAGAAGAAAATGCAAGGCTGCCCGGAAACGAAGTTCACTTGTGAAGAATACCAGAAGTATTATGAGTATCCTTTGTGTCCAGAAGTTTTTTATTTATACGTTCGATATTGTTTTATGTAACATTTTGTTTGTGGTCTTTAACTGCGTGGTAGATGTGTATATTCCATGTCGATTTATCATAACGGTGATGAGAAGTCAAAGCAGCTTTATAATCAGTTTAAGAGGAGCCTGGAAGAGAGCATCGAGACAATGGTGAGCTAAGAGCATGTTTACGAATTTATTGTTCATATATCTCGTGGCAATTATTCTAACAGGGCATACATAGTAGATGAATTAACAGCTTTTCTATTACAACTTCACTGTTGAATTCATGTGTCAGATTGCTAGAAAACATTTCAAAGGTTTATGCTAATAGAATGATGTCAAATGTGTCTTATACTCTTTCGCTATCAGGTGGTACCATCACTGATGTGCCAGGATGATGATACATATTTGTTGAGACAACTTGTGCTCATGTGGTCTAATTACAAGTGGATGGCAAGTTGGCTATATCGATTCTTTCAATACCTTGATCGGTACTTTATCCCTCGTAGGGGAAAAGATCTCCTGTCTCTTAATGAGCTCACTGTTCGTTGCTTTCAAGATTTGGTATGTGGTATTTGTTCTTTTCTTGTTGCAGATTTTTCAAGTCTTGTACCTGTTGTGTGATTCTGGTTGCTGCTTTATATTAAATAGTTCTGACAAAATTGATGACGATGTTATTCTCCATTTCAGGTTTTTAAGAAGTTTTATTGTCAATTCCAAGCTGCTGCATTATCATTGGTTTGTTGATTTGCTACTTTGTCTGGGAATTTCTTTTCCTTCTCAATGGGTTTGGTTTAATTCAAATTCATGTGCAGATCAATCAGGAACGTGAAGGATTGCAGATTGATTGCGACCTGCTGAAGAATGTCGTACATACTTTTGTGGAATTAGATAAGTATGGACAAACAAAATATTATGAGGATTTTGAGCAGGCCATGCTTGCAAATACCTCTGCATTGTACACTCGATTGGCTTCAGAGTGGCTTTTGTGTGATTCGGCTCCTGACTACATTCAGAAAGTAATCTTGTGCATTAATCTAAGTACCTTGATGATATTTGTTTGAGAAATCAAACACGATATATGACCGTTGTGTACTTTTGAATTTTCCAGGTCTATTGGTGCTTAAGTCAGGAGAAGAGAAGAGCTAGTCAATACCTGCACCCTAGAACATCAGAAATGTTGCTACAGGTATACTTGATGTTCGTAAACCTTTATAACCTTTAATTATCTATAGAAAACTGAACCCATTTGAACTTATTTACCCAATTTGATTTTGGTTCTAAATTCAGCAATGGATCTTTAGAAGCCGGAAAGACTGTCCGGAAGTTTCCTTGTTTTGTCTGAAATCCAAGTGATTTTGCAAGATTGTGGTCCATTTATTTTCTTCTAATTTTGATTCTTTTGGCAGATTGTCAAGAACCTATTGTTGGAGCAACCTGCAAACAAATTATTTGAAAAGAAGGAAGTTGAGAACAGTGGCGTAACAACGGATTATCAGGTCTGAAAAATTATCCTGAAGAGTTACTCTGTTGGTGCTGCTTGTTGGTTGAATTCTTTGTTCTATAGTATTCATATTACTGTCATCTGCTAATGCAAAGAAGCTAATATGATAAAAATCTGAACTTAGGAATTCAAATGCTAATAGATTGCATGATCTATTCACTATTTGAAGCTTTCATGTTGATATATTCTTTTGCCATATTCATGGAATTGGATGACTTAATCTCCCATTTGCTCATTTGCTAAATTGGTGAAATGTAGCCGAACATAATCTTTCCCGTCTCATTGATAATTATCGATCCTGTAAAATTTCATAACTTACTTCAAACTTTGCTTGAGAAACCTTCTCTTACACAATCTTGAAAATCAATGCTGTCAATAACACAATATCCGTGCCCCTTCATTTTGTTCGGTTGGTCTATTTCCGGTGGATATTTCTGTTCTGAGTTTTCTCTCGATACACTGCTAATTATGGATGATTTGCAGGAAATGCTGTCTAAATGTGCTGCCATGACAATTGAAGGGGGAAGTTCGGTATCAGCAACATGCATGGGAGAAAAATCCCTTTGGGACTATATTAGTAATAGTGTAAATAGCATTTGAATCACAGATGTGTTGCACAAATATTCTGAAGTTGATTGGATGCTGCTTAGAAACTCCAATTCCTGTTTTAGTTTTTGAATCGGTAGAGTTTTTGAATCGATAGAGTTATGGAACTTTGGTTGATCGTATTTATGGAACTTCGGTAGAGTTTTTGAATCGGTATAGTAATGACCTTCATTTTGAGCCTTTAGTTGCCATAGAGATAGCTTATGCAGTTGTATATACCGTTGGAAAGATCTCGTTAAAATCTTTAAAATAACAAATATTGATATATGTATTTATTTTATTTTATTTACTTATTAATTAATGTTATACTTTTATAATAAATATCGGAAAAATATTCTTTAAAGATGTTCTTTTGTGTAAAATTTGGTGTTGAACATTGGAGTGAAGAAAAAAATCAGTGTAAGAATATTTCCCGATTGGTATAAAGTTTGGTGTTGTATATTGGAGTCGGCCTTACACCCCTAAAACTAAAATTGTATGTGCATCCCCGTTTTATATGTACACTCACATTAAATTTTTTAAAGCATTATAATTTACAAGTATACCCCACAATAAGTGCCACAATAAATTTTACCAAACGTATAATTTTTCTAAATTTAATTATAAATGTCATAATTTAATAAATTATAAGATAATTAATCAAAATGAAAAATAAAGGAGAAGATTCTCCTTCCAAGCCAAAACCTCATCACTGGATTGAAATTGAAAGTTTCTTCAACGGGTATAAAGACTCCCGGCGCCGGGAAATCCTTTATTAATTTTTTTTTTAATTCAAAAAAAAAAAAAAGTTTGATTTACTCCTTTGGTTTTGAACCGAACCCTAGATCAGAATTAAACAAAAATCTGGTGTTAAAAAGGGAGTGGTTTTCAAGATTTAAAAAAAATATATAAAATATAAAATGAAACACTATGATACTCAAATTCAATAGCTTTTTTTTATTATTTTTATTTTTTTTAACAGATTTTATGTTTTAGTTTTTAAATAAACATTTTATGGTTTTATGTTTTTTTTTTTTTACCCGAGATTTTTTTTTAAAAAAATTGAACTGAAAATAATCCTTATTTAATTATTTTTCAATTAAGAGATAATTAATATTATGATCAAAAGATAATTACTTTATATATATTTAATTATTTATTAAAATGTTCAAAAAAATAAATATTGTATTAATAATAATAATTTATAGCTTTATCGAAGGATAATGTTGGAATTTTGAAAATAATAATAATATGAGGTGCACATACAATTATAGAGAGGTGCAAATATTGTTACTCTTTTTATTTTTATTTTTTGATTTACTATCTATGAACGCCGAAGGTGGTGATGATTTCGTTTCTCTAGATCTATGTATAAATAAATCATTAGGATTAGTGGAGATTATATGGGTTTGACTCGTGTCTTCTTTTCTAATTTTTAAATTTGTAATAATTAAAAGGAAAAAGGAAAACAAAATAAAGTGAAATAAGAAAATATGACATGTTTATCTTTATTCTTTATTCTTTATTATCTCATTTCTTTTTAATATAACTTGAACTTAAGATATTCTTTATTATCTTTATTATTGTATTAATAATAATAATTTAATAGCTTTATTGAAGGGTAATGTTGGAATTTTGAAAACAATACTAATATGGGGGGTGTACAATTCCAGAAAGAGAACATTTTTGCTCACCCCCCTTTAAGGGAGGTAACCATTACCCCCCTCCCAAATGGATGACATGTGTCCAGGGTGGTAAATTTGTCCATAATTATGTTTGGACAAATTTACCTCTCCATGGATATATGTCATTCATTTGAGAGGGGGTGAGCAAAAATGGACTTTTCCAGAAAGGTGCCGACTCTTTTTATTTTTATTTTTTAATTTACCACCAATGAAAGCGATTCACCACCCAAACGACATTGAAAGGTGGTGATGATTTCGTTTCTCTAGGTCTATGTAGTATTAAAAAAAAAAGTGAAATAGGAAAAGAATAATGCTACTTTATCCAAATTTGCTGTTTAAATCTGGTGCTCAAATGGCGTGGCAACACTCTCATCCATTCATTTAAATCAAGCAAATATAATACAATCAAAATGAATAGATGAGAGTGTTGCCACGCCATTTGGGCATCAGATTTGGGCATTAAATTTGGGCAAAGTAGCATTACTTATAGGAAAATATGACATATTTATCTTTATTCTTTATTATCTCTTTTTATTTTTATTTCTTTTATGAGTAGTGCTACATTACCCAAATTTGGTGTCCAAATCTAATGCCCAAATGATGTGGCAACACTGTAGACCATTCATTTAAATCATGTAAATCTAATATAATTTAAACGAATGGTCTACAGTGTTGCCACATCATTTGGGCATCAGATTTGGACACCAAATTTGGGCAATGTAACATTACTCTTCTTTTATTTTAAGAAACACCATTTACGATATAGATGAAATCAAGCTCACAGAACTTGGAATAAACCACACCACACATGATCATAGCCCAAAAACCATGGCGCCAAAAAAAAAAAAAAAAAATTAGAACCGCCTGAAGTTTTCATTCTGTTGGCGGGAAAAACCATAAAACAATTTTTTTTTCTATAATAAATAAATAATATATATATATTTTGATAAATATATATATGTTTAACGTCTAATCACTATATTTTCACATTTTTCCATAAAAATAAAAATAAAAAACCCACTAAAAAAATATATATTTTTTAAAAAAGAAACAGATAAAAAAATATATTTAAAATCAGAGGGAAAATAAAAGGTCATTTCTTACTTTCTCGTCTTGCCAAATTTTCTCTTCTTCTTTATTGTAATCAAAAACCCTAGATCTCGAATACAGTGTTTGCCGGTGACGGAAATGGGAGATACGGCGATGACGGCGACTGCGAGCGGCGTCGTCGAGGATCGGCCGAGGAAGGCTGTGAAGCGGAAGAGGGCGGTTTCGGTTCCGGCGATGACGAAGGAGCAGATGGATAGTCGAATCCGGGTCTTGAACGAGGAAATGAAAGGGCTTTTTGGGTATTTCAAGGAAGTGGCGGTGGGATTGAGTGAATTCGGCGAATGCGGGGTGTCGTTGAACGGGGCGGTGGCGGTTCTGATGGAGGAGAGCGACCTGCCGCTGTCGAGATTGGTGGATGAGATTCACGCGAAGTTGAAGGAGAGAGTGGAGTTGGGTGCGAGCGTTGGGGCAGTAAAGAGCGCGGTGTTGTTTGTGGGTCAGAGAGTCATGTATGGAGTCCCCAATTTGGATGCTGATGTTTTGGAAGATCAAAATGAAGATTGTCTCTGGTGTTGGGAGGTACTGAAATATATATATGTATATTTTAACTTTAATTTTCATGTGTTTAGTGAATTTTTGCATATCTAATTGTTTTAATTGTCTAGTATTAAAAGTTTATTCATTGCATGCGTTTCAATAACTTCGATGTTGTAAAGTTATGATTTTTCCTGTTTTTGTTTTTTTCCATTTTTGTTGCTTTTAATGGTTTTTGGTGTTGGGATGATTATTATTATTGTTAGTGATCGTGTTATTGTAATTGGGTATTTGTGTTAATTAGTTGATTGAATTAGTCTACTCATTTTTATAGACAAGAGATGTGAAGTTGCTGCCAAAATCTGTGCGTGGGATACTGAAAAGCCGGCGAACTTGTCGGAAGAAGATCCATGAGAGAATTACTGCTGTTTCCGGTAAGTCTGCGTTTCTCATTAGTACGGTTCCTAATTTAACAACATACTCTGCGGGAAAAAAGGTCTTTGGTTCTGATCAATCACATCTGATGGGGCAGATTGGTTGCCTTTTATTGCTTGTTTACTAATCGATTTCACTTCTATCTTTCTCACCTTTATTACAGTTACATATGCATTGAGCTTTAATAGTTTGGATAGTATACATGATGAACTTCACTTGGATACGTTGTTTTAGTTGTTTGTATTCTTATTCAGAATTAGAAGTGAATTCAGTATGTCTGGTATAAAGTTATATTAGTTTGCTGTACAGGATTTAGAGGAAAACTCTTCCATTTTGTCGTTTTTAGTTATTTAAATCCAGTGCTCGCAAAGGTCACTGATTATTATTATTATTATTTCGTTTGGCCTATTTCAGCAATGCTGACTACATTACAGAAAGCGGAGAGTGATTCCAACTTCACACATGATGTTGTGAAAGCATCAGAAAAGCTTGTTAAAGTGTTAAGTGAGGCAGATATTCGTGTTTTAATGGATAGCTTGTTAAAGAAGAATGGCACAGAAATGTATGTAGCTGCACTACCTCTATTATGTTTCATTCTTTCTTTCTTTTAATCTCTATTAAAGTTTTTATCTCTTTTTTGCAGAGTCGAAAAGGATGCAAAACGAGAAGAGAAACTGCTAATGAAACAATTGGAGAGAAATAAACGAGAAGCCGAGAAGGAGAAAAAGAGAATGGATCGCGAACTAGAAAAGGAAAAGGTACTAAGTGTATGTACTAAGTGTATGTGCTAAGAAAATATGTTGCTGGGGCCCATTTACTTATGCTCATAAAGTTATAAAAAGTTGTGAATAATTATGTTTGTATGTGTGGGAATTGGTAGGGGAATTATGTTGATATTTTCTACATGAGTTTTGGTAATTCCTAAACATGTTCTTAAGTCTAGCTGATTGACACCTAGACTAAACACCCCCTGTCAAGTTGGAGCATTGATATTCCCAATGCCTAACTTGGAACATAGATAATGAAAAACCTTAAATGGTTATAAAACATAATAAAATAAAAATGGAAACATATAAGAATTCCTTCCGAGATTCTTTAACATGTGGAAAATTAATACGTTACACTACAATCTCTATTCTAAAAAGTGCTGGGTGCTAGGCGGGCGGCGAGCTGGCACCTAGGCGGTGATGCCTAGGCAATTCCTTGTCAGTGACAAGGAGGAGGGAGTAGACTGGACTGGAGTGTGGAGGCGAGAGTCAAGTGTCGAGAGAACAGAGAAGAAGAAGAAAAAGATTTTTGGGGTTTTTTAAAACTGAATTCCTAAAGGACATCATTTTGACTATGTATTTTTTTTTTTTTTTTAAAAAAGAAAAATTGCCGCCTAGGCCGCCCCATCGCCACCTAGGCTGCCTAGCGCTGATTAGGTGCCTTTCCGCCTAGGCTCGCTGATTACCCCTTAATCGGTGTAGCCGGCAGCTGCCTAGTGCCTAGGCACCTAGGGTGCATTTTAGAACACTGACTACACTAATGTATTTTTTGCTTTTCCTGACTTAATATTAGATAAAGTTTTATACCTTACACCTGTATTTTTTTCCAGGAAAAGGAGCAGAAGAGGTTGCAGGAGGAGGCAGAAAAGGATGAAAAACGTCGTGATAAAGAAGAGTCTGAAATGAGGAAACAATTAAGAAAGCAGCAAGAAGATGCTGAGAAAGAGCAACGACGTCGACAGAAGGAAGAAGCTGAACTGAAAAAGCAACTTGCTATTCAAAAGCAGGCCTCAATAATGCAACGTTTTCTTAAAAAAAGTAAAACTACGTCTTCCCAGAATGATCAGTCGTCTTCTAGAGTAACTACATCTGATTCGTTGAATAAGAAAAGTGAAAAGGAGCTTGAAGCGGTTACTCAATCAATGGATTGTGCTCTTTCATCATTTGATGAGTTTGGTATTGATGATCTTCGCAAGTAGGTGTCCATGTTTATTTTGTCAGTCCTTTCTTCCTTTTCTTTTGAATTTTGGTACTAATTTATTTTACTTATCAGGTCACACTTAACTTCCTGGCGTAACTTTGGCCATTCTATCCGTTCAAATCGAAATCAACATTGGGGAAAACGGAAGAAGCCAAAGACTGAATTGTTTAAGGCACTGAAGCTGAATAATAATAAAGATTTAACTCGTGCTTATGAGTTGAGCATGGAGACCCTTGATGGTAGATCATGCATTACTGATGTTGGTGGTTCTGCTGATGTTAAGAAATGCAAAAGGAGCAAGCAGTTGTTGCAGTTTGATAAGAGTCATAGACCTGCATTTTACGGTATTTGGCGCAAGAAAAGGTGAGTTCCTTTTATCCATTTATTTTCATATTTCTAGTATAGTCTACTTTTGAAAGGTGAATTTCAAATTTTCAATCAATGACTGTTATGTGCAATTCTATTCTATGATTTTTGGGTGATTACATGAAGGTACTATAAATTGTTTGCATATCTTTGTGCTGAACTTTTTGGCTGGCACAGGTTCTACCTTCTTAAGAAAAGAAACAAAATCTACAATCTAAGCACTCCTAGTTGTTGCCTTGCCTAGCAAACAACCTTCTATATGAATAAATACTCTGCATTTCTGTGACGGGTATCTCCCCCTCTTTGCGGTCCATGGCTAGACAAGAAACCCTGTGATGGGCATCTGAGTATTTATGTGTTGTTTGTCATTATGCATGAGCCCATGGATATTTTGGTTCGACTTATGACTATTTTGTGATGTTGAAATTGCCAAAGTAGATGGTCTTCACTGCTAAGACTTTATATTTTGGGAATCACATGTCAAAGATTTTAGACTGTACAATTTATAGAGTTTCCCACTTCATTGTGCAATTTTTAATCATCCCGTGTAACCACATATTTTTTTTTTGAATATTTAACCATGTTTTTGCATTAATCAGATTTGCTACATTATAAATATAAATATGAAGAAATAATGAGCTCCAGTTTTTTTCTTGAATGTGTTGCTCTGTGCATCGGTATTTTAGTGGAGCAATGAGAAAGGTCATTCTCTTATGCAAATGGAAAACTTTTTCCTTCTCTTTTCTTGTTTTGTTCTTACGCCTTGCTTAGGGAAGGTGTTTCCTAGATGCCTGGATAGCATTGAGTTGGGTTGTGGGACTGACATATTATTCTATATTTTCAGTCTTGCTGTGCGACCTTGCCAACCTTTAAGGAAAGACCCCGATTTGGATTATGATGTTGATAGCGATGAAGAATGGGAAGAGGTACTGAGAGATTCTTTATAAAACTGTGAAATGAGTTGAAAGATTTAATATTGATATCCAATCTGCCTTTTTATTGAGCAGGAGGATCCTGGGGAAAGCCTCTCTGATTGTGATAAAGATGATGAAGAGGATAAGTTAGAGGAAGGTTCTGCAAAAGTTGATGATGAAGAGGAAAGCGAAGATGGATTTTTTGTACCTGATGGTTATCTCTCAGAAGATGAGGTAATAAATGAATTCTCATTGTCTCAAAGCTGTATTTTGATTGCCTGTTTTAATGATGTCACACTTGAGAAATTTGCTG
Organism: Acer saccharum; assembly: GCA_030490815.1. Lineage (NCBI taxonomy): Eukaryota > Viridiplantae > Streptophyta > Magnoliopsida > Sapindales > Sapindaceae > Acer > Acer saccharum. Next base: position 60,728,730 of record CM059867.1, read on the forward strand.
TCATTTAAGTTGCACACATTAGACATCGATTACATCTTTTTTCTACAGTGATTTTGGTTTTATAGACACCAATGGCAAACATCTGTTATCCTGCCTTTTCATTCATTTAAAAATATCTTCTCAAAATTTAGTTGTTCATCTGGAGCACACTTGAATTATCTAACCTTTGAAAGTTTGATCTGCTGAAATTGATTTTATGTAACTTGTATGTCTTCTATTTGCAGGGCGTAGAAGTTGACAGAATGGAAGTTGATCTCACTGTTGGGGAGACTAAATGTTCACAAAGCAGTAAGCAAGAGTTAGAGAGTGTAGAATCCTGTGCATTACTTCGGCAACAGAAACATTTACACAATTTAACAGAGCAAGCTCTCCGGAAGAATCATCCCTTGATTGTATTGAATCTAATGCATGAAAAGATCCCGCTTTTAACTGCTGAAAATCTCAGTGGTGCTTCTAAAATGGAACAAACATGCTTGCAAGCTCTAAGCATGCGTGCTTTTCATGGTGACCTTGTTATAGAAATATCCATTGATGGCGTGGAAGATGAGGATCAAGAGGCTTGCTTGTCTAGCAGCAGGAGCAGTTCAACTCCGGTTCCAACTGTGTCAGCTATATTAGACTCTGATTTGCCTACAATCGTAAGTTGCATTCTTGATTCTTGGTTATATTCGGGACATCCCCGGGACCTTCCGAGTATAACTTAAGTCAATGTGATTGGTTTTACTTTACATGCAACTTGTCAATGATCCTATGCTCCTTTTTACAGCGCATTGATATTTTCACAGACAATTGTTATTTTGCCTTGATTCCTGGAAGCTAATGTAACCTTCTGGATTTTTCAGGTGTCAGTTATTCAGTCAAGCAAACTGGGTATGAATAGGGTTTTAGAATCGTTGCAACAGAAGTTACCTGATGTTCCGAAGTCTCAGTTAAGAAATAAAGTACGCGAGATATCGGATTACAGTTTCTCAAAAAATCGTTGGAAGGTTAGTTACTAATTACCAAATCTGCGTTATTCTTGTGAGAGTTAGCTGGGATTTTATGAAACAATTTGTGGTTTCCTTATCGGTAACATCATCTTCTGATACAGGTTAAGAAAGACATCTTGATCAAGCTTGGCTTGCCAGTTTCTCCAGGTATTTGAACTTCATTCCGTTCAACGTATCATTCACCATCTGATATATCCATTTTTCCTCGGACTAATTCATTTTTCTTATTTAACTGCAGACAGGATCACCTCATTTTTCTCAAAAAGATGCTTACCACCGGATGGCAAAAATTTCAACCCAAACGAAACATCGCCCCTTTCTCTAAAACCCGGTTCTGCTGTCCAGGACCAGCAGGGTTGCACATATAATGATCAATAGACTCCTTGCTTTAGTTTTATATCGTACTCTTTTTGGTTCTTCCCCTTTTGGCATGTATCTAAAAGAATAGGGAACCCCCTGTATAAATTGTAGTGGAGTTTTGGTTTCGGTTTTTGATATGACAAACTGAATCAATTATGATCACTTAAAATGTTCTTTGGTGATATTACATGAAATGAATGTGTCCATGTGGCCGTCCACATGTGAGACACTCTTTTGACAGTCACGTAGCATGATCGTAATAGGGATGCATTGTGAATTTTGTTTGTTGCACCTAAGTTTTTCTGTTTAGTATACATGACAAATGTTTCATGAGTTGTGTCCTTTTCTGTCCAGAAGGAAAAGTTGAAATTGATTGTAAATGGAGAAAGCATTATTCATAATCATGCTTTGCTTAAAAGAATTACACCATTTCTATTTGCTCATAACATAAGACACAAGCATCTTATAAAGTTACGGATTCTGTTAACACGTGTTTTAAGAGCATTCATATCTTAACGAAATGTATGTCTATTCATATCTTAACGGAATAAAATTTGAATCCTTTGCTCGGATGATTTATAATACAAAATGTAAAACTATATTATGGATAAACGCTCTTTCAATAGTTAAAAAAAAAACTATATCACATTGAGATGTTTGACATAGAAGATTGGGTTTATATTTAATGTAATAAACATGTTATTTATTTAAAATAATTGATATGAAAGGTGTATTAAAGTTTTCTTGAATCAAAGACAATAATGTATTTATTTTTAGTCCATTAGATGATTGGTCAGGATCATAGCTTCCTTTGTTGGAAACACATTACACATGTGAAACAAAGTTTGATCTAATGGTGCAAGAAAACCATTCTTAATTTCAAATTTGCATTTAATTGGTTAGCAAGCAGTTGGGTATGGACCTAAAAGTCTAAAACTCATCAATTCTTGGCTTTAATTATTTTAGTTCGAAGCCAACTAACTTTGGTAAATTCATAAATTTGACATTTCCTAGGTTGTTTACTAATTTTACGTTCAATTCTATATAGGTTATTAACAAGACGAGGTTGGTCCAGTGGTATAACCCCTCACACTTGCACCATGAGGTTGCGAGTTTGAGTCCTCCTCTCTTTTAAAAAAACCCCGAATTTATATAATTGTGTAATACTTCAAAAAATAAATAAGTTCTATATATATTATTAATTGAAGTTGAATATACCAAAATTGAGGTGGCCCTCATGAGTCACGTTCATTTCTTATGAGTCCCAAATTTGTAAAAGTATTTTTCAAGGTGTAGTAAAAAGAATTCAAAGAATTTTTTTTGAAAGCTTTTGTCCTTTGTAGGATTCGAGCCACTAACTTGGGAGTCATTTGCTCAAGCCCCAAGCTCATTCATCTACCAACTGAGCTACGCTACTGTTGGCAAAAAAAAAAAAAGAAGGAAAAAAATAAATAAAGAATTTGTGATTTGAAATAATAAATAGGTGTGGTGTGATTAGGCAATAAATAGGTGTGGTATGTACATAAAACTCATCAATTCTTGGCTTTGATTATTTTAGTTCGAAGCCCATCTAACTTTGGCAGATTCATAACTTTGACATTTTATAGGTTGTCTACAAATTTTTCATTCAATTCTATATAGGTTATTGACAAGACGAGGTTGGTCCAGTGGTACAACCCCTCACACTTGCACCACAAGGTTACGAGTTTGAGTCCTTCTCTCTTCCAATAAAACCCTGAATTTATATAATTGTGTAATACTTAAAATAATAATAATAATAATAATAATAATTCTATATAGGTTATCAAATTGAAGTTGAATATACCGAAATTGAGGTGGCCCTCGCCTACTCAAACCCTTCTTAATAAGATAGTTAGATTCGAGTCATGTTCATTTCTTACTAGTCGTAAATTTGTAAAAGTATTTTTCAAGGTGTAGTAAAAAGAATTAAGTTGTAGTAAAAAGAATTCCAGGTATTTTTTTTAAAGTTTTCGCCCTTGGTAGGATTCGAGCCGCTAATTTGTGAGTCATTTACTTAAGCCCCAAGCTTGTTCATCTACCGATTGAGCTACGCTACTGTTGGCAAAAACAAGAAGGAAAAAAAAAAGAATTTGTGTTTTGAAATAATAAATAGGTGTGGTATGATTAGGCAATAAATAGGTGTGGTATGGACATAAAACTCATCAATTCTTGGCTTTGATTATTTTAGTTCGAAGCCCATCTAACTTTGGCAGATTCCTGACCAGATTCATAACTTTGACATTTTATAGGTTGTCTACAAATTTTTCATTCAATTCTATATAGGTTATTGACAAGACAAGGTTGATCCAATGGTACAACCCCTCACACCTGTACTACAAGGTTGCAAGTTTGAGTCATTCTCTCTTCCAATAAAACCCCAAATTTATATAATTGTGTAATACTTCAAAAAATAATAATAATTATATATAGGTTATTAAATTGAAGTTGAATATACTGAAATTGAGGTGGCCGTCACCTACTCAAACCCATGTCAATAAGATAGTTAGATTCGAGTCACGTTCATTTCTTACGAGTCGTAAATTTGTAAAAGTATTTTTCAAGGTGTAGTAAAATTAATTTGTGATTTGAAATAATAAATAGGTGTGGTATGATTAGGCAATAAATAGGTGTGGTATGGACATAAAACTCATCAATTCTTGGTTTTGATTATTTTAGATCGAAGCCCATCTAACTCTAGCAGATTCATAACTTTGACATTGACGCCCATCTAACTCTGGCAAATTCATAACTTCGACATTATATAGGTTGTCTACTAATTTTTCATTCAATTCTATAAATGATGGCATTGTTTCAATTATTTATTTATTTTTTATTTTTTTTATAAATGATGGCACATGGGAATATTAAAAAACATTATTTGGATTTGATTTGATTTATATGATCAAATCCAAATCCAAATCAATTTAATTTGATAGTCTAGGATCAAACTAATCAATTAGGTCAATTATAAATGATGGCATTGTTTCAATATATTTTTTTAATAAATGATGGCACATGGGAATATTAAAAAACATTATTTTGATTTGATTTGATTTATATGACCGGTCCAAATTCAAATAAATTTAATTTGGCAAGTGCATTCTTGATTGAACAGTCTCAATTTATTGTTCATAAAATTACGTTTAATGAACATGTAAGGATTTAATTAAATATTTATTGAGAAAATTTTAAAGACACATTTTTTGTTAACAGCTCATTTTTGAACATCTCATTTTAAAGACACATTTTTTAAAGATACATGTTTACTCAATGAATCATTTATTGTTTAAATAATTTTCAATTTGAAATATAATTAATATATTATTAGGTATGGTCGAATGCATCTCTAGTATTATGATCTTACATTTCTTTTTGAAAAATAAAATAGAAAAGTTATTAATTTTTGTTTAATAATAATAAAAAAAAAAGTCTTTGATAACATATTGATAATATATATATATATATATATATATATATATATATGGTGGTTCCCTAGTAAGAACGTTTTGAAATTATAAGTTAAGGACGTCCAACCACAACTACACATTCATATTGGATGTGGCTATTTGATAATGTGGGGCTGTGGACCCACTGTGAATGTGTGGTTATGATTGGACGTCCTGAAATTTATTCTAATTAATCATTATTTTTCTATATTATCTTTTCAGATTAAATAATTTATTATTATTATATTATCTTATCTTTTTCGTTATTTTAATTATTAATAAAATTAATATAATAAATGTACATTATTTTTTTTAATAAAAAACAGGGAATAACCGGTTGATTCTATTGAGACCATAACTTTTCCCATTGAAACCGTCACTTTTTTAATTTGCATGATGCAGGGAGTCAGGGACTTAACTTTTCCCATTGTCCCCAACTCCCACGTACAAACATCAGACTATTATATAAACAACTCAATTTCTCAAACAAATTATATTAACACACACTTCTTCCTTCCCCACCAAGCCATTTTCAACAATCAATCAATCAATCTCTCTCTCTGATCCATCTGTCTCTCTGATCTCTTGTGACATCAGAGTGTGCTGGTTTCATGCACAAAAAATAAAGAGTAAAAAAACAGTACAGCCAGAAAAAATAAAAACAGTACATCATGAATTCAGTTTCCTGCTTATCAATATCAACATCATACATCAGATCTCCTTCCAGATTCTTGTTGATGTCCTCCTCATCCAAGTGAGTTTTATTATTATTATTATTATTATATATTATTGTTTTGTACTTCTTGTGATGGAAATTAAAATGTGTTTTGTATGTGAATTATGGGGTCTACATCTGGGTACTTTTACATTTCAATATTTGTTCTTCACTTCAATGTTTGTTTTTTTTTTCTTTTTTCACTATAATTATTGTTTTTTTTTCTTTCTAAAAATTCGTTGAACTTTGCTGGAAAATGTGTTAGTTCTTATAAACTTGAACATTTTTGTTTTACTAAACAGTACAAAAAAAAAAAAAATCAAGTAAAGATAATTCAATTCTAAATTTAAATTTGGAAGTCTCCTCTTAACTAGCAAAATTTCTGATTGTGTTAATGGTGGAGTTCAAAGATTCTTAATTAATTCCTTGTTTGGATGTGACATATCAATTCCTTTTTAGATGACAAGTAAACTTGTAAACTTTCAATCTTTTTCCTCAATATGGAGTCTTGTCTTTTTTTCTACTTTGAACTCACACAGTAACCTCTGTTTGCTCCAATCAAAAAAAAAAAAAAACTTCTGCTTGCTTTGTCAGCAGTTGAGTGTTTTTTTTTTTCCCTTTATTTATTTAATTTATTGATATATTTTTTTTCTTATTTGGGTTGTTTAATTAATTAAATATGGTAGGTGGGTTTATATATTTTTGGAACATTAATTAGTTGAAGCATCATATGTAACTTTCTATCTCTGCACATAACTCTGTATTTTATTCTTGATATTTTTCTTGATACCGAAATGGTAAAACTTTATTTAACGGTTGAGATTTGTTTTACTTTTATAAATACTGAATACGAGTTTCCTACCACCGTCCAGTGTGACTCTATAATAAAAGCGCTCAATCAACCTGACAATGTTTTAAGTTTGAATCACCCCACTATAAGTATATAAAATAAAAATAAAAACAAAAGCTTCCTAACAAAAAGTTATATTACATAAAACTAAGAATTTAACTTCCGTAAAAATATTACTACATATATAGTAATATTATATATATACAGTTGTTATCAGGTCAAAGATCCAATATGAATTTTTTATATGGGATCTAGGTTTATCACATGTGATAAACTGAATAAATTTTTTTACACGGCTTATCACATGTGATAACCTGTGATTCTATAGGAAAAATTCATGCGTGATACCTAACCTGATAATTCATATAGATATATTGTTGGTTTTGTAGCTAGAAAATATCTTGATAGCTAGTTATATATGTATGGCTCCTTCTTGAGTTCAACATGATACCATACAATTTTTAAAAATGGTATGTGATCACATATGATTACATGTGATCATAAATATATATATAATGTTGTCGCATATGAATTGCACGTGATCACACAATTAAATTATTGTGATCGCATGTTAGAACATACAATCACATATTAGCTGATGTGGTTGTACCAAAGAAGACATGATCACAGTCAAAAAAAATTTCGTTGTATCATGTCACGTTGCACCCAAGGGCAGTCCTATATATATATATATATATATATATATATATATATATATATATTCATTGAACCAAACGTTCTTTGTAAATAAAGTTTTGTTCAGTCTTATCGCTTCAACTTTTTAGTTCACTTAGGAGGAAATCAACCTTTCATTATAATCATGTCATATACACTAGAATGGACCAAAGTGGTTTTTTTTTTTTTTTTTTTTTAGTGTGTAGGAGCCTTATTGCATGTTGATTTATAACCATGCAAAAGTTTGTAATATCTTGGAAAAATTGATTTAATCCCTTTCAGTTTAGACTAATTTCGGTACTGGTTTTGAAATTCATCAAAAAAAAAAAAAAAAAAAAAAAGATAGTACTGATCTGATCTAATTTGCTAATTAAGTGACCCAAGTCGATCTATTTTTTCAAACTAATTAAACAAGTGGGTTAATTTGTTGTTTAAATATAATTGAAGTTAAAAACATTTTTTGAAAAGTAGCTAGCTAGAGTGGTGTAATGCAATATATATTTATTTTAGTCAAATTAAAAGATGCGGGGGAGAGGGAGCGAGAGCAAAGCTGCAAAAGGAACTCTGGAAAAAAGAGAATATAAATAATTTGGTTGCAGAAATAGACTCTTAGAAAAAAAAATTACTGATCATGCTTGGAGTTGGAAACCAATTAGCAGGAATGGCCATGCAATAGTGGCCACCTTTGGCTTTATTGCCCTTTTCATGTAATACAATTCAATGACTCCCTTAAAGTTTCAAGATAATCTTGGGTGGGGTATAGTAGTGATTTCCAAACTGACCAACGTGTTTGAATCGCTGTCACTGCAAGCAGTACATAAAAAAAAAAAAAAACATGTTTATAACATTTTAAACTCAAGATATATCAATTTTATCAGTTCATTTGAATTACTTTTATCCTTTCAAGAAGCGACATAAATGTGCTATTTCATCTATGATCCACTAACGTAATAAAGATAGGAATATCGTCTTTATCCCACCCTAAGAGTGGGGTAGTACTAGGCCCACCCCGGAAGGGGAATTTTGCCATCTCTAGTTTGGGCTCCTTAATATATACTGGCATGTAGTCTGATTTTTATTTATTTATTTATTTATTTATTTTTACAGAAAAACTCATCCTAAGTGACAAGGAAAATGATTATATCAGTGACTATTACATTATTCACTATATCATCTCATAATTCATGAGTAAATTTTTGGGTATTGTTACAGACAGCTTAGCAATATAAAGATTCCAATCCAAAAGACTCATTCCATGTCACCACAAAAGATGGAGATATTCAAATCCCTGGAGAGTTGGGCTGAGCAAAACATGTTGATGCACCTGAAACCTGTGGAGAAATGCTGGCAACCATCGGATTTTCTTCCGGAAACCGAATCTGAAGAGTTCCATGAACAGGTCAAGGAGCTGAGGGAGAGTTGCAAGGAGCTCCCTGATGAGTATTTCGTAGTGTTGGCTGGTGACATGATCACAGAAGAAGCACTTCCAACTTATCAATCAGTCATGAATTCTCTGGATGGAGTTAGAGACGAGACTGGCGCAAGCCTCTCTCCTTGGGCAGTTTGGATCAGAGCTTGGACTGCTGAAGAGAACAGGCATGGTGATCTTCTGAACAAATACCTTTACCTCTCTGGACGTGTCGATATGAAGCAGATTGAGAAGACTATTCAGTATCTGATAGGCTCAGGAATGGTGAGATATATGTACCCATATATCCTTCTATATATATAGCTTTGTTGTTTTGGCTCGTAAATTTTACAAAACCTTTTTCTAGGTTTGATTAAAAGTACACACAAATTAATTACGAATGCAATTGATGCATAGTGCATCTCTAGTTCAGACATGCATAACAGGAAATGAATCATGGATGTAATTAAATTACGCTTGAAGGGGACCGATAAAATTTAATTATCTTTGTTTTGTTATTGATTCAGGATCCGAAATTTGAGAACAATCCCTACAATGGGTTCATTTACACATCCTTCCAAGAAAGAGCAACATTCATTTCACATGGGAACACAGCCAAGCTAGCCAAGGATCATGGGGACGTGAAACTGGCACAGATATGTGGAACCATTGCTGCTGATGAGAAACGCCACGAAATTGCCTACACAAAAGTGGTGGAGAAGCTCTTCGAAACGGACCCTGAGGAGACCATCTTGGCCCTGGCTGGAATGATGAAGAAGAAGCTCAAAATACCTTCTCACTTGATGTATGATGGACAGGATGACAACCTCTTCAAGCACTATTATGCTGCTGTGCAACGCCTAGGAGTGTACACTGTCAAGGACTATGCAGGCATCTTGGAATTCCTGGTGGGGAGATGGAATGTAGAGAAGCTGGAGAGTGGACTTTCCGGGGAGGGCCGAAGAGCTCAGGATTTTGTGTGTGGATTGCCTCTCAGGATCAGGAAATTGGAGGAGAAATCTATGGAGAGGACCAAAAAACATGGTTGCATTACTTCTACAGTCCCATTCAGCTGGATTTTTGGTAGACAAATTGGAGTCTAGGCACCACTGCCCAATGTAGTTCGTGATAAAAGCGTTCATCCAACTTGACAGTGTACTAGGTTCGAGTCGCCCCACTACATATATAAAAAAAAAATTGGAGTCTAGGCCTTTGAATTTATGTTTAATTTCTTGCTATAATCTATTTAACATGTCTCTGTGTTTTATATTATGAGCTCTTGTGTTTAATTTCAATGAATTTATTGTCTATAAAAAAAATTTAGATCAAAATTTATGATAATCAATATGATTTCAACATAGTCTTTATCAAAATTAAAGTAAGAAATCCCTCACTTAAAAGTTACTCTTATAATTACATATAATATTTGTTGCTAAAAAAAAAAAGAAACTTTATTTGGATTGTCTAGGATCAAATCAATATAGGTCAACTATAAATGATGGGAATATTAAAAAAACATTATTTTGATTTGATTTGATTTATATGATCAAAGCCAAATCAAAATCAATTTGATTTGGAAGTGCATTCTTGGTTGAAAAGTCTCAATTTCTTGTTCATAAAATTACGTTTAAGGAATATATAAGGATTTAATTAAATATTTATTTTGATTTAGAAAATTTTAAAGACGCATGTTTACTCTATGAATCATTTATTGTTTAAAGAATTTGCAATTTGAAATATATTAATATTATTAGGTTTTGTCACATGTCTAGTATTATGATCTTACATTTCTTTTTGAAAAATAAAATAGAAAAGTTATTAATTTTTGTTTAAAAAAATCTTTGAAAACCACCCAATGTGTCATTCAATATATATAGAAACAATTTTAACAACCATTTATTTTTCTATTTTTCAAGTTTCCCTTATAATAATAATAATAATAATTAAAAACTCAAAAAAAAAAAAAAAAAAAAAAAAAAAAAAAAAAAACTACATGTATCAATTCACATTATCATTTTCGATTTTTTTGTGTAAAATTATTTCCCTATTTTAATTATATAAATTTTGAAAACTAATATATATATATATATATATAGGGTTAGAGCATCTCCAATGCATGTGTGACTTGTGAAAAAAAAAAGATGCCACGTAGGATTAATAGACATTATGTTAAAAAATCTTTCTTCAATGCAACCATGCATATTCAACTTCAAGATGACGTGGCAAAAAATATATTAGACATTGTCAACATGGGCACAGCTATTTTTTTGGTTGACTCAGCAAGTATTTAAAACTGACATTAATTTTTCATCTATTTTTGGTAAGGAAATAAAATTAAAAAAGAGGAAAAAAAATACGTCATTAAAAAAATTGTGTTTTAGACGGAAGCATTAGAGACTAAATTTTAAGTTGATTGTCTATCAAGTCTATTTGTATGCCACACAGGAAGCAAGTCTCTTGACATTGTTGCCATGTCAATGATTATTGGTACGCAAGCCACTCTTGCATTGAAGATGCTCTTAGGCTATAGAACACTAGTGTACCCATACACCGTGTAGGAAATATTGTGATCGTAATTTGAAAAAGTGTGATCCAACCTTCGATTGTAATATTTTCTACACGATGTATGGATACATCGGTGTTCTATAGATTGTCCCATATATATATATATATATATATATATATATATATATATAAAGTTCGAAAACGTGTCTACATGGTTCTTCTCTAATGTGTATATCTACAATTTTGTTTAGTTGTCAAGATTTTTTTTCATTAATATCTAAATGTTAGACCTCGGTTTTTATATTTTCTATCGAAGGAAATAAATGATTTAATTTAATTATTGTATTGTCTAATTTGGAATCTGTAATTATTAGTCTCTAAATTTGATTGATTTGTTCTTGTTCCTTAATTTAAAGGATTCTCCAGGTTAGAAAAGATTATAATTGTAATTGTATATATATTTTCTTGTCCCTTAAATTAAGGGCTTCTCTAGGTTAGGAAAAATTATAATTGTAATTATATATATATATACATATTCTCATAATCGATCAATAGAAAGGCAATGCCATTTTTTCCAATTCTCTACCTCTCTCCATATGGTATTAGAGCAATAAGCTCCTAGGTCTCTCTCTCTTCTCAGTGTCCCTCCTTCCTCATGCCAAAACCTCCACCGATCAACCAGCCTGTCATTGATCTAGAAACAATGGCATGCCAAAATTCTATAATCACCATCCCAAACAACAATGAACCCTCCAAACCACTCACAGCAATCAACATCTCAACCCAAAACACCATCAAGCTAACCACCACAAATTATCTTTCAAGGCATCTAGTTCTCCAATTTCATGCCACCCTTATCGGCTATAACCTTGAAGGTTTCATTGACGACTCTTACACCTGCCCTCCTACAACCATCACAACGAACGAGGTAGCTTCTCTAAATCCTGAATATTAGACATGGGTTCGTCAAGATAAACTAATTTTTAGTGCTCTTGTTGGATCTTTGACTGCCGTAATCATCCCACTCATTACTTGGGCCACCACATCTCATCAAGCATGGACAATTCTCGCCAATATATATGCCAAACCTACTTGGGGCCACATTAAGCAAATCAAGGATCAACTCAAAACAGCTACAAAAGGATCCCAAACCATACCAGATTATATGCAATTTATCAAAGGCCGCGCTGCTTATTGATGATGAGGATCTTATTGAGAAAATCCTAGACGGCCTCAATGATGATTGCAAATCAATTGTTGATGCTGTCAATGGCCGTGAAACCCTAATCACCTTTGAGGAACTTCCATGAAAAATTAATCAATAAGGAACTCTTGTTGCGTCACTCGCAATCTACATCGACACCACTTCCGGCAACAGCCAATCCGGCCAATTCTCGTAACCACAATTGGCGCCCACCTTTACCTCATAACAACTGGCGACCCTCTCCACCCAATAACAACTAGCGCACTCCATCCCTTGCAGTCCGTAATGCTGGACCACAGTCCATGATTCATCAGAATGATCGATGGTAAAATAAGATAAAGATCGATAGGTCGCCTATGCCCACACGAGCAAGTTCGCTTTGGATATAGGACTTGTGGTTATGGACGATACTCAGCTTAACAAAAACATTGAAGCCTCCGTTCGGACTTTGCCTTTGAGCCCAATTAGGCATAAAATTACGGTTTGCTCCGGGTCGTTCTAACCCGTTTGACATCTCTAATTAGGGGAGTTGTCCTTTATGTAATCATGGGTATATATATATATATATTTTTTGATGGAAATAACCCAAAGGAACATAACACCTGGAATACAGATCTAGGGCAATTACAACTGGGACTCTTCAGCAATGAACACACAAGCATAGCCCAGATCAAAGCCCCACAAACGGGGGAAAAAAAACCCACACACAAAGGTGGGATTACAACCAAGCGAAACCATGGCTCACAGGTGCTGGGTGGATCCAGAAGGACGTCCAAACACACGGGCTAACAAGTGGCCAAAACGGTTCACCCAAACCTACAAACCCTCACAGAGGGATCGAAACTGAAAAAAAATAAAAAACTAACAAACCTCACAAGGAGGACCTAACTATCCGACCAAACCTAACACCGATCCGAGGAGGAGGAGTCCCGGCTACCGGCAAGAGTTCCGATGGAGAGGATCCGGCTGGATCGCAGCCCATGGCGAAACACTCAAGATCCGGACCACTGCTCATGCCGGAACACTCTAGATCTGGCAAGAACCAAGAGGATCGGGCCGATCTGACAGTTGCCGGAGTCGGCCGGAAAAAGACCCGCTCGGTGGCAAGAGAGGGTCGGCCGAACGATCTCCAAGGCTATCGTAGCAACTGCAGAAATCCCCCACCCGGACCAGGTAGGCTTAGCTCGAGGAAGAAGACCGCCGTCGACTCTCGCTGCCACAGCAAGAAGCCAGCGACGGACTGAGGCGGCGAATCGGGCGAGTTGAGAGAAAAAGGGGTAGAGAGAAGGCAGAGGAAATATCTGATGAGAGAGAAACTTTATATTGACTTCATTAGTTGTGTAATCATGGGTATATTGTGATCGCTCTTTAATGCAAGTATATACAACTTTGAACACTCAATTAGAGACTGAATTCTTAAATCTACTTGCTCAAATGAGAAGTATTTATGATTTCGGTCCTATACGATTTCCACATTTATTTTCTCACGAGTGGCGGTATTTGCACCTCTCTAAAATGGTATGTGCACCCCAAATTTATATATTTTCAAAATTCTCACATTAATCTTTACTTTAATTATTAATAATTTAATTTAAAAATATAATAATTTCTTATAACAATTACTTTTTAAAATTTTTAACTAACTAAATCCAATTAAAACTAATAAATAAAAACAAAAACCCTATCCTCCAAAATTTGGGAGGAGTGCGGCTCCTCCCATATATATACAATAAAGCCTATTTTAATTTTATGTTTTATATTTTCTATAAAAAAAAAAAAAAAAAAAATCAACGCAAAAACTAGAAAAAAAGAAAAAGAAGAATAAGAAACACAAAAGTGTCAGGAAAACAAGAAAAAGAAAAATAAGAAACACAAAAGTGATAGGGAAATGAAGAAAGAAGCAGAAAGATGAAGATGAAAAAGATGTCTCTGTTTTTTAGTTTAGTTTATGCGTTTTTCATTTTTTTTCATTTTTTATTTTGTTTTAGGTAAAATAAAGAAAAAAAGGGGACTATATATATATATATATATGTATGTATGTATGAATGTATATAATGTATATATATTATTTTATAATTTTGTTATTTATAATATTTTTAAAAATTAAAAGAAAGGGCATATTTGGTAATATGTGGGGTATGGTTACAAGTTAAAAGATTTCATATTTTAAAAAATTTTAATGAGGTGCACATCCAATTTTTCGGGGTATAAATATCATCACTCTTTTCTCACATTGCTATCATAATCTTAATTAGCAAACTGAAAATCGAGAATATACAACGAGCTTATAAATTGTACAATAACACGAAATGCACACTCAAGTGTGGAGTGGAATCCGTGGATTCTCAGATATTTTCAAAAAAAAAAAAAAAAAAAAAAAAAAAGGTGTGGCGGAGAAAAATACATTGACAATTTTTTTTCTGAAATCAAAGTTTTGTGGTCCATTCCAGTTCATTGACTAGACTCTAAACAGATCCTAATATATAAATCGGTGACTGTGACTGAACCCAAAATTGGAACCCAATATATAAGTTGTTGACTGAACCCAATATATAAGTTGTTGGAAATAAATTCATAACTTTTTGTGCAATTTGTTTTAAATTCTGGGTATGTTTTTGGTCAAAATATTTGACTTACTACGAAGATTTTATTTTTGTTTGCTTGTTTGGTACTTGGTAACAATTTTCTTCGATTTCTCCACCTTCACTTAATAAAATATTGCATAAATTAACTCACATTCCATTTTGGATCTTATAAAAGAAGTCAAGTAGATTTTAATGAATTTATCATTCACAAAAAAAAATTAGATCAAAATTTATAAAAATAAATGTGATTTCATTAAGGTCATTATCGAAATTAAAATAGAGATCCCCAAAATTACTTTATGTATATATATATAATGATTTGTAGCGCATAAATTTTAGTTTCACTAGATGATTTTGGTAGCAGTAACTTGAAGCGTTACCCAACAGCCACAAAACAAATGATAATCAATGTTTATGTAGAAAAAATAAAATAGAAGGAGAAAATAAATCAAATCACACTCAAAACACAAGATTTATGTGGAAACCGAAGAATAGGGAAAAACCACGACCGTCAGGACGACAAGAGAAATAATCCATTATGTAGCAAATTTGTACAACTATACACTCAAGATTCTCACTCTAAACCCCAAACCCAATTACAACCAATGCCAACATCTTTGCTCTTTACTCTGGCTACAGGAACACCAGTAACATAGAATTACAATCTATTTATACAAGAGCATTAGGGAGTTTAAGACCCACAAGTAAACCCTTTTCTTCATGCACAAGACTTCTCATGTTCCACGTACAGTCCTTTTTCTTTATGTACAAGACTTTCCCGATTCGTATTAAGACAAACTCTTTTCCTTTTCTGTTTTCTTTTCCGCTTAAGCTTTCCCGTTTTCACGCATCACGTCATTACCGCGGTTTGCAACCCGTGCCCTACATGGTGGTTAAATCTCTGGAATTGACAGCTTAGAAGACCGCGGTTTACACTGCGCTAAACATTCTGGACTTGACTGCGGTTAACACTGCTGCCTATGCACCGTGGTTCAAGCCGCTATTCCTTCCGAAATCTGATTCTTCAGCTTCTTCAGTCTTCAAAGCCTCCCTCAAACAAGATCTCTGACTTCCAAACGTTTCCCACATCTCTAAGAAGTTTCCGCATTGGTTGAATCCTATTTGATAATCACGAGAACACAAGCCATACCTAACAGCTTTTGGTTCTCTAATGAGTGTCTCTCACCTCACCTCTCCTCCTCCGCTTTATATATATATATATATATATATGATCTCTCCATGTGCCCATTCCATTGAGAGTTGCACAATTACTTGGTTGCATGCAGAGAAAATCCAAAGCATGAATTAAGGAAATCCACACACACATACAAACATCAAACTATTACATAAACAAATTAATTTGATTCTGAACACCAAGCAATTTTCAACAATCTCTCTCTCTCTCTTGTGACATCAGAGTGTGATGGTTTCATGCACACAAAAAAAGAGATTAAAAAACAGTACAGCCAAGAAAAAGAATACAGGAATTTCTTTTTTTAAAGAAAAAATGGCTCTGCAATTCTTGAACTTAGTTTCCTGTTTATCATCATCAACACCATACAAGTACTACAGCAGGTTCATTTCTGATGTTCAATCTCACAGCTTCATCAGATCTCCTTCCAGATTCTTAATGATGTCCTCCTCATCCAAGTGAGTTTTTTTTATTTATTATTATTATTATTGTTTTGGATTCTTGTGATGGAAATTAAAATGTGTTTAGTATGTGAATTATGGGGTCATTTTAACGTCTGGGTACATTCACATTTCCATTGTTCTTCACTTCACTGGTTTTGTTTTTCTTTTTTCATTTTTAATTATATTTACTTCACTTCACTGGCTTTTTCCTCAATATCGAGTCTTGTCTTTTTTTTCTACTTTGAACTTACAGTAGTCTCGATCTGTAATTTGCTTTGTCAGCTGTTGTGTTTTTTTTTTTCTTTATTTATTTAATTTATTGATATAATTTTTGTTTTCTTATTTTGGGTTGTTTTATTAATTAATATGGTAGGTGGGTTTATATATTTTTGGAATATTAATTAGTTGAAGCATCATCTATAACTCTCTATCTTTGCACATAACTCCTATTTTATTTTTGATATTTTTCTTGATACCGAAATGGTAAAACTCTATTCAACTATTGAGATTTGTATTGAGATTTGTTTTACTGTTATAAGAGCATCCCCAATACGGCTCCCTATATTTTCCTTATATTTCGGGAGTCAGTATGGAAGCTGTTGGTCAGTCAACAAGTCAAAAGAATGACATGGAAGCTGAGTAGATAATTGTAATTGTAATTGTAAATATAAAATAGAAAATTCTTTATCGTTATGCGTGCTATAACAATTTAGTAAGAAGGGGTGTACAGTGCACCTCTATTGTTTAAAAGCTCACTCCCAGAGCTTAGGTTTAGGGCTGTTTTATTTTACAAAGAAATATATGATTCTAGAATTCTTCAAATATCTTGAGTCAATTGTACTTTTTACAAATAAGGAGCTATATAAAGAGTTAGCACTCCAACAAGCCTCTCTAAAAATGGCTTAGAGTGAAAAAATGGCTCCTTATATTTTCCTTATATTGAATTTGGATCATTAAATGACGTGTGAGAAAAAAAATTAGGGAGGAAGCCTTCTCTCCTCAGATTTAGGGAGGCTTTGGTCGAAAAATAATTTAGGGAGTGAGATAGGGAGACTGTTGGAGCAAATTCCGGTCTAGCCTCCTTAAATATAGTCAAGGAGGTGTTGTTTTCCGGCCTATTGGGGATGCTCTAAATACTGAATATGAGTTTTCTATCATCGTCCGATGTGGCCGTGTAATAAAAATACTCATTCAGTCCGGCTATATTCTAGGTTCAAGTAACCCCACTATAAGTAGTATATAAAATAAAAATAAAAATAAGAGCTTCCTAACTAAAAAGTTATATCATATAAAACTAAGAATTTAACATCTGTTAAGTCTGGTTCACTTGTTATATTACATCAGGCAATGTATCTCTTCAAGGAGTACGATTTCAATAAAGTTCACGCCTAGAGGGTCCAATTCGTTAGCGGATAGTTTATAGCAAAGGCTGGCTCGGATATACAAGGCGAGAGACTGGAATGGAGTATTTAAAGTTTGCTGTTTTTTAGACTTTTATTTTTGCTTCTCTGGTTTTTATTGTTTAGTTTGGCCGCTGGTTGTGTTTTTTCATGCGTTTGCTGGTGTAAATGCTCTTTGTTGATTGGGCTGCTCCAGGTGGCTGGCTATTCTTTGTCTTCTGTCAGCTTCCTGTGTGTGTATCAAGTTTGCTTTGTTGTATTTGTCAGTTTTGGCTTCCTTCAATAAATTAGCTGCTTCAAAAAAAAAAAAAAAAAGAATTTAATATTAATTAATATATATACATATAAATAGAAATTATAAAGTGCTGGATTCCGCACAAAATTTTCATACGGGATCCCGCACCAGAAAGTGATTATATATATATATATATATATATATATATATATATATATTACAGTAGTTATCAGGTTAAAAATCTCGTACGAATCTATGATAAACCGTAATCCCGTACGAAAAATTCATACGGGATATCTGACCTAAATATATATATATATATTGCTGGTTTTGTAGCTAGAAGATATCTTTCTTTGATGACCAGTGATATATATTTTTTCATTGAACCAAACTTTCCTTGTAAAGAAAGTTGTTTTGTTCAGTCTTATCACTTCCAAATTTTTAGTGGTCACCCTTAGGACATCAATCTTTCATTATAATTATGTCATATACACTACAATGGACCAAAGTTTTTTTTGTTTTTATAGGGAGTAGGAGCCTTATTGCATGTTGATTTATAATGCAAAAAGTTCTGTTAGAAATACATCTCAAGTGACAAATTGTGATGGTCAACCTAGTGGTCAAGCACGAACTAATTTAGCTCATTCAGTGTCAGCTTGTTGACAACAAATATCTCAGCAACATCAGATATTTCAGCAACAAATATCAAAGCAGAGCATTGCCACAATAACAGTCTTTCCAGACAGCTCACAGGTCAAACATGCAAGCTTCAACCATGATGATCAAACGGTGATCATCATGATCATCAACAATAATCCAACGGTAGAAAATAGAAGTGTTTTAGGTGGGAAAATTGTTTCTGTTACAACCAATTGCCAGGTGGCAATCTTATCAGAAACCTTATCTTTTTCTCCACTTGCAACTTGCAAGAGTGTATAAAAAGAGCTCTGGCTCTCAATTGTAAACACACGAAAAGTATAATAATGAAAAGATTCTCTGAAAAGCTTGATTCTCCTTCAATGGAGTCTCAGCTCTAACTTCCGCAGATTTCTGTTACTCTGCTTTATCTTCTCTTCTTCTTAGCTTAGCTTCACTTTATCAAACACTAGTCATTTTTACAAGTTCGTAACATCTTGGAAAAATTGATTCAATCCCTTTCAGTTTAGACTAATTTCAGTTGAAATTCACAAAATTAAATAATAATAATAATAATAATAATAAAAGATAGTTCCGATCTGATCTAATTTGCTAATTAAGTGACCTAAGTCGATCTATTTTTCAGTCAAATTTAAAGATTCGAGGGAGAGGGAAGCTGCAAAAGGAGATATAAATAATTTGGTTTCAGAAATGGACTCTCACTAGAAAAAATAAAAGTACTTACCATGCAACCACCTTAGGCTTTGTTACCCTTTTCTTGTAATACAATTCAGTGACTCTCTTCAAGTTTCAAGATAATCTTAGGTGGGGTGTAGAGATTTCGACATCGACCAATGTGACTTAATGGTAATAGTGTTCATTAAGTCCGATAATATACCAGGTTCAAGTAGCTGTCACCGTAAGTGTGAAGTAGCATAAAAAAAAAAAAATGATAATTACAAAAAATAATCTAACCACATAATGGATTATTGTTTTAATAAAAAATATTTAAGTTATTGTTTTTAACCAAGTGTAAGTTACATTGTCTAAAATCAGGGCCGGCCCATAAGGCAAGCAAACCCAGCAGCTTGCTGGGGCCCCCAATTGGCCTAATTAATCTCTTTATCTTTTGTAAAATCAGGGGCCCCAAAATCCAATTTATTTATATTAAGAAAATGGCCCAATCAAAGATATGCAATTTATATAAATGTAAAAAAGGCCCAACTAATTTTAATTTCTAACCACATCGTTTTTTTTTTTTAAAAAGGCCCACTAATTCTAATTCTAATTTTAAAAAGGCCCAACTAATTAGCAGACATTGTTGTTGTTTTTTTTTTTTTTTAACATTAAAAGGAAACTTTATTCAAAGATTCAAAAGGTTAATAGAAACACAAACGAACAAGGAAAATAAAACAACCTAGAAAAAACCCAACCAAAGCACAAGGATAACAAAAGGAGAAACACAAGACAGCCAGGAAAGGAAAAAATAGCAAACATCGAATTGCTTCGAAGAGGTAGTGTTTTTGGCTCTCTTGTTTATTTTTTTTGTTGTCGGTATATTTAATTGAAATTTAATTACTTGTTTGTGCTGCTCTACTTGTTGAATTTTTAAGAAACTTGTATGAATTGTGCATGTTACAATATAATTAGTTATGGCGTTTGGGTTAATCAATATGTCAAATCTATGAACTGTCTGATATCTATTAGAATCAGGTTACATTGATACATGTAGAGAAAGTTTGTTGCTGGTGATTTAGGTGTGAGGCCCTTTTTCTTCGGATATGATTACGTTGTATTTGGTAAATGAAGAATTATTTATTTAAGGTGAAAAATTACATTGTATTTGGTATATAGGGCCCCGATTTTTGTTAATATCATGAAATGGCTTGGGCCCCGAAATGTCTGGAGACGGCCCTGTCTAAAATACCCTTGTTTACAAAAAAAAAAAAAAAAAAAAAAAAAAAAAACCAATTTATTTCTATTTAACTAAGTATATGTACCAAGTATATATTTTACTGGGTATGAATAGGGTTTTAGAAGTTCCCTGATGTTCCAAAGTCTCAGTTAGGAAATAAAGTACGCGAGATATCGGATTACAGTTTCTTAAAAAATCATTGGAAGGTTAGTTACTAATTACCAAATCTGAGTTAATTCTTGTGAGAGTTAACTGGGATTTTATGAAACAATTTGTGGTTTCCTTATCGGTAACATCATGTTCTGATACAGGTTAAGAAAGACATCTTGATCAAGCTTGGCTTGCCAGTTTCTCCAGGTATTTGAACTTCATTCCGTTCAACATATCATTCACCATCTGATATATCATTTTTCCTCGGACTAATTCATTTTACTTATTTAACTGCAGACAGGATCACCTCATTTTTCTCAAAAAGATGCTTAGCACCGGATGGCAAAAATTTCAACCCAAACAAAACGTCGCCCCTTTCTCTGAAATCCGTTTTGCTGTACAGGACCAGCAGGGTTGCACATATAATGATCAACAGACTCCTTGCTTTAGTTTAGTATTGTACTCTTTTTGGTTCTTCCCCTTTTGGCATGTATCTAAAAGAATAGAGAACCCCCTGTATAAATTGTAGTGGAGTTTCGGTTTCGGTTTCGGTTTCGATTTTGGATATGATAAACTGAATCAATTATGATCACTTAAAATGTTCTTTGGTGATATTATATGAAATGAATGTGTCCATGTGGCCGTCTACGTCAGACACTCTTT
This sequence comes from Acer saccharum, assembly GCA_030490815.1. NCBI lineage: Eukaryota > Viridiplantae > Streptophyta > Magnoliopsida > Sapindales > Sapindaceae > Acer > Acer saccharum. The sequence goes on from CM059867.1 coordinate 60,750,122, forward strand.
TTACAGTCACGTAGTACGATCGTAATAGGGATGCATTGTGAATTTTGTTTGTTGCACCCAAGATTTTTCCGTTTAGTATACATGACAAATGTTTCATTAGTTGTGTCCTTTTTCTGTCCATTATCTACATTATCTTTATAACAATGAGCTTAAGATAATTACAAGGAATACTAATATAATTAAACTACATTATCTACATTATCTACATTATCTTTATCTTTAACAGATGATTGGTCAGGATCATAGCTTCCTTAGTTGGAAACACATTACACATGTGAAACAAAGTTTGATCTAATGGTGCAAGAAAACCATTTTTAATTTTTAATTTGCATTTAATGGGTTAGCAAGCAGTTGGGTATGGACCTAAAACTCATCAATTCTTGGCTTTGATTATTTTAGTTCGAATCCAACGTCTAACTTTAGCAAGTTCATAAATTTGTCTACTAATTTTTCATTCAATTCTATATAGCTTATTAACAAGATAAGGTTGGTCCAGTGGTAAAATCCCTCACACCTGCACCATAAGGTTGCGGATTTGAATCCTCCTCGCTCCCAAAAAAATTCTGAATTTATATAATTGTGTAGTACTTAAAAAAAAAAAAAAAAAAAACTATATAGGTTATTAAATTGAAGTTGAATATACCGAAATTGAGGTGGTCCTCGCTTACTTAAACCCACGTCAATATGCCGAAATTGAGGTGGTCCCAAATTTGTTAAAGTATTTTTCAAGGTGTAGTAAAAAGAATTTGTGATTTGAAATGATAAATAGGTGTAGTATGATTAAGCAATAAATAAGTGTGGTATGGACATAAAACTCATCAATTCTTGGCTTTGATTATTTTAGTTGCCTGTCTAACTTTGGTAGATTCAAAACTTTGACATTTCATAGGTTATCTACTAATTTTTCATTCAATTCTATATAGGCTATTGACAAGACGAGATGGGTCTGGTGATAAAACCCCTCCCACCTGCACCATAATGTTGCGGGTTTGAGTACTCCCCCGTTTAAAAAAAATTCCGAATTTATATAATTGTGTAATACTTCAAAAAAATAAATAAATTATATATAGGTTATTAAATTGAAGTTGAATATACCGAAATCGAGGTGGCCCTCGCCTACTCATACCCACATCAATAAGATAGTTAGATTCGATTCACGTTCGTTCATTTCTTACGGGTCCCAAATTTGTAAAAGTATTTTCCAAGGTGTAGTAAAAAGAATTTGTGATTTGAAATAATAAATGATTAGGCAATAAACAGGTCCGGTATGTACATAAAACTCATCAATTATTGGCTTTGATTATTTTAGTTCGAAGCCCATCTAACTTTGGCATATTCATAACTTTGACATTTCATAGGTTATCTACTATTTTTTTCATTCAATTCTATATAGACTATTGAGAAGATAAGGTTGGTTTGGTGGTAAAACTCCTCACATCTGCACCATAAGGTTGCGGGTTTAAGTACTCCCTCCTCTTAAAAAAATCCAAAATTTATATAATTGTGTAATACTTGAAAATAAAAAATAAATCCTATATAAGTTATTAAATTGAAGTTGAATATACCGAAATTGAGGTGGCCCTCGCCTACTCATACCCACGTCACTAAGATAGTTAAATTGGCAGTCCGTTTTAGCAAGCAATTATCGGGTGATGAGAAGAGAAGTCTAGTTGCTATGCTGAAAATGGTGACCATGAACTGTCATGAATCGTATTTGGGGTTGCCTTGTGTTTCAAGTAGAAGCAAATGGTTTATGTTTGATAATGTTAAGCAGCGGGTGTGGAATAAACTTCAGAGTTGGAGTCATCGTTTCTTCTCTTTAGGGGGTCGTGAGGTCCTCCTTAAGGCGGTGGTTCAATCTATCCCGGTGTACTCGATGAATCTTTTTAGGTTCCCTTCCTTGTTGGTTTCTGACCTTCATTGGATGAGTGTGAAGTTTTGGTGGGGTGGAGGTGGAAAGAAACGAAAGTTACAATGGTGCACTTGGGACCATCTCTGTAAGGCCAGGAATGGGGGGGGGGGGGGGGGGGGGGGGTTTAGGTTTTCGAGATGTAGGTGCTTTTAATAAGGCTATGTTGGCGAAGCAATGTTAGAGGATTTTGAATAATCATTGGTCTTTGGTTGCTAAGGTTTTGAAGGGCTGCTATTTCTTCAATTCCTCTTTCTTTGACACCAAGAAAGGAAACTCGGGATCTTTCCTTTGGAGGAGTCTCGTTTAGGGAAGGGATTTACTGGAGAAAGGGTCTAGGTGGAGGGTAGGGAATGGTCGTTCAATCTCTATTTACAAGGATAGATGGCTTCCTCGCCTCTCGACCTTTAAAGTTGCTTCTCCGCCTGTTCTAGGGGAAGGAACAACTGTTGATTCCCTTAAGTAGCCTTCGGGGGACTGGAATGGTGTTTTGGTGGAAAGCTCTTTCCTTCGAGAGGAAGCTGAGGCTATTCTAGGTCTTCCGCCCTATGCTTCTATGTTGGATGATAGTCTTCTCTAGCATTTTGACAAGTCAGGTTGCTTCTTGGTTCGAAGTGGGTATTGACTTGCTAGAAATCCTTTTTTGAATCCTATTTGCTCGGGTTTAAGCCTGATGAAATCTTGGTGGAAATTCTTTTGGCGCCTTCATTTGCCTTCAAAGATCAAGCTTTTCATCTGGAAAGCTAGCACTGACTGGATCCCCACATGAGTTAATCTTGTCTCTCATGGTATGTGGCTGAAGGTGGCCTGCCCTTCTTGTTTGAAAAAAGCTAAGTCGACTTTTCATGCTCTTTGGAATTGTCCAAGGCTGCAGGTGGTGTGGTTGAGCTGTGGCTTCAAGGGTGGTGGTGAGTGGTTTGAATCAAGCTCGTTTTTGGATTTTGTGATCTCTTGCAGTTCCACAAGGGTTGCTGAAGCTTTTGAGTTGTTGTGTGTTATCTGGTGGCAGCATAGAAACCAGGCTATGAATGGTAAGTTGGCTCTATGTGTCTGAGATCTATGTATGGGCAGCGAGTTTTTGGATGATTTTTGGGACAGTAATAAGGGGGACGGGCGCCAGTCTCAGGTGGTGTCACAAACTTCCCCGCGGTGGCAGGCGCCTCAAGTTGGATCTTTTAAGATCAATATTGACGGTGCGATCTGCTCTCAAGTCAAGGTCTCAAGTATTGATGTGGTGATCCATGACAGCAATGGGCTGGTTAGGTTGTCCTATTATTATCATATTAATGCCTCTTATCATCCCCAAATTGCTGAGTCTTTGACCAGTCTCAAAGGTATTGGTTTGGCTGTCTCTAATGGTCTTCTGCTTGTTGTTCTGGAGTCAGATGCTTTATCTACGGTAAATGTGATTCGTTTGAAGGAGGCCCCCTGCACTGAGGTTGGCGTTGTCATTCATGATATTCTTGGTTTGCTCGGGGAGGTTAACGCTTTTTCAATTTGTTATGTCCCCCGTTTAGCTAATAAGGTTGCTCATTCTTTAGCAAAGCTTGCTCTTGCTCATATGGGTGAGTTTGAGTGGTTAGATGACCGTCTGTTATCTGTGGAGAGTCTGGTCTTGGGTGATTGCCCAAGCTCTTTATATATAGTTCCGGTGTTTCTTTTATAAGAAGTTTCGTCTTTCAAAAAAAAAAAAAAATGAATTTGTGATTTGAAATAATAAATAGGTGTGGTATGATTAGGCAAGTTAACCCTTTTTTTTTTTTTTTTTTTTTAGTATTACAATTTATGTACAACTATTACAATAGGATTATCGGAACCTACCAAGATCAAACAATATATGTACGGCCCGAATATCTATTTCCACAAACCGGGAGAAAACTCTCCACATATGCTTCTAAAATGTGTATGTGAGACTTGAACTGCAGACCACCAATGTGGAAAGGATTGTTCGAAAAGGAGGTGAACAATCAATTGTGCTAAGAGGTGGTGTGCATTAGTCAAATCAACTACCAATAAAATACATTAATGTGTAATTGAGTGTAGTTATGTATCATATCTTAAAACTTAATAAAATTAATATATTTACATGTCACAGCTATCTATTTCTTGATTTTTTATTTTATTTTATTTTATATTTCCTTACAAATATGTGACATACATAATCTCTTTTTAGTATAATTCTTCCTAAATTTATGACTTAATTTTTTTATTTCAACATCCAATCATTAATTTGTTCTTAATCTAAAGTTCCAAATGCATTTCAATCTTAACCATTAGATTAAGAACACATGAGTGGTTGTGATGTTGAAGTCAAAAAATTAAATCACAAATTTAAGTTGATTTAACTTGATCAATAATATCTATAAAACATACATAATCTCTTTTTAGTATAATTCTTCATTATAATATAAATATATATATATATATATATATATATATATATATATAATATCTGTTGCTATAAAAAAAACATTATTTAGATAGTCTAGGATCAAATTAATCAATTAGGTCAATTATAAATGATGGCATTGTTTATTTTTTATTTTTCTTATAAATGATGGCACATGGGAATATTAAAAAAAATATATTATTTTGATTTGATTTGATTTATATGATCAAATCCAAATCCAAATCAATTTAATTTGGTAGTGCATTCTTGGTTGAACAGTCTCAATTTGTTGTTCATAAAATTACGTTTAAGGAACCTGTAAGGATTTAATTAAATATTTATTTTGATTGAGAAAATTTTAAAGACATTTTTTTTTTTTTTGAACGGCTCATTTTAAAGACACAATTTTTAAAGCCACATGTTTACTCAATGAATCATTTATTGTCTAAATAATTTTCAGTTTGAAATATAATTAATATTATTAGGTATGGTCACAGTGGAAATGATGGGAAATGTCACCTTTTTAAAGTGGTTTTGTAAGAAAGTCACCACTTTAATAACTTAAGTTTAAAAGACACCTATTATGGTGAACGAATAATAATGCCCTTATTTTACACATATTCTCTTACTTTGAAGTTTTTTTTTTTATTCTTTCATCTTCTTCATAGAGGTCTGTTTAATAGACCTATAATGGAGGTTGAACATCATTGGATAATTAGTTTAATGGTGCTATACATACGCATTCGGGGGTCAAGCTCCCCGCTGAGCTCGCGGTGGTCAATTTTTTTGGTTTTGGTTTGGTTTGTCGATGTGAGTATGGTTAGGGTTTTAATCTATGAAAATTTGTGTAAGAGACGATGAAGATCTGGGAATTTTGAATTGATTGAAAAGGCTCGGAGACTATTTACAAAGTCTTGGAGATACAAAATTAACAAAAAAAAGCTGATGGTTAAAAAGGCTCGGAAAAGTCTCGGAGAGCATATGAAAAGTCACGGAAAACGTTAGAAAAGTCTCAGAGAGCATATGAAAAGTCACGGAAAACATTTGAAAAGGCTCAGAAAACGTTATAAAAGTCTCGGAGATGCAAAATAGAAAGGATCGGAAATCGTTTTAAAAGTCACGGAAAAGTCACGGAAAATGTTTTAAAAGTCACGAAAAAGGCACAGAAAAGTCATGGAAAACGTTTTAAAAGTCACGGAAAAGTCATAGAAAACGTTTTAAAAGTCACGGAAAAGGCACGGAAAAGTCATGGAAAAGGCTCGGAAAAAGTTTTAAAAGGCTCGATTAACGTTTTAAAAGTCTCGGAGATTCAAGATTTAAAAAAGCTCGGATTTGTGTTACAAACTCATGGAAAACGTTTTAAAAGTCTTGGAAAAGGCTCGGAAAACGTTTTAAAAGTCCGTACGGTATGCCGTCGCCGGTGAGTTCGTCGTCAGATTTTGGTCGCCTTTTGGACTGTTGCGTCGTCGGGTTTTTTTCTCTCAAAGGTTTTCTCTCAACTTTTCAAAAAGCACAAACTGACAAAAAGGGTATTTTTGTCTGGTCACCTAAATAGGTGCATTTTAAACTTAAATTAGTAATCTGGTGACTGTCTTACAAAAAGTGCCCCAAATGATGCTATTAAATTTTTAAACCCTATGGTCACATGCATCTCTAGTATTATGATCTTACATTTCTTTTTGAAAAATAAAATAGAAAAGTTATTAATTTTTGTTTAATAAAAAAAATAAAATATTTGATAGTCACCCAATGCCGTCCACGTTAACGGTAAATCAAAAAAAAAAAAATATATATATATATATATATATATATTCATAATATATATATATATATATATATATATAAAAGTTCGAAAACGTGTCTACATGGTTCTTCTCTAATGTGTATGTCCACATTTTTGTTTAGTTGTCAAGAATTTTTTATTTATTAATATCTAAATGTTAAATCTTAATTTTTAAATTTACAATAATAATAATAAAAAAGTGTAGTAGTAGTGGGTGTAGGGGGTCAACCTACGCTTGAAATGGGTCCGGTCAGATTTGAATTAGGCCCAAGCAACTTGGACTAGCCTGTCGAATGGGATGTGTTGACTCCTTCAAAATCCCGCAGAATAGAGTTAATGAGTAGAATAAAACGATTAAAAAAAATAAAGAAATTGCGGAGGTGATTCTTTATAGCCTTAGATGTGCTTGGGCTGATCGTTTGCTATTGTTGAATGTGATTGCGAAAGGGATCAGATTCTGGTGATCAGAATGTAAATGCGCAGAGTTTCAAGATACTAAAGAGCTTGTTCTTTTGGATAGTTTTGAGAGAGACTCACTGTGATTGAGTTCTCTTATTTATAGGCAAAACTCTTTCCAACGTTCACCTGATGAAAGTTTGATTGTGGAGAGATTCACGGAGAGATTTTCTCTCTTTTTGAATCAATCGTTACCTACCTCTTGTAACTGCAGTTTGACCTAGTCTTAAATGGTAAAAACTTAACTAATGTAGGTCTTAGGTCGACTTGCTATACGTAGGCCTAGATGGGTTCTAACACACAAAGGTTTGGGCTTTAAGTGTTGCCCAAAGACCATTTTTGGCTACCATAGTGGGCACTACAACTACACAAATGAGACAATTGCTTAAGGCCTTGCATTTAAGACCTATATATTCGCATGTGGAAATTGTGGGAAATAGCTTCCTTTTTATGTTAAATTTTGAAAGTATCACTAGTTTAATAAGTTAAGTTTAAATGGCACCAATGGACTAAAATACCATCATTTCCTCCTTTTATTACATTTGTACCATTTTTAGGTTTTTTTTTTTTTTTTTTTTTTTTTTTTTTTCCTTCAAAAGCTCCATTGATGAAGGACCAATGGAGGTCTGTTGGTCCTTCATCAATGGAGGTCTGTTGGTCCTTCATCAATGGAGATGAAAGACCTCCATTGGTGGTCGAAATCGGCCTCCAATGGAGGTCTCGCTGAAGAAGATGACCAAAAAACTGGAAAATTTCATATTTGCCCAAAAAGTCTAGGAAATTATAAATATACCTAATAAGTTTTGGAAATTATAAATATACCTAAAAAGTCTTGAAAATTAAAAAATAAGTCTCGAAGATATAAAATAAGTCTCGGAAACACCAAAATAAGTATCAAAAACACAAAAAACGCAATACTTATTTTTATGAGTGTGCTTTAAGGGTATTTGTGTTAGATCCACACTTTAGGTTCTATTAAAACTTAAGTTATTAAGTTTGTGATAGTCTTAAAACTCACTCTTTAAAGAGTGCTATTATATGGTATAGGCCTAGCTATTCAATCACTTTGTTATAGGTTGTATTTATATTTCAATTAATTTTTTATCAAGTAGCTTTTTTTTTTTTTTTTAATTTTTTTTAATTTTTTTTTTTTAAGTTGCATTGTATCAAAAATTTTGATTTTTTTATTTTATTTAAAATTTGTTGTTAAATTTTACTTCACTAATTCGATATAAGCTATTGATTCTATCTAAATCTCTGTTTTTTGAACTTAAATCTAAACTTCAACATCCAACCATATATTTACTTAAATAATGTTTTATTATCTTTGAAGAACGATTAGTCTTTAAAATCCTGCCACCCCCAAAATTGTCTATTAAAATCCCAATCCAATACACCCGCAGCCCCCCTAAAATTATAGCTCATGATGTTCTCTCTCTCTCTCTCTCTCTCTCTCTCTCTATATATATATATATATATATATATATCATGATATGAATGTAATCTCTATACTATACCATATTAGATCAAATAGATGTAGGATATTAAATGCTAGATTTAGTTAAAGAAAAAAAGTTAATATGATATAAATAGTTGGATATTAAAGTCTAAATCTGGTATAAAAAAAAAAAAAAATAGATATATGATCCCGAATTAGTAGATATTGTCAACAAAAAAAAAAATTGGTAAAAAAAATATCGAAGTTAATATAACTCCATACCAAAGTTAATTATTATATACATCTTGTCTTTTAGGTTTGCCGTAAGGGTTTAATCACCATATTTAGAACCTCAAGTATTTTGAGCTCATTTTGGAATAGTAGAATATAATCTGGGGTTAATTGCACTAACATACCCTTACTTTAATGGATCTAGCAAGATTTTAAAAAGATACCCTAAATTAACATAAACATCCCTTGTCATAAAGTCAATCCGTTAACTTTAATGGTTGATTAACCTTAACCTATGGAAAACCAAATATACCATGCCATATCATCCAAAACATAAAATATTTTTAATTAAAAATTGATAAATATATTTTTTTTAAAAGATAATATATTGACCGTCTACGGAAACATCTTTAATTTGCGAAGGAGCCTTCTCTGCGAATTGCAGAAGGTCAATCTTTAAGATCGGCGAAGATCTCTTCTGGTAAGTAGCAGATCGTCAAAGATCTATTATTTCCTACTCCACCATCGCTAGATTATCTTGTTTTTTTAATATTTGATTTTTTCAGTTTTAATTAAAAAATATATTTTATATTTGGGATAATGTGGCAATGGTATATTTGGCTTTCTAAGGGTCAAAGTTAGTCTACCGTTAATTTTAACGGATTAAATTGATGGTAATGGGTGTTTGTGTTAATTTATAGCATCTTTTTGAAATCTTGTTAGATCTAATAAAGTAAGGGTAAGTTAGTGCAATTAACCCATATAATCAGCTATGACAGAATAGCACACCAAAACAATAAGGTTACTAGCAGTGGCGAAGCCACGTGAAGACCTGGAAAAGACATGGCCCCTCCAGACCCAATTCTTTTTATTTTTAACTATAATGAAATTTTATTAACTTTTACCCCAATTTTTTTTTGTTATTTATATATTTGTTTTAATTTTTTTACCATGGCCCCCGATGCCCCAAAAATTTAATGAAACTGGCTTTGCTTCTGGTTATTAAGAGAAACGCTATCATTAGATTACATTTTATACGATCAATAATCATGCTCGTGTGTCGTATCTAATATCTACCATTAGATAATACCTATTATATATATATATATATATATATATATATAAAGTGGAGGAGGAGAGGTGAGGTGAGAGACACTCATAACCGGGGGCGGACCCATGTGGAGACTAGGTGGGGCCCATGCCCCACATCAAATTTTCAAAAAAAAAAAGAAGAAGATTTTATGTATATATATCACAAATAATACATATGACACATATCATTATTCAGTATAGTTGGTATAGTTTCTTCATTTTATTTGCTTACTTGTTAAGGGTTTTCATTCTGATTCTTGAGGTGAATATATCTCCGTCGCCTTCAGAACTTTGCTTGCTTCAACTCACTTCACTTACAAAGCACTTTCCCAATGATCCTACCTGTACACTCCTCCAACTCACTTCACTTACAAAGTGCTTTCCCAACGAACCTGCCTCTACACTCCTTAGCAGAATGGAGTTTCCGAGCGGACACCATATACCCATGATAGTCAATGGTTTAATTCTCACTACAAGCAAAACAGATATTGTTTTTAGTATCTATTTTTATTTTACACTCTTTTCCAATTTCTTTCTCAAATTTTTGTCTTCTTCTACAAAACAATAATCTATTTTCTTTTTCCCGTTATTGTTAAATTCTTAACTACCCTTGATATGTGGTTTACTTAATTCAATTTTATTATATAGTAAATTATCTATTATTATTTTGAATTTTTCTTATTTCTAATATTTTTTATTTGACATACCTAATACATCCAATCAATAAACCCTAAAATCTCAAATTTTAATTTTTGTCTTCTTCTACAAAACAATAATCTATTATTATGATTCATTTTATTTTATCCTTTATATTTTTCTTTATTTTATTATTCTAATTTATTTAGAATCAATAATTAGAAGAATAAAAAATTCAAAAAAATTCTAGTAATATTTATTAAACAATTATTTTCGTATACATTTAAAGTGAATTCCTTATAAATACAAAAAAAAAAAAAAAAAAAAAAAAAAAAAAAAAAAAAAAAAAAAAAATTTGTAAAACTATATATATATTAAAGAATAAATATTATAGTTTTTCATTGTTCATGTTGTTTTTCTTGCTATTATTTATTTTATAAATATCGTGTTTCGTGTTTTTAATTCTTTTAAATGTAAGATTATTTAGTTCATCCCAAGTAAGAATTCTATTTTTATTTTATTTAATTTAAAATTCTTTATACCATCAATTTTTTTATATAAAAAAAACTCATTTTATTATGATTTTAAATTTTTATTATTTTATTGTTATTTTGTTCAAGTGCCCTACCTCGTTAAAATTTCTGGGTCCGCCAATGGTGGCAGTGGTACCAGGTGATGTTTTAGAAGACAACTTGGGAGTTAGAGATTCTAATTTATGGGAACAAATGTTGACACAAACAAACGTTGTATTAAATTTTGTTGCCACAACCAATTTTGATGAAAGGGATATATCTACAACTACTTCAATCATAATTTATTTCCTTACCCTATAAGCATGCAAATAAATAAATAAACTCTCGCAGGCAAAAGGCTTCCTTAATTTTAGTCTAGGGCATATAGTATTCCTAAATCCTAATAATAATATATATGTGACATAAATTAAATCCTAACAATAATATATGTGGCATCTACATTCCTTTATATCAAAAAAGGTGGTATGGTACCAGGTGATGTTTCAAAAGACAACTTGGGAGTTAGAGATTCTAATCTATGGGAGTTAAATGTTGCTGCCACAACCAATTTTGATAAAAGGTATATATCTTCAACTACTTCAATCATAATTTATTTCCTTACCCTATAAGCATGCAAATAAATAAATAAACTCTCGCAGGCAAAAGGCTTCCTTAATATATTTTAGTCCAGGGCATATAGTACTCCTAAATCCTAATAATATTATATATGTGACATAAATTAAATCCTAATAATAATATATGTGGTATCTACATTCCTTTATATAAGAAATTAAAGGTGGCAGTGGTACCAGGTGATGTTTCAGAAGACAACTTGGGAGTTAGAGATTCTAATTTATGGGAGTTAAATGTTGCTGCCACAACCAATTTTGATGAAAGGTACATATCTACAACTACTTCAATCATAATTTATTTCCTTACCCTACAAGCATGCAAATAAATAAATAAACTCTCACAGGCAAAAGGCTTCCTTAATTTTAGTCTAGGGCATATAGTACTCCAAAATCCTAATAATAATATATATGTGACATAAATTAAATCCTAATAATAATATATGTGGCATCTACATTCCTTTATATCAGAAAAGGTGGCAGTGGTACCATGTAATGTTTTAAAAGACAACTTGGGAGTTAGAGGTTTGGGGCTGTTGCGGGTGCGTTTTTTTGTTGGCCTGTAGGCTTGTAGCTCGTTTGTCATATTTATGGCTTGGCCCTTTTTTTAATAAAATCTGATGTTCAAAAAAAAAAAATGTTGCTGCCACAACCAATTGATGAAAGGTATATATCTTCAACTACTTCAATCATAATTTATTTAATTACCCTATAAGCATGCAAATAAATAAATAAACTCTTACAGGCAGAAGGCTTCCTTAATTTTAGTCTAGGGCATAAAGTACTCCTAAATCGTAATAATAATATATATGTGACATAAATTAAATCCTAATAATAATATATGTGACATCTATATTCCTTTTTATCAGGAAAGGTGGTAGTGGTATCAAGTAATGTTTTAGAAGACAACTTGGGAGTTAGAGATTCTAATTTATGGGAATTAAATGTTGCTACCACAACCAATTTTGATGAAAGGTATATATCTACAACTACTTCAATCATAATTTATTTCCTTACCCTATAAGCATGCAAATAAATAAATAAACTCTTGCATGCAAAAGGCTTCCTTAATTTTAGTCTAGGGCATATAGTACTCCTAAATCCTAATAATAATATATATGTGACAAATTAAATCCTAATAATAATATATGTGGCATATACATTCCTTTATATCATAAAAGGTGGTTGTTAGGGTGGAACCACGTGGAGATTAGGTGGGGCCCGTGCCCCACCTCAAATTTTTAAAAAATAAATAAATGATTATATATATATATATCACAAATACTACATTATGACACATCATTACTTAGTACAGTTAGTATAGTTTCTTCATTTTACCCATAATCGTCAGAAATTGTTTTTAGTATCTATTTTTATTTTACACTCTTTTCCAATTTCTTTCTCAAATTTATGTCTTCTTCTACAACAAAATAATCTATTTTATTTTTCCCGTTATTGTTAAATTCTTAACTACCCTTAATTTGTGGTTTACTTAATTCAATTTTATTATATAGTAAATTATCTATTATTATTTTGAATTTTTCTTTTTTCTAATGTTTTTATGTTGACATACCTAACACATCCAATCAATAAATCCTAAAATCTCAAATTTTAATTTATTTTATTAAAATAGATCATCTATTTTTATGATTCATTTTATTTTATCCTTTATATTTTTCATTATTTTATTATTCTAATTTATTTAGAATCAATAATTAGAAGAATAAAAAATTCAAAAACATTTCTAGTAATATTTATTAATCAATTATTTTTGTATAAATTTAAAGTGAATTCCTTATAAATATATAAAAATATATATATTATAAAACTATATATATATTTTGAAGAATAAATATTATAGTTTTTCATTGTTCATGTTGTTTTTCTTGTTATTATTTATTTTTTAAATATTGTGTTTCTTGTTTTTAGTTATTTTAAATGTAAGATTATTTAGTTCATCCCAATTAAGTATTCAATATATATATATATATATATATATATATATATTTAAATTCTTTATACCATCAATTTTTTTATATAAAAAAACTTATTTTATTATGATTTTAAATTTGTATTATTTTTTTATATTATTGCTATTTTGTTCAAGTGCCCCACCTCGTTTCTAGGTCTGCCACTGGTGGCAGTGGTTCCAGGTGATGTTTCAGCAGACAACTTGGGAGTTAGAGATTCTAATTTATGGGAACAAATGTTGAAACAAACAAACGTTGTATTAAATTTTGCTGCCACAACCAATTTTGATGAAAGGGATATATCTACAACTACTTCAATCATAATTTATTTCCTTACCCTATAAGCATGCAAATAAATATATAAACTCTCGCAGGCAAAAGGCTTCCTTAATCTTAGTCTAGGGCATATAGTACTCATAAATCCTAATAATAATATATATGTGACCTAAATTATTATTTTTGGTAAAACTGGATTGACCTAGAGAGAAAAAGTATCACAAGTGGTCATATGCTGAAAAACCCATAGGCAGTATCCATCCATATAATAATAAAAAGAATAAAATGAAAAGTAACAAAAACCAGAAAAGTACAAAAGCCAAGGGAAACAATCCCAACAAAAACAGTGACGCGCAGGCCACAAAAAACTGAAACAAAAAACATCAAGAAAAACAAAAAGACTCCCGACCCATGCAATCATTGCCAATGAACAAAGAGCAAAAAGACGGGGTGTTAGACCACCATGAATCGACCTCCAACCCCAAAGCATGCTTAGAAAGAGCATCCACAACCTGATTCCCCTCTCTAAAGATATGAGAAACCTGAAACTCCATTTTCGATATACGATAGATACAGCGTTGCCAAACTTGCCTAATCCGCCAAGGAACCTGCTCGGAGTAAGAAGAGAGCAGCTGAACTACATAAGAAGAATCACTCTCAAGCTAGAGCCGATGCCACCCATTTTGCTTAGTAAAATTAATGGCCATCAAAGCTGCAAGAAGTTCTGCCTCAAACACAAACACTTGACCAAGAGGAACAGTAAAACAACCCTTTACAAAAGCTCTACAATTACGGAAGACACCCCTATAACCCCCAGCACCTAGAGAACTCAAGGCGGCACCATCGGTATTAACTTTGATCCAACCAGGAGCAGGAGGCGACCAAATCACACCCTTGATAACCTAGGCCCTAGCCGGACGACCATGAAGATCAAACCGACGAAGAATTAAAATTTCATCTACACAATTACGCATGCACCCAATCTCTAACTGGTTAGCGTCAGATACCGCACGCCAAACCAAAGACAAAGCAGATCTGAAATCCATAACCCTACTTTTAAAAATTCTCTGGTTACGAGCAAACCACACACTCCAAACCACAATATGAATAGCCATATTCCATAAAACCCGCACCTGATCACTAAACGAAATTAACATGGCATGAGAGAAGAACGAACTTCACGAATCGGTAGAAATACGTCGCTGAAAAGCCGAAAAAACTTCCTCCCAAAGAGCAACCATTAGGGGGCACCGAAGGAAAAGATGATAAGATGACTCACTGTTAACCCTACAAACACTACATCGAGAAGCTAAGTGAAACCCAACCCTACACAAGCGATCATCTGTGGGGAGCCGATTCAACAAAAGACGCCATGTCAAAGTTGAACGGGAAGGAAGGATAAAACATCACCAAACATCCCTCCACTAAGGAACCTGAGAAGAACCACGAATCATATGGGAATAAGTCGACTTGCAAGAAACCTACCCATCTTGAGAATGAGCCCACACCAAAGAATCTGTAACTGGAGAGATAGCAATCCTATCGATCCGAAAATAGAGATCTGAAAAACGGGCTCGAAAATTATTGTTAAGAACCCACCTGCCCTCAAGGATAAAATTAGAAACCCTTGCCCTGAGAGGGCAAGCCAAGTAATCAGGAATCCCCAGAAACTCCACAATGGGAACCCCCAACCAATTGTCACACCAAAAATCTCGCTAAGAATTCTCGCCAATGAGCCAAATGCCCTCTTAAAGAAGATCTGAATAATGAGAATGAAAAAAAGGCCAAATCGACGAAGTGACATACCACCCCCCCCCCCCCCCCCCCCCCCCCCCCCCCCCCCCCCCCCCCCCCCCTTGAGATTTCTGAAGCTGCGTGAGATTCTGCTCCCTTAGAAATGAAAAAGCAAAACCCTTAGAGGTCATAAACTTCCAGGTGAGCTTCTTTAAAAGAGAATCATTCAGTAACCCAAGATCTTTCAACCCGAGACCACCTTGAGAATAAGGCATACAACAACGATCCCAAGCAACCCAAATCAGTTTAGTTTCCTCATAAGAACCTGTCCACAAAAAATTTCTCAACTTGCGATTAACCAACTGCAACAAAGAAGAAGGCCATTTGTAGATCATGAAAGAATGCATAAAGGAGCCCATAATGACCGACTTGATTAGAGTAGCGTGACCAACCAAAGAAAGGGCTTTCCCCTTCCACTTACCAAACGTAAACATGATTTTATCCACGATAAGCTGTAACACGGACTTCTTAGGCTTTCCCTGAAATAATGAAACCCCCAAGTAAGAGAAAGACAACTGACCAATCTGCATACCAACCAAGGACTGCAATCTACCAATCTAGGACAAGGAAACAGAAGATCCAAAATAGATAGAAGACTTACCCCAATTAACCACTTGACCTAAAATTTTACCATAAACCTCAAAAGCACACTTGATATTCTTCAGATTCCGAACTGTGCCTCTGTAAAAAATCAAAACACCATATGCATAAAGCAAATGCGTAGGAGCAGAAAATCCCCTCAGAGAAGAAATAGGTAAAAACTAAGAGAAATCCACCATCCTCGACAGAAACCTACTAAGGAAATCCTCTGCAATACCAAACAGAAGAGGGGATAGAGGGGATAGAGGGTCTCCCTGATGAACCCCTATAGAACAATGAAAATAACCCTCTGGAGACCCATTGATCAACATTGAAAGCCTTGGGGATCTCAGGATGTTGTCAATCCAATCCATAAAAACTGAAGAAAACCCAAAAGCCTGAAGAACTCTGCGAAGAAAAGACCAATCCAGAATGTCGAAAGCTTTGCGAATATCTATCTTCATGGCCAAATTGTCCCCATAACACTTCTCATGCAACATATTCACATAGTCAGAAGCTAAAGCGATACAGTCCTCAATGTGACGATCCCGGATGAACCCGAACTGATGAGGATAGACAATCCTAGTTGCAATCTGAGCCAACCGATCTGCCCAAATTTTGGAAGAAATTTTGAACAAGAAATTACTAAGCACAATCAGACGAAAAAAATATAAATTAAATCCTAATAATAATATATGTGGCATCTACATTCCTTTATAACATATAAGGTGGCAGTGGTACTAGTTGATGTTTCAGAAGACAGCTTGGGAGTTAGAGATTCTAATTTATGGGAACAAATGTTGACACAAACAAACATTGTATTAAATTTTGTTGCCACAACCAATTTTGATGCAAGGTATATATCTACAACTACTTCAATCGTAATTTATTTCCTTACCCTATAAGCATGCAAATAAATAAATAAACTCTCACAGGCAAAAGGCTTCCTTAATTTTAGTCTAGGGCATATAGTACTCCTAAATCCTAATAATAATATATATGTGACATAAATTAAATCCTAATAATAATATATGTGGCATCTACATTCCTTTATATCAGAAAAGGTGGCAGTGGTACCATGTAATGTTTCAAAAGACAACTTGGGAGTTAGAGATTCTAATTTGTGTTTACTTGATTCAATTTTATTATATAGTAAATTATCTATTATTATTTTGAATTTTTCTTATTTCTAATATTTTTAGTTTGACATACCTAACACATCCAATCAATAAACCCTAAAATCTCAAATTTTAATTTATTGTATTAAAATAGTTCATATATTATTATGATTCATTTTATTTTATCCTTTATATTTTTATTTATTTTATTATTCTAATTTATTTAGAATCAATAATTAGAAGAATACATAACTTATTATAATTTAATTATGATTCCATAAATTAATTATAATTTAATTATAATTTATTAATTAGAATCAATAAATTATTCTAATTTATTATGATCCCATTGAAACCATAACTTTTCCCATTGAAACCGTCACTTTTTTAATTTGCATGATGCAGGAACTTTTCGTCCCTTCATAGTAGCCAGCCCCACGTACAAATATCAAACTATTATATAAACATCTCAATTTCTCAAACAAATTATATTAACACACACTTCTTCCCCACCAAGCCATTTTCAATTTTTCAACAATCAACAATCAATGGATTAAACCTCCTTGTGGATGGGTTAAACTTAATTGTGATGGGAGTGCTCGCAATAATCTTGGTTCTTCAGGGGGTGGTGGTATTTTGAGGGATGCTAATGGTTATTTCAAAGGAGCTTTCACGAGTCACTACGGTATTGGCTCTAACAATAGAGTCGAATTAAAGGCTTTGTTTGATGGAATTCGGCTTTGCAAGAGGTTATCTTACTCTAGTGTTATTATTGAGAGTGATTCCAAAATTGTTGTAGACTGGTTTCGTGTTGGTAAGTGCACTCTTTGGTATTTATGGGACTTCTGGGATGAATGTATTCAAGAGATGCAAGGAATGAATGTTCAGATTGTTCATCAATATCGTGAGGGGAACCAAGCGGCAGATTTCTTGGCTAAGCTTGGCGAAAGAGGCAGTAATGTTATTTATGAAGAATTCCATGAGTTGCCGAGATTACTTCAAGGTATTGTTCGTATTGATAGGTCGGGTCTGCTGGCTATTAGACATTAATTTTGGTTGGTTTTGTTCTTTGTTTTGTGGTTCTTTTGGCTTGTTTAGTGGTTTTTTTGGTTTGGTTTGCCGTTTTTGTTTTTGTGTTGTTTGGGCCTCTGCAGTGCCGTGTGGTGTTTTTTGGGGCTGCCCCTCTTTTGCCTTTTTGGCTCTATAAAGTTGCTTTTCTTTAAAAAAAAAAAAAAAAAATCAACAATCAATCTCTCTCTCTCTCTGATCTCTTGTGACATCAGAGTGTGCTGGTTTCATGCACAAAAAATAAAGAGTAAAAAAACAGTACAGCCAAGAAAAAGAAAACATCATACATCATGAACTCACTTTCCTGCTTATCAATATCAACATCATACATCAGATCTCCTTCCAGATTCTTGTTGATGTCCTCCTCATCCAAGTGAGTTATTATTATTATTATTATTATTATTATTATTATTATTGTTTTGTATTTCTTGTGATGGAAATTAAAATGTGTTTTGTATGTGAATTATGGGGTCTACATCTGGGTACTTTTACATTTCAATATTTGTTCTTCACTTTCATGTTTGTATTCTTCTTTTTCATTTTTCACTATAATTATTTGTTTTTTTTTTCTAAAAATTTGTTGAACTTTGCTGGAAAATGTGTTAGTTCTTATAAACTTGAACATTTTTGTTTTACTAAACAGTACCAAAAAAAAAAAAAAAAAAGTAAAGATAATTCAATCCTAAATTTAAATTTGGTAGTCTCCTCTTAACTAGCAAAATTTCTGATGGTGTTTTTTTTTTAAAAAAAAGAGCAGTTTTACTAAATAAAAGTCTCCAAAAGCAGAGACAATACAACAAAACCAACCACAAACCGCCAAAGAGAGCAGAACATACACCAGATGCAGCAAGGCAAAAAGAAAAACCCCCGCCCCCCAGCAAACCAGAACAGCTAACAAAAAGCAATCAAAAATCACCCCAAACCAATCTATCCCCACACCTACGAGCTCCACTTTTAGCAAGGATTCTTAATTAATTCCTTGTTTGGATGTGACATATCAATTCCATTTTAGATGACATGTAAACTTGTAAACTTTCAATCTTTTTCCTCAGTCTTTTTAGATGACTTGTAAACTTGTAAAGAGTTCAAAGAGTCTTGTCTTTTTTTCTACTTTGAACTCACACAGTAACCTCTGTTTGCTTTGTCAGCTGTTGAGTGTTTTTTTTTTTTTCTTTATTTATTTAATTTATTGATATATATATTTTTCTTATTTTGGGTTGTTTAATTAATTAAATACAGTAGGTGGCCGGGTTTATATATTTTTGGAACATTAATTAGTTGAAGCATCATATATAACTTTCTATCTCTGCATATAACTCCGTACTTCCGTAGTATATATATTGCTGGTTTTGTAGCTAGAAAATATCTTTCCTTGATAACTAGTGATATATATATATATATTCATTGAACCAAACGTTCTTTGTAAAGAAAGTTTTGTTCAGTCTTATCGCTTCAACTTTTTAGTTGTCACTTAGGGGTCGTTTGTTTTTTTGTCTGAAGACTGAATAGTCCTGAATTTTACTGAAGACTGAATAGTGACTGAAATCTGAATCTGAATGACATGTTTGTTTTCTTTTTTCTCACATCTGAATGTACTGTCAACATGTTTGTTTTTTAAAAATAAAATTATCTGAAAAAAAGTAATTTTACATCTATACCCATGTTAAACAATTATACATATAATATATTATAAAAACAATCCAACAATAATAATTATATATGAACACATATGATCATAATCTTCTTCTTCGATTACAAACAAACTTTATTTTTACTAAGAAAAGAAAAGATTTTTTTTTTTTTTCAAAAAATAAAAGGGGCAGAAAGAAAACTCATACAAATCACTCTAAAAAATAATATATAAATATATCACCCTAATATCAGTATAAAGTATTGATATTAAACATCAATATGAGAAGTGATTAGGGTTCTTTTTTATTTTTAAAGCTATTTAAAATAAGTAATATATTAAAATAAATATTTCTATACAATATATAACTATGATGAAATTGGATATATGTTATATTTGGAGGATAGTATCGAAAGAAAAGATTTTGAATTGTATTTAATGCAATTCAGTGATTTACAATTAAGTTAAAAGTCAGGATTTTTTTACTTTTTATTTTAAGTTGTTTTTTGGTATTTTAAAGTTGTTTGACCACTTAAAAAAACAAACAAAAAAACTTAATAATTATGATTTAGACCCATTAAGTTATAAGTGAAAAAAACAAACGACCCCTTAGGAGGACATCAACCTTTCATTATAATCATGTCATATACACTAGAATGGACCAAAGTTTTAATTTATTTTTTTTTTAGTGTGTAGGAACCTTATTGCATGTTGATTTATAACCATGCAAAAGTTTGTAATATCTTGGAAAAATTGATTTAATCCCTTTCAGTTTAGACTAATTTCGGTACTGGTTTTGAAATTCATAAAAAAATAAAAAAAATAAAAAAATAAAATAAATAAAATAAAAGATAGTTCCGATCTGATCTAATTTGCTAATTAATTAAGTGATCCAAGTCGATCTATTTTTTCAAACTAATTAAACAAGTGGGTTAATTTGTTGTTTAAATATAATTGAAGTTAAAAACATTTTTGAAAAGTAGCTAGCTAGAGTGGTGTAATGCAATATATATTTATTTTAGTCAAATTAAAAGATGTGGGGGAGAGGGAGGGAGAGCAAAGCTGCAAAAGGAACTCTGGAAAAAGAGAATATAAATAATTTGGTTGCACAAATAGACTCTCTTAGAAAAAAGAAGAAGTACCGATCATGCTTGGAGTTGGAAACCAATTAGCAGGAGTGGCCATGCAATAGTGGCCACCTTTGGCTTTATTGCCCTTTTCATGTAATACAATTCAATGACTCCCTTCAAGTTTCAAGATAATCTTAGGTGGGGTGTAGTAGTGATTTCCAAACTGACCAACATGTTTGAATCGCTGCCACTGCAAGCGATACATAAAAAAAAAAAATCATGTTCATAACATTTTAAACTCAAGACATATCAATTTTATCAGTTCATTTGAATTATTTTTATTCTTTCAAGAAGCGACATAAGGGTGTTATTTTATCTATGATCCACAAACGTAATAAAGATGGGAATATTGTCTCTATCCCACCCCGAGAGCGAGGTACTAGGCCCACCCCGAAAGGGGAATTTTGCCATCTCTAGTTTGGGCTCCTTAATATGTACTTGCATGTAGTCTGAATTTTTTATATTTTTTTTCCGGAAATACTCATCCTAGGTGACAAGGAAAATGATTACATCAGTAACTGTTACATTATTCACTATATCATCTCATAATTCATGAGTAAATTTTTTGTTATTGTTAAAGATAGCTTAGCAATACAAAGATTCCAATCCAAAAGACTCATTCCATGTCACCACAAAAGATGGAGATATTCATATCCCTAGAGAGTTGGACTGAGCAGAACATGTTGATGCACCTGAAACCTGTGGAGAAATGCTGGCAACCATCGGATTTTCTGCCGGAACCCGAATCTGAAGAGTTCCATGAACAGGTCAAGGAGCTAAGGGAGAGTTGCAAGGAGCTCCCTGATGATTATTTGGTAGTGTTGGCTGGTGACATGATCACAGAAGAAGCACTTCCAACTTACCAGTCAGTCATGAATTCTCTGGATGGAATTAGAGACGAGACTGGCGCAAGCCTCTCTCCTTGGGCAGTTTGGATCAGAGCTTGGACTGCTGAAGAGAACAGGCATGGTGATCTTCTGAACAAATACCTTTACCTCTCTGGACGTGTTGATATGAAGCAGATTGAGAAGACTATTCAGTATCTGATAGGCTCAGGAATGGTGAGATATATATACCCATATATCCTTCTATATATAGCTTTGTTGTTTTGGCCTGTAAATTTTACAGGACATTCTCCCAGGTTTGATTAAAATACAGACAAATTAATTACAAATGCATTTGATGCATAGTGCATCTCTATTTCAAACATTACAGGATTTGAATAGTAGATACAAGATACACTGTGTCTGAACAGGAAATGCACCATGCATCGGATGTAAGGAAGTCCTTCTATAGCTTTGTTGTTTTGGCCCGTAAATTTTACATAACCTTTTTCTAGGTTTGATTGAAGTACATACAGATTAATTACGAATGCAATTAATGCATAGTGCATCTCTAGTTCAGACATGCATAACAGGAAATGAATCATGCATCGGATGTAATTAAATTACGTTTGAAGGGGACCGATAAAATTTAATTATCTTTGTTTTGTTATTGATTCAGGATCCGAAATTTGATAACAATCCCTACAATGGGTTCATTTACACATCCTTCCAAGAGAGAGCAACATTCATTTCACATGGGAACACAGCCAAGCTAGCCAAGGATCATGGGGACATGAAACTGGCACGGATATGTGGAACCATTGCTGCTGACGAGAAACGCCACAAAATTGCCTACACAAAAGTGGTGAAGAAGCTCTTCGAAATGGACCCTGAGGAGACCATCTTGGCCTTTGCTGGAATGATGAAAAAGAAGCTCAAATACCTTCTCACTTGATGTATGATGGACAGGATGACAACCTCTTCAAGCACTATTATGCTGCCGTGCAACGCCTAGGAGTGTACACTGCCAAGGACTATGCAGACATCTTGGAATTCCTGGTGGGGAGATGGAATGTAGAGAAGCTAGAGAGTGGACTTTCCGGGGAGGGCCGAAGAGCTCAGGATTTTGTGTGTGGATTGCCTCTCAGGATCAGGAAATTGGAGGAGAAATCTATGGAGAGGACCAAAAAACATGGTTGCATTACTTCTACTGTCCCATTCAGCTGGATTTTTGGTAGACAAATTGGAGTCTAGGCACCACTACCCAATGTAGTTCAGTGATAAAAGCGTTCATCTAACTTGACAATGTACTTGGATCGAGCAGAGCTGGTGATAGGTCTGACTAATCCTCTAGAGATAGAAAGCCTCTCTCTGACTAATCAGATAGAGTCATAGAGATAGAAATAATAACCACCACATCTACTGGTCAATCTTTTAACAAGATCAAATTATCTCAAATTTTACATGTAAAGCACACCAAAATCAGATAGGCAACCGAAATCTATTAAATTCAATCAATTTAAAATCAAAATCCTAACAAATCACCGAACAATAACAATCAAAATCAATACCCGAAAAAACAAAGATCCGAACGAATCGAATCAAGTTATATAGATGAGAAAAAAATAAGAAAGAGAAAGAAGAACTGACGATGACGAGATCAAAGAGGGTATCCCGATCAACGTTGACGAACTCGGTGTCCCAGGCCTTCAGATCGTCGTCGACGGCGCCGGTGGCGCAATCGTCTGACTTGGGGGACTCGACGTGCTTCTTGCAGTACTCGATGACCTTCAAGAGGGTCTTGCTGGTGAGGCCGAGAAGGATTCCGTTGTCGGCGCGACCGTCCTCCATCATGGGCTTTATCGCCTGCAACTCCAGCCCCACCGCCTCGTCCACCTCGAACGCCTGTCCGTCCGAGGTCATCAGGGTGATTTTCCTGTTCGTTGACATTCTTCTAGAATTTTTTTTTCCCTTTTGCTTTCTCGATAAACCCGAGACGTCTGAAACCCTAATTTTAAAAAATCTTTGAAAACCACCCAATGTGGTAGTCAATATATATATAGAAACAATTTTAACAACCATTTATTTTTCTAATTTTCAAGTTTCCCTTATAATAATAATAATAATTATTATTAAAAAACTAAAAAAAAAAAAAAAAATACATGTATCAATTCGCATTATCATTTTCGATTTTTTGTGTAAAATTATTTCCCTATTTTAAAAGGAAAAAACTAATATAAATTTTGAAAACTAATATATATATATAAAGTTTGAAAACATGTCTACATGGTTCTTCTCTAATGTGTATGTCTACATTTTTGTTTAGTTGTCAAGAATTTTTTTTAATTAATATCTAAAATGTTAGATCTCATTTTTTATAGTTACTATCGAAGGAAATAAATGATTTAATTTAATTATTGTATTGTCTAATTTAGAATCTGTAATTATATAGTTTGTTTCCTGTTTTAGTCTCTAAATTTGATTGATTTGTTCTTGTTCCTTAAGTTAATGGATTCTCCAGGTTAGAAAAGATTATAATTGTAATTGTATATATATTTTCTTGTCCCTTAAGTTAAGGGATTCTCTAAGTTAAGAGAAATTATAATTGTAATTATATATATATATATATAGAGGAAATAGGGGTTAATAGCCAAAAATTAAGGCCTCTCACTGTTTTTGTCACCAATTATCATTTTTATTGTTTTTGTCAACAAATGGGCTGTGAAGACAAAATTGCCCCTATTTTTTTTACAAAAGCTCTTCTCTCTCCTTTTCTCTCTCATTTTCACCAGATCAGAATTTTTTTTTCCTCTTTCTGTCTCTCCTTTTTGCTGTCTGACGCCTCCTTCTTCTTCTTCTTTCTCTCCTTCTTCTCTCCTCCTCTCTCCTCCATCCGATCTCTTCTTCTTCTTCTTCTTTCTCGTCATTTTCGCTCTCCTTCTTCTTCTTCTTCTCCTTCTTCTCTTTCACTTTCTTTTTTTTTCCAGATTTTTAAAAAAAAAAAATCAGATTTTTTCAAATCAAAAATTTTCAGATTTGGTGGTTTTTCGATCGTCGGTCGTCCGATCGTCCCTCCTTCTTCTTCTTCTCTTTCTTTTCTCTCTTCTCTCTTCTCTTACATGTTTTTTCCAGATTTTTCAAAAAAAATTTCAGTTTTTTTTTTTATTTTGAATTTTTTTCACGTTTTTTTCCAGATTTTTTTTTTTTAATTTTGAATTTTTTTTTCAGACTTTTAAGTTTAGGTTATGGTTGTGGTTAATTTTCCAGATTTTTTTTAAAAAATTTCAGGTTTTTTTTTAAACAAAAATTTCCAGATTTTTTAAAAAAAATTCAGTTTTTTTTCTTTTTTTTGGTTGAAATTTTTTTAAAAAGGTTTGGATTTGAGTTTTGGTTGTGGTTGTGCTTAAAAAAATTTTGGATTTGAGTTGTGATTGTGGTTGTGATTGTGATTGTGGTTGTGGTTGTGATTTAAAAAAGGTTTGGATTTGAGTTGTGGTTATTGTTAAGTTTGAGTATTGTTTGTTTTTAAAAATTCAGATATTGATTTGCTCAAAAAATTTTTCAGAAATTTCAAGTTTGAGTATTATAAGTTTGAGTATTGGTTGTGGTTGTGATTTTAATTTTTTTTCCAGACCGGTGTGTTTAATTGTGTTACTAGTGACCAATTAAACACAACACAATTAAACACACTAGGTGTAAACCAATTAAACACACTGGAGAACCCAATTAAACACACCGGACTAATTAAACACACCAGGCAAAATGAATTAAACACCAAACTAATTAAACACACCAGACCACCAATTAAACACACAGGACAAAATGAATTAAACACACCATAGAAAAACCAAATGAATTAAACACACCATAGAGACCGGACTAATTAAACACACCAGCCACCAATTAAACACACCAGACAAAATGAATTAAACACACCAGATAAAATGAATTAAACACACTGGATTAATTAAACACACCAGATCACGAATTAAACACACCAGACAAACGAATTAAACACACCAGACAAAATGAATTAAACACACCGGACTAATTAAACACACCAGACCACCAATTAAACACACCAGACAAAAACAATTAAACACACCAGGCAAAATGAATTAAACACACCAATGCAAACCAATTAAACACCCTAGGCCAAACCAATTAAACACCTCAGTGCAAATCAATTAAACACACCAGTGCAAACCAATTAAACACCCTAGACCCTGGTGTGTTTAATTTTTTTTGCCCTAGTGTGTTTAATTAGTGGTCTGGTGTGTTTAATTAGTCTGGTGTGTTTAATTCATTTTGCCTGGTGTGTTTAATTAGTTCGGTGTGTTTAATTGGTGGTCTGGTGTGCTTAATTTTTTTTGTCCTGGTGTGTTTAATTGTTTTTGTCTGGTGTGTTTAATTGGTGGTCCGGTGTGTTTAATTAGTCCGGTGTGTTTAATTCATTTTGTCTGGTGTGTTTAATTCGTTTGCCTGGTGTGTTTAATTCGTGGTCTGGTGTGTTTAATTAGTCCGGTGTGTTTAATTCATTTTATCTGGTGTGTTTAATTCATTTTGTCTGGTGTGTTTAATTGGTGGTCTGGTGTGTTTAATTCATTTTGCTTGGTGTGTTTAATTCATTTGCTTGGTGTGTTTAATTCGTGGCTTGGTGTGTTTAAACAAAATAAAATCTGAAAAGTTTGTTTGAAAAAAATCAAATCCGAAAAATCTATTTTTTTCAACAAAACTCAAACCCAAACACAACTCCCACCATTCATAAAAACAACAACAACCCAAACTTAAATACAACCACAAATCAACAACTAACACTTAAATCCAAACCTATTTTTAAATCTGAAAATTTTTCAAAAAAAAAACTGAATTTTTTTAAAAAATCTAGAAAATTTCTCAAATCTGAAAATTTTCCTTTAAAAAAACCTGAATTTTTTTAAAAAAATCTGGAAATAAAAAGGAGAAAGAGAAAGGGAAAGAGAAGAAGAAGAAGAAGATGATGATGATGAACTTATGAGAGAGAGAGAGAGAGAGAAGACGTGAAAGAGAGAGGAGGAGAGAGAGAGAAGGAGAGAAAGAAGAAAGAGGCGTGAGAAAATGTGTGAGAGAGAGAGAGGGATTTTTTTTTTGTAAAGATGGGCAATCTTGTCCAAAAAGTGGAAATTTTGACAAAAACAATACAAATCATAATCTTGGACAAAAACAGTAAAGACACTAATTTTTTGGCTAGTTATGAAGTTGACCCTATATATATATATATATATATATATATATATATATATATATAGTGAGTCTCTCATGAGGGATCCCTTATTTTAATTTCGGTAAGGACCATGATGAAAACACATCGACTTTAATGAATTTTAATCTGAATTTTTTTATGGATGATGATTTCAATGAAATCTGCATATGAAAAAAATTTGAGAATTTTTCGAGTACTAGAACTATTTATCCAAATTTTTTTAAATATGAAGGCATCGAAAAATATACAAAATATAGGAAAATTCAAGAAAAATAGTTCTAGTACTCGGAAAATTCTTAAAAAAATTTCGTATGTAGATTTCATTGAAATCATCATCCACAAAAAAATTCAGATTAAAATTTATTAAAGTCGATGTGTTTTCATCATGGTCCTTACCGAAATTATAATAAGGGATCCTTCATGAGAGATTCACTGTATATATATATATATATATTCTCATAATCGATCAAAAGAAAGGCAATGCCATTTTTTCCAAGGGTGCGGATATTGACACCCATAAATATAATAAGCATACCAATATTTATAAGTACACCCATGTCTACAATTTAAAATTAAAACATTACTAAAAACACACATTTAATGCCAATAGTACCCTTATTTAAATAAATGTTTTCATTTTAACACAATTTATTTATAAATCTTCTTAAGTTATTAACACACCCAATTTCACAAATTATAAATTCTTAAGTTCTCCATGCTCGAAAACACAGTCCGGAGAAATCTTAAATTCTTAAATTTCGAGAAATAAAGACAGTTTATAAATCAATTTTATTACAAACACATTCATCACTAAGTGTCTCCATTGACTTGCTCTTCCAATCACCATAACCCTTTTCTTGTAATTTATTCTTCTTTAATTATATACAATTTTCAAATTTTATTTGATCAGAAATTTAAATTGACGAAAGAAAAAATATCCAAAAAAGATTGGGAGGTTTCGATAATTTTTGCTAAGATTGTTTTTGTTTAATCTTATGCCTTATATTCTTGTTTGTATAAATATGCTTAGCCGACATGTTTATTGAACAAGCAAAACATGTTTATGTCTCAGTTGTTAATTCTTCCTACTCCTACTACTTATTCACTAATTTACAAAATAAATAAACTAAAAAAAAAATAAGAGAGAAAAAAGAAACAAGAGAGCTCCCAACTAGGAAGATTGGTGTCCTAGAAATAATAATCAAAACATGTATCTATCTAAATGAATTTCTTCTAATGGGGGCTGCTGAAACAAAGTTTCATTTCCATACGATGATTGCGATTTACTGCCTAACCTTGTTTCTCATCTCCAATATCCTCTTGTGAGAATTTGAGTGCACTGCTGGAACAAAGGTAGGACTTGCAGTTGGTCGGTAC
The DNA here is from genome assembly GCA_030490815.1 of Acer saccharum. Classification (NCBI taxonomy): domain Eukaryota; kingdom Viridiplantae; phylum Streptophyta; class Magnoliopsida; order Sapindales; family Sapindaceae; genus Acer; species Acer saccharum. Next base: position 60,778,205 of record CM059867.1, read on the forward strand.
TCAAGAAGAAGGCGGCCAGACATGTAACGAACTCCACATGCATTGATAGAGTTCATAACAAATAAATAAATAAATAAATACGTACATCTATATGATCAGAGTCATCTGGAAATTCTTTTTTCATTACTTTATTATATATGATAATGGGAGATTTTAATACTTGAAAAAGAATTAGGGTTTAATTAGGGTTTTGTTTTTTAATTTTTTAATTTTATTTAATTTTATTTTTTTATAATAAAGTGATATAGTTGAAGATATGAGTGTAATTAATGGGTGTACATAATATTTGGTTTATTTTTAATGAAAATAATTTGTGCTTATTGGTAAATTCCGATTGGGATATTTTTGTACTTAAAATTTTTATTAAAATATGGAGAGCTTCTCCTTACAATCCATAAATTATCTATTCACACTCCAATTTAATTTTTTTTATTAATGACAATTTTAGCTTAAATTAAAATTACTAAACAAGACAAAAAAAAAAAAAAAAAAAAAATTAAAGACACTCCAAACTAATTAAATTATTAAAAAAAAAAAATTCTCTCTCCTAAATCATTAGATTAAATATTCCATATTAAACTCTCTTTTCTAAATTTGTTATTACTATATTAAACACTCTCTCCTAATTAATCTCTCTCCATTTTTCAAAAAAAAAAAAAAAAAAAAAAAAAAAATCATATTTCCATACTTTCTATCAATCTCTGATTAATAGTTAAAGAAAAAATAACTTATGAATATTTTAGTTTTTTTAGGTAATTACATACCTATATGAGTAACAAAAAGCATTTTCATATTTCGATTTTTTTTTATTTTATTTTTTTTTATAGTATATACATACATATAGTTCATAAAAATCAAGCTTATTAGTAAGTTTTTTTTTTTTTTTTTTTTTCTTAACTGTTAGTCTTGCTTGAGAAACAATGGAGATAAAAAATTAGAGATATGTATTGGAGGAGAGAGAGTTTAATATGGTAATTAAAAATTTAGGAGAGAGTATTTAATATGTAATAATTAATCTAATGATTTAGGAGAGATAATTCATTTTTTTAATAATTTAATTCAAAAAAGATAAAAAGGATAATTCTGTAACAAAATGAAGTGTCTTTAGAATTTTTTTAAATTTAAATTTTGATAATGGAGTGTTTTTAGAAAAAAAAAAAGTGTAAAAAGAAAAAAATTGGATTGTCAAAAGAAACTCTCTAAAATATGGGTGTGCTTATCATATTTATGAGTGTCAATATCAGTACCCTTTTTCCAATTCTCTACCTCTCTCCATATGGTATTAGAGCAATAAGCTCCAAGGCCTCTCTCTCTTCTCAGTGTCCCTCCTTCCTCATGCCAAAACCTCCACCGATCAACCAGCCCGTCATTGATCTAGAAACAATGGCAGGCCAAAATTCTATAATCACCATCCCAAACCACAATGAATCCTCCAAACCACTCATAGCAATCAACATCTCAACCCAAAACACCATCAAGCTAACCACCACAAATTATCTTTCATGGCAACTCCAATTTCATGCCATCCTTATCGGCTATAACCTTGAAGGTTTCATTGATGGCTCTCACCGCTGCCCTCCTACAACCATCACAACGAACGGGGTAGCTTCTCTAAATCCTGAATATCAGACATGGGTTCGTCAAGATAAACTAATTTTTAGTGCTCTTGTTGGATGGATCTTTGACCGGGGTAATCATCCCACTAATTACCAGGGCCACCATATCTCATTAAGCATGGACAACTCTCGCCAATACATATGCCAAACCTACTTGGGGCCACATTAAGCAAATCAAGGATCAACTCAAAACAGCTACAAAAGGATCCCAAACCATACCGGATTATATGCAATTTATCAAAGGCCACGTTGACGAACTTATTGATGAGGAGGATCTTATTGAGAAAATCCTAGACGGCCTCGATGATGACTACAAATCAATTGTTGATGATGCCAATGGCCGTAAAACCCTAATCACCTTTGAGGAACTTCCATTAAAAATTAATCAACAAGGAACTCTCGTTGTGACACTCGCAATCTACATCGACACCACTTCCGGCAACAGCCAATCTGGCCAATTCTCGTAACCACAACTAGCGCCCACCTCCACCTCATAACAACTGGCGACCCTCTCCACCCAACAACAACTGGCGCACTCCATCCCTTGCAGTCCATAATGCTGGACCACAATCATGACTCATCAGAATGATCGATGGTAAAATAAGATAAAGATCGATAGGTCGCCTATGCCTACACGAGCAAGTTCGCTTTGGATATAAGACTTACGGTTATGGACGATACTCAGCTTAACAAAAACATTGAAGCCCCCGTTCAGACTTGGCCTTTGAGCCCAATTAGGCTTAAAATTACAGTTTGCTCCAGCCCGTTCTGACCCATTTGACATCTCTTATCAGGGGAGTTGTCCTTTGTGTAATCATGGGTATATTGTGATTGCTCTTTAATGCAAGTATACAACTTTGAACACTCAATTATGGACCAAATTCTTAAATCTACGTGCTCAAAAGAGAAGTATTTATGATTTCGGTCCTATACGATTTCCACATTGATTTTCTCACATTGCTATCATAATCTTAATTAGCAAACTGAAAATTGAGAATATACAACGAGCTTATAAATTGTACAATAACACGAAATGCACACTCAAGTGTGGAGTGGAATCCGTGGATTCTCACATTTTCTCAAAATAAAAAATAAAAAAAAGGGTGTGGTGGAGAAAGATACATTGACAATTTTTTTCTGAAATCAAAGTTGTGTGGTCCATTCCAGTTCATTGACTAGACTCTAGACAGATCCCAATATATAAATCGGTGACTGTGACTGAACCCAAAATTGGAACAACATATAAGTTGTTGGAAATAAAGTCATAACTTTTTTTTTTGAAAAATTCATCTTTTATAAAGAGTGATGCTATTGGCACACCCACTCATGATCTATTTATCCCCCATTTTTAAATTTTTTGATTTAATTATATAAAATTAAATGGTTTTATTTTTTGATTTATTTCCAAGATTACCCTTTTACATATTTTTTAAACCTAATACACCCCATATATTTTTTCAATATATATATATATATACTTCATCTCTAATCTTTATATATAATTTTCTCATCCATTCGTAGAATTTTTTTTTTCTCTTATTTCATGGTGAAACTATCCTTATTAGATGCAGTTTTTTTTTTTTTCCTTTTCTTTTTCTGTAATTGATTGGATTGTTGGTGGTAGATTGTGAGTGTGAAATTGATCGTCTCATGATTTTTTTGAACGATTGAGTTAGGGTTTTGGTGTCCTTGTGTTTTGTTAGAGATTAGATTTTCTTGGTTGTGATTCTTGGTGCGATTTCGTGTTTGTGTTTGTGTTTTTGTTTTTGTTTTTGTTTTTGTTTTGTTTTTTTTTGTTTTTTTTTTTTTTTTTGTATATAACATTAAACTAACTTTGGAAGTTACATAATAAAATCTATAAAAAAATTGATATAAATCATAGAATGCATAGAAGATTTGAAAGAAAATAAACCGAGAGAAAAAAAAAATAGCTAATATGGATATGGATTTTGAAAATAAAAACAAAACAAATATGTGAAACAATAAAATCAAAAAAAATATTAAACATGGGAAACATGAGATCGAAATCTGAAAGAAAATATAAATAAAAATAGTAAACATTAAATAATTTGAAATAATCTATGTCATTAGGGTTTTGAAATAAAGAAAGTAGGGGGTTTTATTAGTTTTATTTTGTGCAGCATTTTTTTAATAAAAATTGTATGTCTCTTTAAGTAATTTGATAAAGAAAAAAAAAAATACTAAATAATTTTAAAAGTAGGGTATAAATAGTTCAGCAGTGGGTGTGCCAATAGTACTACTCTTTATAAAAGGCAACTACTGGGAGCCACATAAACAAACCAAGTACAAACAACAAAACACAAAAGCCACACACCCACAGCTGACAGCGTACACAATCACGCCCAACACCACACCCAGAAAGGCAAAACAAGCACAGAAACAACCCCGAAAGCAACAACCCCAAAAACAACTAGAAAGACTTTAACAAAAGAAATACAGAGAATCAAAGCACCCCCAGCACTGTCCACAAAACAATCAGCCATCCATGCTCCATTCCACCAGATCCTCATTTGCCAACGAACCCCTCTTAGCCAAGTTGTCCGCAAAGGAATTAGAGGCTCTAGAGCGAAAAACAACCGACAAACGTGCAAAGCCTTCAAGCATTCCTTAATGTCGACAATAGTTTCCCAATTATCAAGAATTGCCAATACCCTCACCAAGCACCCACGAAACTGCGACTTTCGAATCACTGACCAATAATATTTCCATATCACCAAAAAGTCATAACTTTTTGTGCAATTTGTTTTAAATTTTGTGTATGTTTTTGGTCAAAATATTTGACTTATTACGAAGATTTTATTTTTGTTTGCTTGTTTGGTACTTGGTAACAATTTTCTTCGATTTCTCCACCTTCACGTAATAAAATATTGCATAAATTAACTCACATTCTATCTTGGATCTTATAACATATGTATAGAAAAGAAGTTAGATAGATTTTAATGAACTAATCATTCACAAAAAAAATTATATCAAAATTTATAAAAAATAAATGTGATTTCATTAAGGTCATTACCGAAATTAAAATAAGGATCCCCGAAATTACTATATGTATATATATAATGATTTGTAGCGCATAAATTTCAGTTTCACAAGATGATTTTGTTAGCAGTAACTCAAAGCATTGCTCAACAGCCACAAAACAAATGATAATAAATGTTTATGTAGAAAAAATAAGATGGAAGGAGAAAATAAATCCAATCACACACAAAACACAAGATTTATGTGGAAACCGAAGAATAGAGAAAAACCACGACCGTCAGGACGACAAGAGAAATAATCCATTATGTAGCAAATTTGTACAACTATACACTCAAGATTCTCACTCTAAACCCCAAACCCAATTACAACCAATGCCTACATCTTTGCTCTTTACTCTGGCTCTAGGCACACTAATAACATAGAATTACAATCTATTTATACAAGAGCACTAGGGAGTTTAAGACCCACAAGTAAACCCTTTTCTTCAGGCACAAAACTTCTCATGTTCCACATACAATCCTTTTTCTTTATGTACAAGACTTTCATGTTTCGTATGAAGACAACTCTTTTCCTTTTCTGTTTTCTTTTCTGCTTAAGCTTTCCCATTTTCACGCATCACGTCATTACCGCGGTTTGCAACCTACGCCCTACACGGCGGTTAAATCTCTGGACTTGACTGTGGTTGACACCGCTGCCTATGCACCCCTTCCGAAATCTGATTCTTTAGCTTCTTCAGTCTTCAAAGCCTCCCTCAAACAAGATCTCTGACTTCCAAACGTTTCTCACATCTCTAAGAAATTTCCACATTGGTTGAATCTGTAAGCAATTATAATTATTAAAGTAAATACATGTAAACTATTATACATTTGAACTTAATGTTAAATGAAAGATCTAGAATCACACATTGTTTCACATATAAAATAATCACGTTAATTTTGTAAGATAATAACTTACGTACCTTGATCCATGGAAGAAAACATTTTGACAACAATCGTTTCTCTCCTCCTTAACCTTTATACTTTAAACTTTTATGTGTTATTTCGAATATCAGAACTAATGGGAGTTCTGATTTATATAAATGTCGGAGAGAGGACGAGTGTTTCTCACATTTAGTTTAACGCAACAATTAATTCCCATAAAATTAATGTTACGTTGAGAAATAGTTTCTCAAACCAATACATCGGCCTGTGCATAATTTGGATAATTAATCCTTCATTAACTCAAGACTTCATTAATTTAAGAATTAATTTGATAACTTACTAGATTTATCTTAAAACAAGCCCTAAAATTGGATTGAAGTGCTTAATGAGACTAAGTGAGAATATTGAGTGGTCTAAGAAGGTTGCATCAATTCCCTAGTGCTTTCTCTCATACATTCACTTCTTGTGTGTTCTTTGTTGTGTTAGTTTAGTTTTAAGTAACAAGTTAGCATTTTTATTTCCCAAGTTTGCATTTTTATTTTACAAGTTTGCATCTTTAATCAATTGCAAGAAACCAAACCATTTTCCAAACCCAAAGCATTATGCAATTTAATTTTCACACTTAGATTAGATTTTTCCTAGACTAAGTAGTTTCAACCGATTGAATCACCGATCCCAGTGAACGAACTTTGATTTAAATTGGTAAAATCTTTACTGCATCACAACTTTTGTCAATACATATGCTAACCTAACCAAGGCCACATCAAGCAAATCAAGGATCAACTCAAAACAGCTACAAAAGGATCCCAAACCATATCAGATTAGATGCAATTCATCAAAGGCCGCGCTGACGAACTTGCAATATTAGGAAAACCAATTGATGAGGAGGATCTTATTGAGAAAATCCTAAACGGCCTCGATGATGACTACAAATCGATTGTCAATGTTGTCAATGGCCGTGAAACCCTAATCATCTTTGAGGAACTCCATGAAAAATTAATCAACAAGGAACTTTTTCTGTGTCACTCACAATCTACATCAACACCATTTCTAGCAATAGCCAATTCGGCCAATTCTCGAACCATAAATGGTGCCCACCTTTACCTCATAACAACTAGCGACCCTCTCCACCCAACAACAACTGGCGCACTTCATCCCCTACGGTCCGCAACGCTGGACCACAATCCATGACTCCTCAGAATGATCAACCACCATCTAAACCTTATCTTGGTCGTTGTCAAGCTTGTGGTGTTCAAGGCCACACTGCAAAGCGCTGCCCTACTTTTCAATTGTTGGCCACACTGCAAAGCGCTGCCCTACTTTTCAATTGTTGGCCACGACTCTTACGGCTCCATTTCCTACCCCGGCTCCACGTCCTTAGACTCCATGGCAACCTTGTGCTCACTTTACTACCACCACCAATCCCGACACTCCATATTGGCTTCTGGACAGTGGAGCATCTCACCATGTCACCTTTGACTTGGGAAATCTCTCCCTCCATACTCCATATACTGGCTCCAACGATATTGTGATTGACGATGGCACAGGAATTCCCATTTCCCACACCGATTCCACCTCTCTTACCACTCTCTATCGTTCATTTTCTTTAAATAATGTTCTTTGTGTACCTACTATGTAAAAGAATCTTATTTTTATATCCCAATTTTGCATCTGTAATAAGGTTTCAATAGAATTCTTACCCTCTGTGTTTCAAGTGAAGGAATCTACATACGGGGGCAATCCTTTTGCAGGGCAGGACTAAAGATGGCGTGTACAAGTGGTCGATCTCCGAGCAGGACTAAAGATGGCGTGTACAAGTGGTCGATCTCCTCAGTCAAGTCTCCTCTTTTAGTTGCCTTTTCAAGTCTCCTTCTAGTTCTAATTTTTTTTTTTATTCGAATCAAGAACTCTAGGTTCTTATTTTTATGTTTGCAAACTTCTGATTGCTAAATAAATGTGCCATCTTTTTTCTTTGAGAAAGGATTCAAGCATGATATAAATTAAATAAGAAATGGTAGAAGAAGATATTACATAAAATTATGGAACCATAAATAAATTCATGGATATTAATCTTACTTTCAGATGCGGAAGATCCAAATCAATGGCAAAATCCACATAGAATACTTAAAAGATTAATTGAATGAATATAGTAGAGAAAGAAGTTATATAAAAGAATTCTTCTCCTTACCATACTAGCTTCATGTTGATAACATGTTATAAATTAAAGCCTAAAAGCAAGAATACAGAATAAAACACTAAACAAGAGAGAGAAATAGAGGGAGAAAGCACTAGTCAATCTTATTACACATGAATGATCACATAATAGGTCTATATATAGTCATATGGAGGATTATCTCTACAATTGATATATCTCTTAAATTACAAGATAATGACTAATAATTATTTAGGTGATGGTGATAAGTCCATATTATCATAGCATGGGGTTTATTTATAAACCAAAGATTTTAAAAATATTATAATGGTGTACTTACAAAAGGGGTGTACATACAATTTTTAAGGGTTGCCAATATTAGTGGTGGCCATGGTTCCGGTTTAACCGACGGTTTTGTCCGCGGTTTAACCGGAACTATATGGACCAAACTGGACAGAAAATCGAAAATCGAAACCGGTGGTTTCAAAACCGATTTTCCAGTTTCAGTTTCGGTTTGGGGGGTGCCAAAACCAGACCGAAACCGTCAGTTTAACCGTCGGTTTCGGAACCAGTTTAACCGCCGGTTTTTCATATTAAAAAAATATATATATATATTAACCAACCAATCAGACGTTGTCGCGTGGCAGCGTCTTTTAAAAAAAATTACCGTTGACAGTGAAAGTTTAAAAAAAAAAAAAAAAATTTAACCCACCAATCAGACTCTGCCACGTGACAGCGTCTTTAATATATATTACCGTTTACAGCGACCGTTTAAAAAAAATAAAAATAAAAAATAACCCATCAATCAGACTCTGCCACGTGGTAGCGTCTTTCAAAAAGTTACCGTTGAAAGCGATCGTTTGAAAAAAAAAAAAAAAAAATTGGACCAATAACAGATTGACACGTGGCACACAGTTTGAAAAAAAAAAATTACATTTGGCCGTTGGGCAGTCATCAGACGACCATTCTGATGACCCCAACGGCCATGCATATATTTTTTTTTTACCCTTTAATTTTTTCTATTTGCAAAGCCACCCCTTTCTATTATACTATAAATACTCCCTAACACTTCATTTTTCTTCACACCACTCTCATTCTCTCAACTTCTCTCAATCTCTCTCAATCTCAAATTCTCAATTCTCTCTACATTTACAATTTTCTTTAATTCTCATATCATATATTAATTATTTATTCTATTTTTTTCTAGCATACAATATATATTTCTTATATTTTTTACCATCATATATTTTTTTTCACCACTATTATTCTAACAATATTATTTTTTTCAATCATATATATATATATATATACACTTGCTTACCACTATTATTTCAATAATATATATTTTTCATTCAAATATTTTTTTTTTAGTTGCTTACCACTCTTATTCCAAATTTCCAACAATATATTTTTTTCAATCATCTATTTTTTTTTACTCTGTTACCATTATTATTCCAACAATCCAACGATTTTTTCTTAACATATATCTATATTTTATTATTATTAATTTTTCAATGGCAAGTGGAAGTGGAAGTGGGGGAGATGGTTCAAGAAATGTGAACAGAGGAAAGGGCGCAATGCAAAACTTGTTGGAAACCATTGGTGATGCTGTCACTTACGACGATGTGACTTTTCACCAGTTCCTTCAAGATCGATTTGGATCCGATCACCCTTTTAGTCCTAATCCCCCTCTAATAATTCCCGAGTTCGACAGACTCGACCCCACTCACAATACCCCCAATACTAATGAAAATGTATCTAACCCCCCACCCCCTTCGGATGATTTTTTTGCTGGTGAAGGTGAAGAAAAAATGCCGACGAAGTCTGATCTCTTCAAAATGCATATGAAGAAAACTAAGTTACAAGATGGATCTTTCCATATACAGTGCAATAACTGCACCAAAACATACAATGTTCCAAGAAACTTCGGATATGGCACGTTATAGACCTATGTCAGAAAAACTCACCCGTCCGAATTCGCGAGTGCAAATAACCAAGCCCAAATCGCCAGGTACGCAACCTCTTCTAATCAATTATTTCATTACACGTCTTAAAAAAATAGAGAACAATTAGCATTAATGGTTGCAACTGAACACTTACCTTTTGGTTTTTGTGAGAAAGTAGGTTTTGTTAATTATTGCCAAAATGCATTAAATCCTGCAATGCAACGTGTTCCTAGATCCACTCTCACACGTACACTAAATGCCATTTACAAAAAAGAAAAAAACAATTTGAAAACATTTTTTGAACAATTTCAAGGTCGCGTTTCCGTATGTGCCGACATATGGACCGACAATTTTGGTAGTCATTCATATTTGGGTGTCACATGTCATTATATGGACAATGACTAGGATATGCAAAAAAGAATTCTTGCATTTCGTGTTTTCAATGACTCGCATTCAACTCAAAATATTTTTCGACTCCTTAAAATCATTTTTCAAGAGTATGATATATTAAACAAAAATTTTTGCTATTGGCTTTGATAATGCTGCAAGCAATACCACATCTATTCCTTACTTACGGGAGTTGTGCAATCCCTATTTTTGGGGTAAATTATTTCATCAACGTTGTGCATACCATGTTTTAAATTTGTGTTTTCAAGCTGGATTAACAGAGTTTTATGCTTTTATTAGACCAATTAGAGATAGTATTAACTATATTTGGAGGTATAACAAAATAATGAAACAATGGTTAAAGTATTGCTCTCTGAATAATATACGTCCTAAAAAATTTTCTCATGACATTACCACTCGTTGGAATTCAACTTATAAGTTGCTTAGTGAAAGTGTTGAATATAAGGATTTATTAGTTTCTTTTATTAATTATAACGTTCCTTCAATTTCTCTTGAATTGAACCATTGGGATGTATGTATAAAAATTCTTGAATTGTTACGTGTTTTTAATAATGCTACCATTGCTTTATCTAGTGTTTACTATCCCACTACTCATTTATTTCTTACTCAAAGTGTTAATATTGCTGGTGCATTTAATGATTGTAAATTGGATGTTCAATTGAGTCCATGTGTTGCTGCCATGAAAACAAAATGGGTTTCATATTATGGGGAGATTCCAAAGATTTACTTGCTTGCACCGTGTTTTGATCCACGCTTTAAATTAGATTGTTTGCAGGATTATTTAAACAATTATTACAAATGTTTAGATTTAGAGGTTGATATTCTTCATTGTTGTGCTTCCGTTAAAACTTTGCTTTATGAATTATACAATGAATATGTTAGAATGTATGGTCAGTCTTTCAACTTGCCGGTTTCACAACCCCAACCCACATCTAGTGGTAGTAGTTCTTCCGCAAAATTTCAATTAAGGGGTTTGGGGGATCGACTGTTTTCCCAAAGATCTAAAAAATTATGAACACCTTCTTCATCCTCATCTGCCTCTAAGCTTGACCGATATTTAGAAGACAATCATATATTTCCAGATGACGAATTTGATCTCCAGGTTTGGTGGAAGAGTAATCAATAGGATTATCCAATTTTGGTTATTATTGCCAAACAAATTCTTGGAACGCCGATTTCTACAGTTGCTGTGGAACAAGAATTTAGTGCAGGTGGAAATATTTTGGACCCAAGACGGTCAGCTATGTCTCCACAATCATTTGAAATCCAGGCGTGTGTTGATGATTGGACAAAGGCAAAATATAGACAACAAGAACTCCAACCGGATATAGTGAACGACTTCTTCGAAGGTGACCAAACCATGGGAATGGAAGGCAGCAAATAGATTCCGTTCCAACTTTCAACCTCCAACACCGAGCAACTAATTAAAGGTAAAAGAACTACGTGGCCTTTGATTCCTCTACATTGGTGGAGGATACGTAGGCAGCTTAATTGTGGTAAAAAAATTAAGTGCAAGGTTGGTATTTTTTTATTTTTTTTTAATTTTAACTTTGTTACATTGTAATATTGTATATTTGAATTCAAACCTTCAAGGCTAATTTTTTGTTTTTTTTTTTATTTTAATTTTTTGTTATTTATTAATAAATGTCAATTTCTTTTCTTTTAGATATTGTGAAATACTTAAATACATCAATGAAAATGTTTGTAAATGTTTTTTTTTATTTACAACTTTATGATTTTATATTAGTCAAGATTTTGATTTTATATTCAATTTACAATTTACAAAATACAAACAAGCTTTACCAAAAAAACCAAAAACCAACAAAAAAAAAAAAAAAAACCGAAACCAAAAAACCACCGGTTATAAACTGGAAACCAAATCAGTTTTCCGGTTTCGGTCTCGATTTTGGTTTTAGTGAGTTCTCAAACCGAAACCGAACCTTGGCCAAGATTAGTCGCAACGAACTATAATTTTTAGAGTGGTAATATTGGGCCCGGCCCAATATTACCACTCTAAAAATTATAGTTCGTTACGACCCGTAGGTGAGTTGTCCTTTGTGGAATCATGGGTATGTTGCGATCACTCTTTAATGTAACTTTGAACACTCGAATTATGGACCGAATTCTTAAAAATACTTGCTCGAAAAAGAGGTATTTATGATTTTGGGTTGGATACTATTTCAACATTGATTTTCCTACATTGCTTTCATAATCCTAATTAACAACTGAAATTTGAGATTATGCAACAAGCTTATAAATCGAATAATATCACGAAATGCACACTCAAGTGTGGAGTGGAATTCCGTAGATTCTCACATTTTTTTCATAAAAAGAAGCTGTGGTGGAGAATAATACATTGACAAATTTTTCTCAGAAAACAAAGTTTTGTGGTTCAGTCCAGTTCATATATAGTTGCATTTACTAGACCGAAGACAGATCCCAATATATAAATCGGTGACTGTGACTGAACTCAAAGTTTGAACAAAATATAAGTTGTTGGAAATAAAGTCACATCTTTGTATGCAAATTGTTTTAAATTTTGGTCTTAATAATTGGACTTACTACAAAGATTTTTTGTTTGTTCGTTTGCAATTTTCTTTGATTTCTCCGCCTTCACTTAATAAAATATTGCATAAATTAACTCACATTCTATCTTGGATCTTATAACATATGCCCCAAAAAGAGGTTATGTCGGCAGCCTACTGACAAGCCTCTTACAATGAGATTGTGAATTCCGTATGACGGGTCATTTACATTTGTATCAATGAGATTATAAATTTGGTCCAATGATAAGTCTTTCACACCCGTATTATTGGAATTGTTTAACAATAATTCTCCCACACATGTATCAATGAGATTATGAGTTTAAATAATGACTTTTTCGAATTCGGCAAACTAAGAAAAACACTAGGAATGAAAGCTTTTTGTCACCTAGGAGCTGGCATGCATTGATTTTATGTGGAATATGTGGAGGCAATCAAGTTTAAAATAACACAAGGCATGGGACCAATGTTGAGTCACTTTATACAAATATTTGTTAGGAAAATAGGCATGTGAGACAAGTTAATGGAGGGGTGTCAAGTGATATATATATATTTATTAGAAATGACATATTTTTCCTTCTGAAAATTTTATGGGTATTATGTGTAATGTCATTTTATATCTCATTAGAAATGATAACCTTTTCAATAGGTTTATTCTGTAAACCTTTTTCTCGTTATCATTTACAAACATCCACTCATGGGGTATGTTTTGATATCTCATGAATATAATTATATTCAAATTTACTCTCTTAATATTGCTCTTTTAGGAGCAAGTACAAAATGGATAAAATATCATTTTCAATCACATTATACGTGATATTAGGATTTTAAATCCTTTTATGATGCTCACAACATCCTGCTTGGATATGTAGTTTTCTTCCTCAAATGAATGGCATGTAAACATAGCACTTCATAAATATGAGATAAAACAAACTCATTAATCATATTGATTTTTCGAACTTCCGATTTGCCCATGAACTGCAAATTCATATATAAAATTCAGAAAACTTCAAATTTTGAATGGAAATCACAATTGGACTTTCCAGATGAAAAAATCATAATTTGATCAAATTCAAAACTGCTAGTTCTGATAAACTTTGATATTTAAATTTTAATATCACCATTTAAATTGAATTCAGATCTTCAAGTTTGATTAGAATTTCAGGTTCAAAATGTAACACTTTATATTCAAGTTCATGACTTCCAGTTATATATTTAATTTGAATTTGAAACTTCATGTTCCAAATAATAAAGTATGGCATTTATGTATAAAACAATGAATTAATGGAATTTAAAATTCATAACTTCAGGTTCTGATTGGTTTACAAAACCGCGCCAACTTATAATAATAAACCCAACAACTTCATGTTATTGTTAGTCGGTCTAGCTGATTTCATATATTGCGTATAAATAAATAAATACGAATATTTAAAGAGTATAATAAATAAATCCTGAACTATATATAGGTTCTGTCGATACAGCCGTACCCAGTCTCTATTAACACAGACGTAGCCAGTCTTATATATTACGTATAAATAAATAAATACGAATATTTAAATGAGTATAATAAATAAATCCATAACTATAGGTTCCGGTGACACAACATAAGTAAGTCTCGTATATTGCATATAAATATATAAATACGAATAATGAAAAGTATGTAAATAAATAAAAAAAAAAAAAAAATCTCTCTCCTAGAAATCCCAAATTACTTAAATACATAAATATATGTGATGTGAATAAATGAATTAACAAATAAATAAAGTGAGAAAGACACGAGAGAAACTTTTACATAGGGATGGCAATGGATCGGATCGGGGATGGATACCCCATTATCCATCCTCGTATCCGTTTGAAATATGTATATCCATCCCCGTATCCATCCCCGCATCTAAATGAGCGGGACGGATTCGGATAATCAGCGAATTTAGATAACAATATCCATCCCCGCTCCGTCTATATCCGTATCCAATGAAATATATATATATATATATATATATATATTGTTATAATTTATAAAAGAAAAATGTAACTAACGTGTATAATGGTACCTTTTATCCTATTTAAAAGGGTGAAACAAGTACATCAAATCCAATAAAGTTCAAATAAAATAAATTCAACAAACGAAAAAAAAAAATCACATAAAACTTTACTATTTAATTTTCTCCAACAACTTAATAAAAAACCATAAATATTCTCATTCTTCCATAACCACGGTCCATACGACAATCAAGGTAGTCTCAACTCTTTAGGTTTTCGGCCGCTTACTTTAGAAAAATAGCTTTTAGGGTTTTGATGATAAAAAAATTAATAATAACTTATATAATTAAAATTAATAATTATATTCCTTCAAAAAAAATTAATAATTATATAATAATTTTTTATATTTTTAAAATATTAAAATATTAAAATATACAATGGATCCGGATGGGGATGGATATCCATAGACGATATCCATCCCCATATCCGAAAATTAAACGGATATTAGAATCGTATCCATCCCCGCTCCATCCCCGTAATAATAGTATCCATCCCCATTATAAATGGAGCGGATTCTTTCGGATATCCATATCCGTGGATAATTTTGCCATCCCAACTTTTATATCAGAAGAATCAGCTTCATTTACAATATGAAGGCCATATATATATATATATATATAGAGAGAGAGAGAGAGAGAGAGAGAGAGAGAGAGAGAGAGAGAGGAAAGAGGCTTATTGTAATTTCCCTTACTGAATTATTGTTTTGCTGCCTTGCAGGCTTACAGCGTCACACCAAAGCCCATCTAATATTGTCATTTGCAAATTCAGGCGGTGATGTCTAATCCAACAATTGCCACCCCATTTATAAGTTCCACCATCTCTCTCACACAGTAGTGACATTTGTCCACCAAATGGATCCTTCAAGTAGATGGTGGAACCGTGGAAGCCACCCAAGTAATTGAGAGTTGCACAATTACTTGCTGGCATGCAGAGAAAATCCAAAGCATGAATTAAGGGAATCCACACACACACACAAACATCAAACCATTATACAGACAACTCAATTTGATTCTGAACACTTCCCCATCAAGCCATTTTCAACAATCTCTCTCTCTCTCTCTCGTGACTTCATAGTGTGGTGGTTTTATGCACACAAAAAAAGGTAAAAAAACAGTACAGCCAAGAAAAAGAATCCAGGAATTTCTTTTTTGTTTTTTTTTAAAGAAAAAATGGCTCTGCAATTCATGAACTCAGTTTCATGCTTATCATCATCATCGTCAACATCATACAAGTACTACAGCAGGTTCATTTCTGATGATCAATCTCACAGCTTCATCAAATCTCCTTCCAGATTCTTGATGATGTCCTCCTCATCCAAGTGAGTTTTTTATTATTATTATTGCTTTGGATTTCTTGTGATGGAAATTAAATGTGTTTTCTATGTAAATTAGAGTTTTTTTATTTTTTTTCTCATGAGCACATATTATAAGCATATCTGTAGCATATTAATACACATCACTATAATTTTGCTACATAAGTAATATAACTTCAATCATAATAATACATATGGTAAAAATGTGATAATGTGTATTAGTATGTTATAATGTGTCCCTATAAAAGAAAAACTGATATGAATTACAGGATATTTTAACATTCAGATCGATTTACATTTCAATTGTTGTTCACTTCACCGGTTTTTTTTTCTTTTTTCTTTCTTCACTATAATTATTGTTTTTCCTTCTTCTAAAAATGTGTTGAATTTTGCTGGAAAATGTATTAGCTCTTATAAACTTGACCATTTTTGTTTTACTATAAAGATAATTCAATCCTAAATTTAAAATTTGATGAAAGTCTCCTCTCAACTAGCAAAATTTCTGATTGTGTTAATGGTGGAGTTAAAAGATTCTTAATCAATTCCTTGTTTGAATGTGACATATCGATACCTTTTTAGATGACATGTAAAGTTGTAAACATTCAAGCTTTTTCTTCAATATCGAGTCTTGTCTTTTTTCTACTTTGAGCTCACACTAGTCTCTGTTTGCTTTGTCAGCTGTTGTGTGTTCTTTATTTAATTTATTGATTTTTTTTTTTTATTTTTTTTATTTTTGAGGAAATAGGGGTTTTTAATCAAAAATTATAGGGACTTATTGTTTTTGTTAACAATTATCATTTTTATTATTTTTGTAAACAAATGGGCTATGAAGACAAAATTATCCCTATTTTTTTTACAAAACCTCTTCTCTCTCATTTTCACTAGATTTTTTTTTCCTCTTTCTCTCTCTCCTTTTCTGCCTAACGCCTCCTTCTTCTTCTTCTTTCTCTCCTCCTCTCTCCTCCGTCCGATCTCTTCTTCTTCTTCTTTCTCGTCATTTTCTCTCTCCTTCTTCTTCTTCTTCTCCTTCTCCTCTTTCTCTTTCTTTTTTTTTTCCAGATTTAAAAAAAAAAAATCAGATTTTTTTTAATCAAAAATTTTCAGATTTGGTGGTTTTCCGATCGTCGGTCGTCCCTCCTTCTTCTTCTCTTTCTCTTCTCTCTTCTCTTTCTCTTACATGTCTTTTCCAGATTTTTTTTTTTTAAAAAAAATTCAGTTTTTTTTTTTTTTTTTTTTGAAATTTTTTTCACGTTTTTTTTTTTAATTTCAGTTTTTTTTTTTTAATTTTTGAATTTTTTTTTTCAGATTTTAAGTTTAGGTTATGGTTGTGGTTGATTTTCCAGACTTTTTAAAAAATTTTCAGGTTTTTTTTAAACAAAAATTTTCAGATTTGAAAAAATTTCCAGATTTTTTCAAAAAAATTCAGTTTTTCTTCTTTTTTTTTTTTTTTGTTGTAATTTTTTTAAAAAGGTTTGGATTTGAGTTGTGGTTGTGGTTGTGGTTAAGTTTGAGTATTGTTTGTTTAAAAAAATTTCGGATTTTGTTTTGTTCAAAAAAATTTCCAGAAATTTCAGGTTTATTGTAAGTTTGAGTATTGGTTGTGATTTTAATTTTTTTAATTTTTTTTCTAGACCGGGTGTGTAAACCAATTAAAAACACCAGGGAACCCAATTAAACACACCAACATTATCATTAAACACACCGGACTAATTAAACACACCAGGCAAAATAAATTAAATACGGACTAATTAAATACATCAGACCACCAATTAAACACACCGGACTAATTAAACATACCGGACAAAATGAATTAAATATACCGAACTAATTAAATACACAAGACAAAAACCAATTAAACACACAAGACAAAAACCAATTAAACACAACAAGCCAAACCAATTAAACACCCCAGTACAAACCAATTAAACACCCTAGGCCAAACCAATTAAACACCTCAGTGCAAATCAATTAAATACATCAGTGCAAACCAATTAAACACCCTAGACCTGGTGTTTTTAATTAGTCTGGTGTGTTTAATTCGTTTTGCCTGGTGTGTTTAATTCGTTTGCCTGGTGTGTTTAATTTGTGGTCTGGTGTGTTTAAACAAAATGAAATTTGAAAAGTTTATTTGAAAAAAATCAAATCCGAAAAATCTAATTTTTTTTTCAACAAAACCCAAACCTAAACACAACTCCCACCATTTATAAAAACAACCACAACCCAAACTTAAATATAACCACAAATCAACAACTAACACTCATATCCAAACCTTTTTTTTAAATCTAAAAATTTTTCCAAAAAAAACTAAATTTTTTTAAAAAAATCTGGAAAATTTCCCAAATCTGAAAATTTTCCTTTAAAAAAAAACCTGAATTTTTTTTTAAAAATCTGGAAAAAAAAAAGGAGAAAGAGAATGAGAAGAAGAATAAGATGATGATGATAAACTCGTGAGAGAGAGAGAGAAGAAGGAGAGAAAAAGGAAGGAGGCGTGAGAAAATGAGAGAGAGAGGAAAAAAATTTGTAAAGAAGTGCAATCTTGTCCCAAAAGTGGATATGTTAACAAAAACAATAAAAATAATAATCTTGGACAAAAATAGTAAAGCCACTAATTTTTTGGCTAGTTATGAAGTTCTCCCTTTTTTTTTTTTTTTTCTAATTTTGGGTTGTTTAATTAATTAATTAATATGGTAGGTGCGTTTATATATTTTTGGAATATTAATTAGTTGAAGCATCATATATATATATATATAACTCTCTATCTTTGCACAATTTTATTTTGGGATAATTACCCCGATGGCCATCGAATTGATGACACACTATCAAAATGGCCACTGGATTGGAAAATTGTTCCAAAATGGTCATTTTTGGCGAACTTTGTGACATTAATGGCCATTCTATCTAATTCTATATAATTTATTCAATTCCATTCAATGAGTGGTATTTTGGTAAATAAAGGGATACCATTAATTTATTTTAGATGTCTTTCGAAAATCAATTTTTTCTTTTTTGAAAAGAATAATTATATTCAGGGTGTGTATATATATATATATATATACACCCTGAATATAATTATTCTTTTCAAAAAACAAATGAAATGGTTTGGATCAATACACGTGTCTCTTCTTTGTTTTTTAGATTTTTTAGATTATATATATATTTATGATTGTCCATCACCACGTGCACCGTAGTCTATCACATTACAAATATTTGATTGTTCTTGAGCATAATGTCACGGCCCGCTAAATCCAAATTTCGGATTCCAACCAAGGTGCCTAAAAAGCCCACAACAAGGCTAAGTGCCGGAAAACTCTAGAGATTTCCACACAATTCAAGGATGGATGGAATTCTCTAGCTACATGGAAGATTCTAGGTTGTTCTTGTACATATGTCTAGTTGTATGTAGAATAATCTAAATGATGTAGATAAGTGTATAGAATTCAAGAGGCATGTAAATAACATGTAGAGAATTCTAGATAGGTGTAGAATATTCTGGAGGCAAACCTCCACCATTGGATCAAATTGATCCCAACCGTCCATTGAGGAGGTGGACAGCTATAAATAGGTAGCACCTCTCATTTGTAAGGCATCCAAGCCAACACAAGCCATTTGTACTCAAATCTTGTAAAGCTTTTCTAATAGCAATACAAGTTTCCTTTACATTCCAACCAAGCTCTTCCAACCCTTTCCTCTAGTCTCTCTTGTGAGTTTGAGAGTGACAAGCAACACTTTAAGGCTTACTTAGCAACATTCACCCGAAAGTTGCCTAAGTGCCGCACGGGATTTCCACTGCGTAATTCTAAGCCCGTGACAGCTACAAATAATAATAATAGAAATGATGATAACAAAAGAAGTTGAAAACTCATTTCTTCTTCTTTTCTCTTCCTGTTTCGAATTTGGGCAGAGCATGAATGCTATACAGTTGGTCATTTTATAGCCAAAAAAAAAAAAAAAAATTATAGAAAAAATG
Source organism: Acer saccharum (assembly GCA_030490815.1). Taxonomy (NCBI): domain Eukaryota; kingdom Viridiplantae; phylum Streptophyta; class Magnoliopsida; order Sapindales; family Sapindaceae; genus Acer; species Acer saccharum. The sequence goes on from CM059867.1 coordinate 60,798,109, forward strand.
AATAATATTTAATGGTGTTCATATTTTGATATTGATATATTATTGATCTAAACCATTTCTTTTATTTTTTGAAAAGAATAATTATATTTAGTGTGTGTAAATATATATATATTTACACACACTAAATATAATTATTCTTTTCAAAAAAAAAAAAAATTGATTTCCAAAAAACATCTAAAATAAATTAATGTCATCCACTTATTTACCAAAATGTCACTCACTGAAAAAATTTATTTCCAAAAAACATCTAAAATAAATTAATGGCATCCCTTTATTTACCAAAATGTCACTCATTGGATAGAATTAGATGGAATTGGATGGAATAGCCATTAGTGTCACAAAGTTCGCCAAAAATGACCATTTTGGAACAACTTTCCAATTCAGTGGCCATTTTGATAGTATGTCATCAATTCGATTGCCACCCGGGTAATTATCTCTTTTATTTTTTATATTTTTCTTGATACCGAAATAGTAAAACTCTATTCGACGGTTGAGATTTGTTTTACTTTTATAAAATACTGAATAAGAGTTTTCTACCACCGTCCATTGTGGTTCAGCTTAGAAATGCTCCATGTTTGAGTCTTTAACACCGTAAGTGGTATATGTATATTAAAAAAATATTTAAATAGGAGTTTTCTAACTAAAGTTATACTATATATAGCTACTGTAGCTAGAAAATATCTTCTTTGATGGCTAGTGATATATTCATTGAACCAAACTTTCCTTGTAAAGAAAGTTTTGTTCACTCTTTATCACTTCCAATTTTTTGGTGGTGACCCTTAGGAGGACATCAACCTTTCTTTATAATTATGTCATATACACAAGGGACCAAAGTTTTTTATTTTTTATTTTTTTAGGGTTTAGGAGCCTTATTACATGTTGATTTATAACCATGCAAAAGTTTGCAACATCTTGGAAAAATTGATTTAAACCCTTTCAGTTTAGACTAATTTCAGTACTAGTTTTGAAATTCATATTAAAATATATATATATGTATATAAAAGATAGTTCCTATCCGATCTAATTTGCTAATTAAGTGACCCAAGTCGATCTATTTTTTCAAACTAATATATATATATATACAGTGGTTCTCTCATAAGGGATCCCTTATTTTAATTTCGGTAAGGACCACCATGAAATCATATCGATTTGAATGAATTTTAATCTGAATTTTTTTGTGGATGATAAGTTCGTTGAAATCTACCTATGAATAAAATTTGAGAATTTTTCAAGCACAAAAACTATTTTTACCGATTTTTTTTAAATATGAAGGCATTAGAATAATAGGCGAAATATAGGAAATTCAAGAAAAATAGTTTTCGTGCTTGAAAAATTCTCAAATTTTATTCATAGGTAGATTTCAACGAACTTATCATCCACAAAAAAATTCAGATTAAAATTTATTCAAATTGATATGATTTCATGGTGGTCCTTACCGAAATTAAAATAAGGGATCCCTTATGAGAGAACCACTATATATATATATATATATATATATATATATATAAAATAAAAAAAATAAAAAAAAGTGGGTTAAAAGATGTGTGGGGAGAGGGAGGGAGAGCAAAGCTGCAAAAGGAACTCTGGAAAAAGAGAATATAAATAATTTAGTTGCAGAAATGCATGGACTCTCTCAAGAAAGAAAGAAAAAAAAAAAAAAAAAAAAGGGGTCCTGATCATGCTTGGAGTTGGAAACCAATAACCAGGAGTGGTCGCAATGCAATAGTGGCCACCATTGGCTTTATTGCCCTTTTCATGTAATACAATTCAATGACTCCCTTCAAGTTTCAAGATAATCTTAGGTGGGGTGTAGTTGTGATTTCCACACCGACCAAAGCATTCGAATCGTTATCACCGAAGTGGTAACATAAATAAAATAAAATAAAATAAAATAATACATGTCATAAGTCTAAACATTATAAACTCAAGACATCAATTTTATCGATTTATTTAAATTATTTTTATTTTTTCAAGAAGCGACATAAGGGTTCTATCTCATCTATGATCCACTAATGTAATAAATATGGGAATATCGTCTCTATACCATTCCAAGAGCGGGGTACTATGCCCACCCCGAAAGGGGAATTTTGCCATCTCTAGTTTGGGCTCCTTAATATATACTTGCATGTAGTCTGAATTATTTATTTATTTATTTTACCGGAAAAACTCATCGTAAGTGACAAGAAAAATGGTTAGATTAGTGACTGTTATAATTCATGAGTAAATGTTTCGGTATATTGTTACAGACAGCTTAGCAATACAAAGTTTCCAATGCAAAAGACTCATTCCATGTCACCACAAAAGATGGAGATATTCAAATCCCTGGAGAGTTGGGCTGAGCAGAACATGTTGATGCACCTAAAACCTGTGGAGAAATGCTGGCAACCATCGGATTATCTGCCGGAACCTAAATCCGAAGAGTTCTATGAACAGGTCCAGGAGCTGAGGAAGAGTTTCAAGGAGCTCCCTGATAAGTATTTGGTAGTGTTGGTTGGTGACATGATCACAGAAGAAGCACTTCCAACTTACCAATCAATCATGAATTCTCTAGATGGAGTTGGAGACGAGACCGGAGCAAGCCTCTCTCCCTGGGCAGTTTGGATCAGAGCTTGGACTGCTGAAGAGAACAGACATGGTGATCTTCTGAGCAAGTACCTTTACCTCTCTGGACGCGTCGATATGAAGCAGATTGAGAAGACAATTCAGTATCTGATAGGCTCAGGAATGGTGAGATCTATATATATATATAGCTTTGTTGTTTTGGCACCGTAAATTTTACAGAACATTCTCCTAGGTTTGATTAAAATACAGACAGATTAATTACAAATGCATTCGATGCCTAGTGCATCTCTAATTCAAATATTACAGGATCTGAATAGAAGATGCAATATGTGTCTGAACAGGAATTGTCGTTTTGGCCCGTAGATTTTACAAAACATTCTCTCAGATTTGAGATTTGATTAAAATACAGACAAACTAATTACAAATGTATTCGATGCATCTCTAGTTTAGACATGATAGGATCTGAATGCACTAATCACTATGCGTCTGAACAGGAAATGCAATGTATTCGATGCATCTCTAGTTTAGACATGATAGGATCTGAATGCACTAATCACTATGCGTCTGAACAGGAAATCCACCATGCATCGGATGTAATTAGGAAGCTGTCTGTAGTTAAATTAAACTTGAAGGGGGTCGATAAAATTTAAAATTTACTTATCTTTGTTTCGTTATTGATTCAGGATTCGAAATTCGAGAACAATCCCTACAATGGTTTCATTTACACATCCTTCCAAGAGAGAGCAACATTCATTTCACATGGGAACACAGCCAAGCTAGCCAAGGATCATGGGGACATGAAACTGGCACAGCTATGTGGAACCATTGCTGCTGACGAGAAACGCCACGAAATTGCCTACACAAAAGTGGTGGAGAAGCTCTTCGAAACGGACCCTAACGAGACCATCTTGTCTCTGGCTACAATGATGAAGAAGAAGATCAAAATGCCTGCTCACTTGATATATGATGGACAAGATGACAACCTCTTCAAGCACTACTCGGCAGTCGCGCAACAACTAGGAGTGTACACTGCCAAGGACTATGCAGACATCCTGGAATTCCTGGTGGGGAGATGGAATGTAGAGAAGCTGGAGAGTGGACTTTCCGGGGAGGGCCGAAGAGCTCAGGATTTTGTGTGTGGATTGCCTCTCAGGATAAGGAAATTGGAGGAGAAATCTATGGAGAGGACCAAAAAACGTGGTTGCATTACTTCTACTGTCCCATTCAGCTGGATTTTTGGTAGACAAATTGGAGTATAGGCACCATTGCCCAATGTAGTTCAGTGATAAAAGCGTTTATCCAACTTGACAATGTACTGAGTTCGAGTAGCCGCCACTACGTATATAAAAAAAAAAAAAAAACGGAGTCTAGGCCTTTGAATTTATGTTTAATTTCTTGCTATAATCTATTTAACATAATAACATGTCTATGTGTTTTATATTATGAGTTATTGTGTTTAATTTCAATGAACTTATCATCTATTAAAAAATTCATATCAAAATTTACAAAAGTATGGTTACAGTACTTCTACTGTTCCATTCGGCTAGATTTTTGGTAGACAAATTGGAGTCTAGGCGCCACTGTCCAATGTAGCTCAACCGTAAAAGAATGTTCCAAGTTTGAGTTGTCGCCACCGGAAATAATATATCAAAATAAAATGAAGTCTAGGCCTTTGAAGTTATGTTTAATTTCTTATTATAATCTATTTAACATGTCTCTGTATTTTCTGTTATTAGTTCTTGTGTCTAATATGTATAGTTACGGAATCGGTGGTTCAGGGGCGGCCCTAGGGTGGGTCAGGGGGGCGCCCACCCCGGGCCCATTATGCCTAGGGGCCCCAAATATATGATATGAGTTTTTATTATGGATTAGGTTGTAAAAAAAAATCCAAAAAAACTCAAACAATACCAAAAAAAAATTAGAACCTAGCCAGCCCAATTTGTTTTATTTTAGTACAAAACCCAATTTTTTAAAGTTTCATACTTTCCTATCACCTGTTAACTATATATTTTTCATTTCTTCTCCACCCACCATAGACAATAAAAAGGAAAAAAAAAAAATGGCAGTCGGAGACATAAAAATCATAGATTTTTTAATTTTTATTTTTATTTTGAGATGAAGTGGGGATGATTTTATTGGTATGGAACCCATTTTTTAGATTTCACCCAGGAGCATCGGGATCGTCAAAATCGGCACTGCAGTGATTTAGGAGACGGTTTGCAACTGTTTTCAGAAACAATTTCGTAAGATATATCGGAAATAGTACATATCGGAAACAATTTCGCAACGGTTTGCATTCAATAGACTCATTTTCAAGGAAAAAAAAAAAAAAAAAAAAATCTTCCATACATACGTAAATTGTTGTTATATATATAAACGGTTCATCTTTCATGATTCTACTGGATGAATGTATATACGTATATTCAATTAATGTGTCGAATATATTGGTGAGAATTAACATTTGGTGGTGACCTGGGATGTTGACGATCAAGAAACAAGAATTTAAGAGCCGCATGTATTGATTGCAAATTGAGTATGTAGACATTAATTGCTGAGCTTTTTTTTTTTTTCTAACATGAAAATGAGTTTTGAATGATAGTCATCTGACAGATTCAGTCACTGTCAGTCATGAAGAAACATTGTCAGTTCATTTTTACTGATATCTGTGTTTTGTTTTGTCACATATTGGCATATTGCTTAGGAATTATCGAACTATTTAAAATTTCTTGGGGCCACTTGTTAATTTGATCTAGAAATAATAATAACATTTGTTTGGCACAAAGAATATAAAAAAAAAATTGACAAGTTATAAAAATAAATTAAGAGCGGCAATAATGACACCCTTTAAAAACAATATGTACATCCCTTTCATAATCATACCTATCAAAATTTTTATAGTTATATAATTAAATCTATATAATACTAAAAATATCATTTCTTTAATTATAATGTATTATATTTTTATAAGAACACACCACATACACTTATTATTATTATTATTATGTTATTTAATAAACTTTATTATTATTTAAAAGTTTATTATTGTATGTAATTCTCTCGTTGTTCTTTCTCTTCCCCCATATTTTTTTTTTCTCTTCTCTATTTTCCTTCCTCAAAATCAAATATATATTTTTTTTCTTTCTTTTCCTTCCTCAAAAATGTCGATGAAAAGAGTGTTTGAAAGAAATATATATATTTACCGATATTACAGAGAAAAAAATGTATACTGATTTTGTTCTTCTAATAAAAATTAATTTTTTTGAGTCAATCAAATTAATTTAAAACTTGCTTTCTTTACGACCAATTTGTCTAATGATTTTGATTTATTCTCCATACTTGGCAATCAATTTTTATTTTCTAAAAAGAAATTGAAAATATATTTGAAATTAGATTTTAAAAGAGAATCTAGGGTTTAAAAAAATAGAAAGTGTTTTTATGATATATTTTAATATCAAACCATCAATAGAGAACTTCCTTAAATGATCAATAGGAAACCATTACTACCTTTTCTTTTCTTTTTGAAGTATTACAACTATTATAATCAGCTTCCATGACTTGCCTTAGATAATACACAGGTGTCCTGAATAAGTACTCTCACAAACGAGAGAAAACTTCTCATACATGCTTGTAAAACCCGCAAGGTTGGACTCGAACTCCTCTACTAAGATATCATGTGCATTGGTGGATGTACTTACAAGCTATTTAGTCATCTTAATTAGTAAAGATATTATTGGATTTAAAAAAATACAAACTAATTTGTTGTGTAATTACAGTTTTTAAAGGGTATAAATATTGTCACTCATAAGTTAAAACTTGACAAGTCATCTAGGCCCACACGAGTAAGAGCCCAGCATTTTGCACAAAAAATATATTATAATTAAATATATAAGTATTCTAATTGGAGGGTTTCCTCTCACCACACAACGAAGGACAATGTCAATTTAAATGCTGACATTACATCAACATTCATTATAATTTATATTTATATCAATATCTACTATTTCTCTATCCCTCTCTCTCACACACACGGCCCAATACTCTCTCTCTCTTGAGTCACGTCCAAATTAAATTCCAATTCCCTTTCAGGCCCCAAATCCTAATTATCTCTTTTCTCCCGATTAATAATTATTTTCATCCCTTGGGATTCTCAATTATAAAAATATTTATATTCTGTTTTTTAATTCAGGTTTTTTTTTTTTAATTAAAATTTATTTTCTCTAATTAACAAGTTAGAGTTTTAGATTTGTTATTCATAATTTTAATTTAGTATTTTGTTATTTTTTATGAATTTATTTTCCGATTGCAATTTATTATTTATAGTGTTATATTATAATTTATAAAGTATCGCTTTAACCAAATTATTTGATAATTTTAGGTTACAATGTCAAACAATCATAGATCAAAGCCAAAAAAAAAAAAAAAAAAAACTATAATAAATCATCGGGTGGGAGTGGATCAAATTCTCCATGTAATGTTAGAGATGGGGGTTCAAGTTTGTCTTCTTCATTTCAAAGATTTGAAATTGAGAATGTTGACACTCCATCGGATAATAATACTTCCTATCATAAACGTGATTCTGGATTACGTCGTAAGACAAAGTTTAAATAATGTTTATTTTTATTTACGTTTTTTTTTTCTTCAAAGGAATAAAAAACAATGTTGTCTTACTTTCTTTTTTTCTTTTTTCTTTTTTTGGACAATATCTAAAAATAATGTTGTCTTATTGAAAGTTTATATACGTTGTTTAGTATATATATGCATTTTTAATGGTAAGACTCATTATGTCCGTTTATCTAGCTAGGTGTATTTTTGTTTTTCAATTAATGAAATTTTCTAGTACCATCAAAGTTCACTTTATATATATAGTTTTGTTTTATGCCACCCTAGTAAAAAATCCTGGATATGCCCCTACACACGAGCAAGCTCGCTTTGGATACAAGACTTATGGACCAGACCGAGCCTAACAAAAACACTGAAGTCTCGGCTCGGACTTGGTCGACCAAGTCTGATTTGGAATGAAAATTATAGTTTTTTCCGACCCGTTTGATAGCCCTAGGGGAGTTGTCCTTTGTGGAATCGTGAGTACGCTGCAATCACTCTTTAATTCAACTTTGAACACTCGAATTATGGACCTAATTCTTAAATTTATTTGCTCGAAAGAGAGGTATTTATGATTTCAGGTCCGATACGATTTCCACTTTGATTTTCTCACATTGCAACCTTAATCTTAATTAACAAACTAAAAATTGAGATTATACAACCAGCTTATAAATCGAAATGCACACTGCACACTCAAGTGTTGAGTGGAATCTGTAGATTCTCACATTTTTTTTTTTATTTTATAAAAAGAAGCATGTGGTGGAGAAGAATACATTGACAATTTTTTTCTCAGAAATCAAAAGTTTTGTGGTTCAGTACAGTTCATATACAGTTGCATTTAATAGACTCAAGACAGATCCCAATATATAAATTGGTGACTGTGACTCAGTGAGTCTGTGTTGTTGGTAATAAAGTCATATCTTTTTGTGCAAATTGCTTTAAATTTTTGGTATAATTTGGTCAAAATAATTCAACTTACTATAAAGATTTTTTTGTTTGTTTGTTTGCAATTTTCTTCGATTTCTCCGCCTTCACTTAATAAAATATTGCATAAATTAACTCACGTTCTATGTTGGATCTTAAAGCATATGTCCCAAAAAGAAGATAATGTCGGCAGCCTACTCAAGAGCCTCTTACACCCGTATTAATGAGATTATGACTTCGATACAGTGATGAGTCTTTCACGAGTGTATCAATGAGGTTATAAATTTGGTCCAATGATTGGCCTCTCACACTTCTATATAGGGTGAATGTAGGGGGTAGCCCGTAAGCATAGGGGTCATGGCTCTCCAACCAATAAAATAAAATAAAATTCTATTATACATCAAATTAAAATATGAACCAATCAAATATATATATATATATATATATTATACATAAAATGTGATATGTATATAGGGGGAATTGCATAAACATCCCTCGAGATTTGATTAAATTGCATAGATATGGCATTTTTTGCTATATACACACAAACTTCCCTCAATATTTGAAAATTGTTGCACAAACATCCCCTGCCGTTAAATAATTCCGTTAGTCAATGGTCACAGTGTAAAAAGTCTAAAATACCCTTTATTTTATTTTAAATAAACTAAAAAAATTAAAAAATAAGATTAAAAATATTTTTAAAAAAATTAATAACATGAATGTATCTTAAATCTGAAACCTGGAAAAAAAAATCATCTTTACAAATAAAAAAATAGTTTTTTAAACAATTTAATAATAAATAATTTTTAAATTTTAAATTTATTTAAAATCAAAGGGGAATTGCACAAACAATTTTTTTTTTTTTTAAGATGAATTTTTTTTCCAACTTTCTGATTTAAGATACATTCATATTTTCTAAAAGATTTTTTAATATTTTTATCTTATTTTTTAATTTTTTTAGTTTATTTAAAATAAAAATAAAGGGTATTTTAGACTTTTTACACTGTTGACCATTGACTAACGGAATTATTTAACGGCAGGGGATGTTTGTGCAACAATTTTCAAATGTTGAAGGAAGTTTGTGTGTATATAGCCAAAACTGCCATATCTGTGCAATTTAATCAAATCTCGAGGGATGTTTGTGCAATTCCCCCTATGTATATATATAGTAGGTGATAATATTCTCTTGTCCTTTTATTATTTTATAAATATAAATTAACTTATAATTTTTGTTTTCATAATTCTATTGACCATAAACATAGGAGATAAATTAATCCATTTTAATATTTTAATTTTCGATTATTTCATACATTATTATCTAATATAGTGCATATTATATATAAGTAATGCTAGTCTTTTCAATTTTTTTCCCAAATTTTTTCCTAAATGTAGTACATAAGGTGTTAATTTCTTGTAAATTATAAGATTATATGGTGAATGATGTGATGTTAATACCTCACGTTTTACAAACATTTGGGAAAGAATTTGGGAAAAAGATTGGGAAGCCTAGCATTACTCATTATATATATAATATATATTTTTTTTTTAGATTTCACTATAACAAACTGAGTAAATATTGAATTCTTATAGCGATTACCTTTATTTTTTATTTTGTTAGGTTAAATATTAATCTGATTTTGATAAATTTACTTTATTAGTTTATTATTTAAATTTTCTTCAAAATTATTATAAGTTAATTTGGTTTGACATGAATATTATAAGATTCAGTTACAAGTAGGTAAATAATTGTGATCTAAATATATCAAGGGTATAATGATATTTTAATTAAGCTATTGAAATTTATATTTTATAAGCTGGGAACTATTAAAATGTATTTTTTCAATTATGCATACCGTTAAGAACAGGCATAAATTTTGCAACAAAATAAAAGATGTTTTCTGATACACTCTTTAATTATATAATTGAAATGAAAATTAAGAAAAAAATTAGATTGATTTGGTTATAAATAATTTTCCAGATATAAAATAGACATGTTACATTTTAATTAGTTAATGTCTATTTTATTTATTTATTTGTATCATTACTTTTAACACCAAACGGTATCACATTTTGTTGAAAAGTATCAGATGCGGGATTCCGCACTTTTTTTTGTACGAGATTCCTACTGATATTATATTATTTGAAGGTTGTGTGACCTACAATACTAGTTTTTGTCTTGACATCCTCAAAGCTAAAATCCTAGTTTCGCCCTTGCCCGTATCAATAGGATTATGAATTTGGTTTAATAATAAATCTTCCACACTTATATCAATGAGATCGTAGATTGAAACAATGTCTCTTTCGAATTGGCAAGCTAATAAAAACACTAGGAATGAAAGCTTTTTGTCACCTAGGAGCTGTCATGCATTGATTTTATGGAGAAAATGTGTAGGCAATCTAGTTTAAAATAACACAAGGCATGGGACCATGTTTTTTTTTTTTTTTTTTTTAAATTTATTTATTTATTTCTTTTTTTAAGGATAACAGCAAATTACAAACAAGAATAGCAATCCGTACAATTATATGTTAGGAAAATAGGCATTGTGAGACAATTTAATGAAGGGGTGTTATATACGTATATGGTATACGTATAATAATTATTAGGTGTTCAATTCGAAAGAAAACTTGTAGAATCCCGTACTTGAAACTTGCTATATATATACACAAGTTCAATCGGGTGAGATTATAATTAAATAAGAGATTTTGGGATCGAATTTCACTAGTATCTGGAGATTTTTATTTTTTTTATTAGTGTAAATTGTTTGGCCTAAATATCAATTGGGCAATGAATAGGGACTGTTGCCGACCATTTTATTCCTATGGATGGGAAATTAATTAATTATTATTGAACTTTCACAATTTTAATCAGATTATATTATTATTATTTTATTTTATTTTTATAATATCTATCTATCTACCTATCTAGGCCAAGTATTTTTTTTTTTTTTTTAAGCTTTTGCCATTGATAAGATTCAAGTTATTGACTTGGGAGTCATTTGCCCAAGCCCCAAACTCGTTCATCTACCAGCTGAGCTACGCCCCTAGGAGCCAAATTATATTATTATAATTACTCACATATTTTTCTTTTTTGAAACTAAATAACCAAATTAAACCCTTTTCACTTTTGGCCCCATTAATTTTTTTTATTTATTTTTATAATGAACTCGAAACTTGAATATTTGACTCCACTGATGTGGGTGTATGTATTAAGGATACATAGATGGTGCTTGACCATTTACCCGTGCAATATCAAATTATTAAAAAAAAAAAAAAAAAAAAAAAAAAAAAGTCCTAACATTATATTACCTTGATGTGGATTAATGGAATAAACTTGTGAAATCAAAAGTATATGCTTGTGAGTGATTGATAGATGAAAACAAGAAAACTCATAAAAAATTAAATTATTTTAAGAGCTTTAAACCCATAAAAAATATATCTAAAAAACTCAATTGCAATACCAAAGAAAATAGTCTTTAATTATTATTACTGTATGTAACCATTTTGTAAATAATGGTTTTATTATAATAAATCTCTAATTATAAAAATAGGGTGGTTGTTAAAGCATTTTGGATTCATATAAAAGTTTCTCCATAATCATGTTTGCACCCACTGCTCGACGTGGTGTAGACTCCGATATCAATTAATTATACGATTCCATTAGGTATAACTGATCCTTAAAAATCGGATCCCCAATGGATTATATACCAATCAACTAATATCATACTTAGTTGATATGAGACTCAATTAGACACGTAACAACCCTGACGGCTTGACCATTATTCTATAATCAATTAGCTCCAAAAGTTTCCAACACAGCATTGATCACTTGAATGTACCTGAAACCTCTTGTATAAGATAGAATTCTTACTAATGAGGGTAAATTGCACGCACATCACAATATACAAATTCAAACTTCACAAATTTTACATTCAATTACACGGAGTGTCCGTATGCAAGGTTTTAATTAAACACCTTTCATACGATCACAAAATATCTCACCAACTAAACTACCGAACAACCTAGTACCTACTATCCATAAATTATAATGTAGACTTCATGTATATACGTATAAAGTTCTTCACCCAATATTAATTACACAAATGTGAGTGAGACACCTATTGTATGACAAGAAAAAATCTCGCCGACTAAGCTAGTTATTTGTCACGTATTCAAACGTGACTTTACACGTATAAAGTTATAAGTTCAAAAAAAAACCTCACAAAAATTTAATGAAGTTCAAACCTCATACATAAGTACAAAACCTCGAAAAACACACAGCTGAGAGAAAGAAACAAAGAGAGTTTCAGCAAATACAATGAAACGAAGGGGATCCATGTGGAATATCTTCCAAGTTTGGGTCCCCCCCATAAAGGCATAAACAACAATTCACATCCCCCATTGAAGAAAATTACAAATTATTGTAAACTATAGAAAACTTATAAAAAAAAATAACATATAAGTAACGTTAATTTTTTTTTTAAGTATTATATAAATTCAGGGTTTTTTTAGAAGGGGGAACTCGAATCCATAACCTCGTGGTGTAAGTGTAAGGAATATATCACCGGACCAACCTTATCTCGTCATAAGTAATGTTAAATTAGTCAAAATATTATTCTAAATTCATAATCAAATGGTGCGTCATGACAGTTGTAATTAATACAATAATACAACACTCATTACTTATAAGTTACATGGTATCAATAACTTTCATATCATATCATTAGGTCATGGATTTCGATAGATTTAACTATTGTACGGGATCAATAAAGTTGCACGGATAGTTATGATATTGACTTATTTTCTTTTAGTTTTAATTTCTTTTAAAAAAAAATTAAATCTATGACAATTGTTAAATCTAATTTAATTTCAATAGTTAAATCTCGTCATAAGTAATGTTAAATTAGTCAAAATATTATTCTAAATTCATAATCAAATAGTGCACAATGACAGTTGTAATTAACACAATAACACACCACTTATTACTTATCTTGTAAGTTACATGATATCAATAACTTTCATATCATATCATTAAGTCACGGATTTTGACAGATTTAACTATCGTACGGGATCAATAAGGTTGTACGGATAGTTATGATATTGACTTATTTTCTTTTTAGTTTTAATTTCTTTTAAAAAAAATTTAAATCTATGATTTTTATAAGATTGAAAACTAACATAGTAACATAGTAATCGTACAATATAGATGAACCCGTATTTCCACGAGGTAATTCATGAGACTTTGAAAGCCAAGAATTGACAAGTGTGCGGCCGGCCACATCCCACATGTAACATTTTATCTCTTTGACATGTAAAGTGGTGGATTCTACATGGGATTCCAAACTAATTATGAAATAATTGAAATTAATTATAAATTTTACAAACAAAACATTCTTAGTAAAATATCTCAACCAAACAAAATTGTTCATGATTAAATTAACTTTAAGGAAGATGAGTGAAATTAAACCTGAAATAATTTTACAAAACTTATTACTATAAAATTAATTTATTATAATCAAAGATTTTTTCTATCTATTCAATTTATATTGACAACTTTTCTATATGAGGTAATTGTAGATATTTTGGATAATTTATTTACTATTTACATTATCCTTTCAACTTCAAATTCAAATTCAAATTCAAGTATCAAGTATTAAAAATCTAATTTCGCTTACTCACTTCAATCCTCTCACATTCACACATTGAGAAATTGTGATTGTGAATTCATATTCTATTGATCTAAAATTATTATAAATATCTATAACTTTAATAATCAAATGAATTCGTATTTATGATTAAAGTTGAGTCTCATCTTTCTAATAAAAAATAAATATGAGTTGTTGAAATAAATAGTTTTAACTTGCGTCCGTGGTTCATTTTGATAGTACAAATCACATGAATCTTCTTAGGTCATCGATCTCGGATTTAAGTATGTTCAAGACGACGGTTCCATAACATAAGAGAGCCATTTCTCTAACGTTATATCCGGAAACACATAACCATTGTCTCGAACATAATTATCTTGGACTTTAGTACTCTACGGAGAAAAAAAAAAAGACATAAATTAAAACAAATAATGAAAATGGCAGATGTGAAAATAAGTGAAAAACCAGTGGCAAATCCAGAATAAACTCTTTTTAATGGACTTGCCTCGTGCATCGAACAAACATTGCGACTCTTTCTCTAAAACTCGCAATCTTTTTCCTTGTTCGTCGCTGCCTCTTTCTTTCTTCTCTTCTCTTCTCTTCTCTTCTCATTCAAAAAACACACCACAATCCTCTGCAAAAAACCACAACCCAAATTCTGTTTTTTTCTTTTTCTTTCCCTAAACAAGATTAAAACTCAAATCAGGCAAAAAAAATAAAAATAAAAAAATCAATCCTTTATCGTATCAGTATCACAAAACAAAAAAATGGCTTTGAAACTGAATCCAGCGACAAGTTTCCCATCTTCATCATCATCAAACTACAAGTTCCCTTCTCAATCTCGCAGAAATCTCAGATCTTTTCCACGGGTTTCAATGGCCTCCACTCTTCGTCATGCCACAGCCAAGTGAGTCTCTTTGCATTATTTCAATTTGATGAATCCTGGTTTATTTATGTTTATGGTTTATTTCATTGCATATATTTTGATGGGTATGATACAAAATGGACTCTTTTAGCTGTTTTATGGATTTGGGGGGGTTTTTCTTGTTTTCTCCGAAAATGAGCCTCAGCATTATGTTTGATTTTTTTTTTTTGCTTCTCATTTCCATTTTGGTGTTGCTTGATCAATTTGAGTTACTTATTGATCTGGGTTTTCGGTTTTTTGGTTCCATATGAGCTTGATATTTTGTTGAATCATGTTGTTTTCTTCTGATCTCAAATGTTTGTCTTTTTCTATTTTGTTTGGATTTATTCAGGGTAGGTTGATTCCTTTTTCTATTTTGGTTTGACAATGGATTTGATTTTTGATCTTTGCATGACACTTGAAATGGATACTATGATGCATCTGTATTTTTTCTCTCTTCATTTTTGCTGAATTTTCAATATTGTTTTTTGAATATTAAAAGATAAATTTCATGAGCTTTTGTTAATTGCTGCAAGTTGGGGCTTTCTGTTTGTCCTTTTCAATTTTTTAATTATGCATGCAATAAATTAATGATGTTTATTTTTCAATTTTTTCAGAGTTAGGTCTGATTTACTGAGTTGCCTTGCTTGTTTGGAACTAGGTCATGTTGGTTGACTGGTTTGATTTGTTTATTTGCAAGAATTCAATTTACTATATAATTGTGTAATTGTTTTTCTTCCTCTTTGGTGGAATGATTTGGACATGCTTGTGTATCAGCATATGTGACTGTTACCTATAATTGAGTTTGAGTCTTTGTTTATTTGTTTAATTTTTAATTTTTTTAATATTTTTTTTAACTTCTTTTGTCCCATCTCTTCTTCTTCCCTAGTTTAACTAATGAGAATTGGCTTATACTTATTTTGTGAATTCATCCATTACATGATGATTCTCATTCGGTTTCTGTGTTCATGTTGTTCATGGGAATACTTGACTTTGTTAATGGCTTGTGTTGCTCCGAATTCGCTCAATGTCATGCTACCATCAAAGTGTTTTGGAAATTGTTTGTTGCTTTCATGTGATATACTGGTGTATTATATATGTGATATCTGGAAATTGTTTGTTGTCGGATATATGTCTTTACGAAATCCATAGATTGTGCTTTGAAGAGAACGATAAAACATCATTTGGTAGCTAATGAGAGATTTTAGTATCCAAATGTGCCTATGTTTGTATTCCTCTTAAGTAGAAATTTATAAACAGAAACTGTCTGTAAGATATGATTTTCTGTTTCACTATCGCTTTCTATGTCTGCTTAGTTTGCTTGGGTGCTTAAAAATAACATTATCCTTGTAATTTCTGTAGCTTATTATCTTCTTCTCAGATCAAATAATTGTTTAGCCCTTCCCATCGCAATGAAGTCATGATTTGTGATATTCAGATTGTTGTAATCTTTTTATGCCTGTTATATTGCCCATTTTCATGTCTTATTTCTTTGATGTGACAGAGAGATTGAGAATCTAAAGAAGCCCTATTCCCCTCCACGAGAGGTGCATGTTCAAGTGACTCATTCCATGCCACCTCAAAAGTTAGAGATATTCAAATCGTTGGAGGGTTGGGCTGAGGATAACCTCTTGGTGCACCTAAAGCCTGTTGAGAAATGTTGGCAAGCGATGGATTATCTTCCTGAACCTGATTCAGACGGATTCTATGATCAAGTCAAGGAGCTACGAGAAAGGTGCAAGGAACTCCCCGATGACTATTTCATCGTGTTGGTTGGAGATATGATCACAGAAGAAGCCCTTCCAACCTACCAGACAATGTTGAACACCCTTGATGGGGTTCGAGATGAGACTGGTGCAAGCCTTACTTCTTGGGCAGTTTGGACAAGGGCTTGGACTGCTGAAGAAAACAGGCACGGTGACCTTCTCAACAAGTATCTTTACCTCTCTGGACGTGTAGACATGAGGCAAATTGAGAAGACAATTCAGTACCTGATAGGCTCAGGAATGGTGAGATTCTTTTCATTACTCGGTCAAGTTTACTCAACCACATTATCCCGTCTTTAATCAAATATGACACACTAAATTTAATTTCCCGTTTAACCATACTCTTCCCTGTTCCAACCTCCCCACCAAAGAGCAGGGTACTATGATTATCTGAACAAGTTCTCAAAGTCTTGATGGTTTAAATTTATCATTTTCGTTTGTTAATACCTTGAGAGCTTATAAAACTAAACCTGGTCTATCAAAGTTTTTGTTTGTATTGCCTTGAGCTTCTTGCACCTTGCTTTTCTCAGTTTCTCAAGTTCAAATAGCTGATATATATGCTTTATTGCTACTTGACCTGAATAGTAAATGGAAGAAGATTTGATTCATCATCTATGCTATGGACTTGTTTTAGTCCGTCAAATCCCCTACTGATACATAAATTTTAGATCGATAACGAATGTGTGTGTGGTATTATTCTTTATGTCATTTTGTGTTTTGATTGTCTTTATGTGATGAACCACCA
The DNA here is from genome assembly GCA_030490815.1 of Acer saccharum. Classification (NCBI taxonomy): domain Eukaryota; kingdom Viridiplantae; phylum Streptophyta; class Magnoliopsida; order Sapindales; family Sapindaceae; genus Acer; species Acer saccharum. The sequence goes on from CM059867.1 coordinate 60,815,251, forward strand.
GACAAGCTTTGTTCAGTGCTAGCTATGCAAAGGTTTTGGTACCATGAGTCGATATGGTTATGGTCGGGGGCATTCTGGTTAATCTAATTTCAGCTGTTTAACTTAGCTTTATACTTGAGTGACAAATTTTCTGTTTCGCAGGATCCTAAGACGGAAAACAACCCCTACCTTGGTTTCATCTACACTTCATTCCAAGAGAGGGCAACCTTCATCTCCCATGGAAACACAGCCAGGCTGGCCAAGGAGCACGGGGACTTGAAACTTGCACAGATATGTGGTATCATTGCCTCTGATGAGAAACGCCATGAAACAGCTTACACCAAGATTGTAGAGAAGCTCTTTGAGGTTGACCCAGATGGCACTGTCATGGCTTTAGCTGACATGATGAAGAAGAAAATATCAATGCCAGCCCACTTAATGTATGATGGCCAGGATGATAACCTATTCGAACACTTCTCTTCAGTCGCCCAGCGGCTTGGAGTCTATACTGCAAAGGACTATGCTGACATTTTAGAATTCCTGGTAGGAAGATGGAACATAGAACAGTTGACGGGTCTTACTGGTGAGGGCCGTAGAGCTCAGGACTTTGTCTGCGGATTGCCTCCAAGAATCAGAAGGTTGGAGGAGAGAGCTCAAGCAAGAGCCAAGCCAACAACCGCTGTCCCTTTCAGCTGGATTTTCGGTAAAGAAATAAAGGTTTGAAGTAGTTGCTGCTGCTGTTGCACCACGGAAGGAAGGTGAACCAACCGACATAAATTGTATCTGGGGTAGTAATACTATAATTTAGTAGTACCAGTTAGCAAGCTTGCTTAGAAAAGTTCAGTTTCCATTTTGATAATGTGTACCACCTTCCTTTCAGAAGATGATGTTTCGTTATGGTTTTTGTAGATACTTTTCTGGTTGGTGACATTTGATCAACCAAACGAAAAGCTCACACACCACCACCACCACCACCACCACCACCCATCCATCATCAAGTTGGGTGTTGTTTCTTCTGTCTTTTGTCCCTTCTTCTACCTAGAAAACTAGTTTGTGTTTTCCCTAAAAAATGTGTTTTGTATGAAGTCCCCTGTTTTATCAATAGAATGTTGAGTGTAAAATTACATTCTCCCTCTCTCTGTCTCTTAATTGCACTTTCTTATACCCATTTCTCTTGTGGTAGGGTCAAATTGTGCTGCTGACCTACCTCACCATTACTGGAGTACACAACTATATTATTGGCTAAATAATTGTCTAATCTCTTGATTTCTGCTTTTAAGGAGTTGGTTTTGGTTGGTATGATATTTATAAGATAAGTATATTTGATTGAACTCAATAGTCTCCATTACAATAATATATATGAAGAACAACCAACATCAAAGAAAAAAAAAAAAAAAAAAAAATCAAACAATGTAGACCCCTCAAGGTCCCATAAAAAGAATGAACAAACCAAAAATTATAAACCGGCACGAGCTAGAACAATGCCATGAGTATGACCATAAGATTTTCAGACTTGGAAAGGCCATGGCCAGTCCTTCAAATCCTCATCTTGCCCCACCTTGGCACTCCTCCTCACAGCTACAACACCACCACCACCACCACCACCGCTTCCATTGTCACCACCGCCTTCCACAATTGCATAGTACTTTAAGAAGAAAGCAAGTGTAAGCACCACCCACTCCAAGCAAAAGATCACCACACACAACCCACCAGCAAGTTTAAGTATCACAGCAGCATCCTCCTCTCTCACATATGACTTCAATTTCCCAAGGAAGTCACCAGTCCTAGTGAAGATCAGCACCGAAACCGACCCTTGGAAAATCGCCGTCAGGACTGTCGCCACCATGTGGGCCCCGTACCACCGTCCGGAGTCCGATGAGGCCGCTGCGCAGCCGGAGACAGCCCCAGTTATTGTGAGAACCTGAAGGAGTACAAAGAAGAACCCACATAGTGAAGGGAACAACCTCAGTGACAGTGTCAAGAAAATGCAACTAGAGGCTGCACCTAGTAGAATGTAGTTGCTGAACAAGAAAATCTTCTGTGTGTGATGGTGTGAAGTAGTAGATTGTTGTAGAGAAATGCCCATCTCTGAAAATCTTTTCCGGGTTTTTTTTTTATGAGAATCGACAGTGATTCGGATCGAATTTGATTGGAATTTCGAGATTTTTAGAATGGTTTTTTGATTTCTCTGATGATTGTTGTGAAGAGATTCAGATTATATAAGGAGCCAAGGGTTCTTAGAGAAAAAGCTAACGGTCATATTTAATTTTGACTCAAATGAGAATTTGACCGTTAAAAAAAAGGCATCATCGGTGGACGTAACGGCTAGTTCAAGTTATGGGCCCAAAAGCCTGTAACGGGCCTGGATAAATATAGTCCGGCCCAAACTTCTCAGGAAATTTTCTATCCTTCAATCGGTACAAGGATATCCTTATTCTACTCTCGGACAAACTAAAACTATTACCCAAACAGACTCCAACATGTCTAGTTTCTTCCATTTTTACAAGTAATTTTTTACGCGTTTTGCTGGAGAGAAGAAGACACAACAGAAACCGCGAAGGGACGCCAAAAACGATGTCGTCTTTGGACAGCTTCGTCGACAATCCTGAACAACAGCAGCAAAGCTACGGTTAGTTATCAATTGAAACTCTTTTTGTTTTGATTTTTTTTTTTTGATTGATTTTGATGAGAGAAGCAATGTCTAGGCCTTTTTACGAGGTCGATTATTTATAATTTAAAAAAAAAAAAAAAAATCGAATTTTGAAGTTGCAGAGAATAGTTATGCTGGAAATTTTGAAGAAGGATGGTATATACTTGACGAGAAGCAACAACATGTTGGTCCGTACGCGCTCTCTGAGCTGCGTGGTGAGTTTTCGTTTTCGTTTGTGTTGTTTATTTGTTTAGTGAAAGATTTGAAATTGAATTTTTGTGATATTGGAAGATGTAGAAAGAAAAAACAATGTGAATGATTTTGTTCTTTTTTGTTCGTTTGTTTGAATTTTTTTTCAGTTATAGCTCTCGTTTTCGCTTTCAGGACTCTCTATTGTTGTTCCCATCTGTGTAAAAAACAAAAACAAAAAACAAAAAAAAAACATGTTCGATTCCTATAACGAGCTATTGAAACCAATCTGCTTTGCTTGTTTGACACTTCGCGTGGACAGAGCATTTCGTAAACGGGTACCTGTTAGAGAGTACAATGGTCTGGTCTCAAGGGAGAAGTGAGTGGCAGCCACTGTCTACAATCCCACATTTTTCGGATGGAATTTCTCAACTGGTTGCTGGTGATTCTACTGCAGGTGAAATGCTTTTTTGGTTTTGTGCATTTTTGGTGATTTTATTTGGGTTAGTAAACATTTGTGTTTCTGCTATAATGGGTCTCACTTTCTGGTGTTATATGCAGAGCCCAACAAGGATGGTAGGCAGGAGGTGATAGATGAGGAGGCAGGGCCTGCAGATTCGAAAAATGAATCTCTTTCCAGCCATGAACAGGAAGGTAAGATCTGTTTTCCTAATTAGTTATATTGTTTTGACGTCTTTAGTTTCTGGGAAATATGGTTGCTTACCCTGTGATGAATAATGCAGTGCCGTCCAATGTTGATGATGAGTTTGAGAAATGGCAGAGAGAGGTTAAAGAGGCAGAGTTAGAAGCTAAACGGTTAAAAAGTGGGTCTGCTTCTGGCGATGTTGTTGGTTACTTTGGAGCGGATGACCGCGATGAGATTCCAAGCTCACCACCAGAGGGGGAGGAAGAATTCACTGATGATGATGGTACAATATACAAGTGGGATAGGGTATTAGAGCATGGGTTCCTCAGGTTGGTGCTTGGATACTTTGTCAAATTATTTCCTCAGGATATGTGTGAATTTTGGAATCTAGTCGGGATACATAAATCTGTTTTTATGTATAACATTGGTTAAACTAGTATTGTCCTACCATAAATGTCCATTTAGTGGTTTGTTTATGCATTTTTTTTGAGTCTGTCGTAATAATTGTTTTGATTTTTCACTTTTATCTGTTGGTTTTCATACTGATTTTGCATGTTTATATTTCTGTTACTAAAGACACCATTTTTTCATCTCTTCTTGTTTAAGTTGTATAATTGACTGATTTTATATGTTGTGACTGATAGGAAGACACATCAAGCAAAAATGATGAATATGGGGTAGAGGATATGACTTTCTTGAAAGAAGAGGAAGTCTTTCCAATTGTAAATGATGACGCCTTTCCGATTGTAAATGATGATGCCTCTGTAAAGGAAGAAGTAGTGAAGGAAGAAATTAAAGTCACTGATATGGTAGCTGAAACAAAACATAATGGCAAGAGAAAACAGCCGGACAAGCCAGAGGAGAAGAAGGTTTGTTAAATTTTTCGTTTTTCCTTAATACAGCTTTGTTATGTCGTAGCCTTTTCCTTTTATAGTTACCCTTTTGTTCCAAATTTTTAAGCTTTGAATCATAGTTTTATCAGTCTCCTCATCAACATTATTTATGTGATAACTAGAGTCTGGGTTGAGAGAAGAAGTGGGAATACATCCCTCTGGGTTTTTTTGTCTGCCAGTTGGAAGATGGTACATGCTGGCTTTGTTCTTGGGACTGGGGTGTACTAGTAGTCTATTAGGTACCTTATATTGAGTAAACTGTAAGTATAATAGTGATACTTAGTTACTTACAAAACTACAACATGGAAAGGGCTGATTATGTAATTGGTCTAACGTCATCAATATTTTGTTCTTATTGTCTGAACAGAGATTGCAAAATTTTATCTACATACGTGATTTTGTTCTGAGTCTGTTGTCATTTCACAGGAAGCTAATAAACCTCCGGATTCCTGGTTTGAGTTAAAAGTCAATACGCATGTTTATGTGACTGGGTTGCCTGATGATGTCACTGTTGAGGAAGTAAGTCATGGTTACTGTTTTGGTTGTATATGTTTTCTTTCTCTGTTTGTTATCAGAAAAGTATATGTTTTTCCATCAGCATAACTCTAATGTGGGAAATACACTGCAGGTAGTGGAGGTGTTTTCCAAGTGTGGAATAATCAAGGAGGTACAATGCTTGTCAAATCTATTTAATATTGTCTGAAAATTTTCATGAAATCTATGCATGGTTCAGCCTGTACACATTATACAGTTCACTATGAATGGAAATTAGTGTTCATACTATCATTTGAATGACATTTTATATCTGGAAGATATACTTTGGTGTCCTTTCATGATATATGTACCAATTCTGGCCTGTCACTGTGGTTCTTGTGGCATGGTTGTACTCTCCTGCATGTATGGTGTAAAATAGATCAATTGGTTTTTGTTTATCTGCATCTAAATTATTATGTTGTGTTGTGTTTTCTCTATGTTGTTTCAACTGTGACCATTTCTACATAATCCCAAATTTCTCTTCCATCACCCAACCACTTAGTTCATGGGGGTTCCCCCTTACCTGTTTTGGGGAGTTGGTTGGCTACAAGGCTGTGGCATTATTGATATTATGGAGTCATTTTTTATGCACATCAATAGTTTGTGATATTGTAATCATTGTAGTCATCCTAATTCCTAACTATGTAGCATTTTGTATCTTGCATATAATGAGGGTATGTTATATATATTTTGTAGGACACTGAAACAAAAAAACCTCGTGTCAAGATCTATGTGGATAAAGAGACAGGAAGAAAGAAGGGTGATGCACTTGTTACATATCTAAAGGTATTTTCTTTACGGTGTTTCCGTCCTTGTAGCATGCAATATTGTTAGGTTGTTACATCTGAGTTTATGTGATTATCTGTATGTTATTTATATGTGAATAATAGGAACCGTCAGTTGCTCTGGCTCTTCAAATTTTGGATGGGGCTCCCTTTCGTCCTGGTGGAAATACCCCTATGTCAGTCACCCTAGCTAAGTTTGAGCAGAAAGGTATTAACATGATCCACTATGCATTGTTTTTTTTTTTTTTTTTTTGGCTTTGGTAGACTGTGAGTCTGTGAGTCTGTGATTATTTCCATATTGTTTGTTTTTGTTTAGGATATTAAAAATCTCTGTGTTGGTTGAGTACACAATTACTTTTAAGTTCTAATAGTTTTAATTGTAACTTTCTTACATCAAATGCAGGGGAAAGATTCCTAGCTAAACAAGTAGATAACAAGAAGAAAAAGAAACTGAAGAGGGTTGAAGACAGGATGCTCAGCTGGGGTTGGTTTCTCATTTTGCATCTTAGTAATTTTTTTTTAGTATGATATCTTGCATCTTAAAATTGTAGTGGCAGATATGATGTTATGGATTTCACCTTCTGGTTCTGTGCAATATAATCATAGTAGAAGTTTTGTTTCACATTAGGCTGTACTTTTTCTATAAACATGTGGATATACTTATTATGGCTTATGATGTCATCTTTTGAATTTTGATGTCTAAAGCATAATATAATTTAGCTTGCTAGATCTAGTAGATATTGATCTTTACTGAGTCTCCTCTACTCCTCCGTTAAAAAATGACCAATGCTCTGGTATACTTACAGTAGACTAGTCGCATACAAGAACAGGATGACACCTTTGGATGGGATTTTCCAATGGAAGCGAGACCCCTTTTATTCTTTTACAGCTGGAACTTATGAATAATTAACGTCCTTAAATAAGAGATGAATCATTTAAACGTATTATTATTCTCCTGGAGGCTTGCTCTTCTGTGATATGCACATATGGTTTAAGGACAAAGTCACAAAGATATGTTTTGTTAGATAGAAGATAGTAGACAGAAAGCAAAATGAAGTGTAGAAGTGTTGTATGTTTTTCATGTGAAATTTAGAGACTTATTACATCTGTTTTTGCATTCTGCTGATTGTTTTGACTTTTTTTTTACCTTATTCTAGGGGAATATATTTTTACATCTTTTTTCTCCATATTGTATAACATATGGTAGGAGTGAATATTGAATCTAAACAATTTCTTTATGTTCCATCGGTTTTCTAGTCATGTTATAGTGTTTGAATGAATATGTTTCTCATTTCAACCTTTCTGTCAGGGGTTTATAATGTATTATTGAGTATGGACATAGTATATCAAAAAAAGAGAGATCTTTGCAATATCAGCCTGCCTTGTGTACTATCTTTCTTTTGCTTACTATAATAAAAGTTCATGGTCTTTTTAACTTGCCTCAAAGAAATCATTAAAATTGATGAAAATATGTTTACCACAGACTGCACCTGCTTTGCAAATTGAGATTGCTGGTATTATTAAAATTGTGATTTGTGTCGAGAGTGAATTGGATTAGGACAAAGCTTTGAAAATGTCATGCTACAGTATCACATTTATTTCAAAGTGCTTTCTTCATTATGTGTTTCCAGACATTTAGCTTTCTATGAGATTTTAGTATCAAATGCGTTCATATATCATGTACCCTAAATGTGTTTCCTAATTCTTTCTCTCAAAATATATCTTGCAACCCTAATACATCATTTCCTCTAAATGTCACAGGTGGCCGTGATGATTCAAAGTTGATAATTCCAGCTACTGTAGTTCTTCGTTTTATGTTCACCCCTGCTGAAATGAGGGTAAGTCCAGAGCTCTCTCTGATTTGTATGGCATTTCTCCCTTAAAAGTTACTGTTTTGACGTACACATGTCGTGGTAACATTTTTGATCATATGTTTAGCACTTTCTTGGACATATTCAACAGATGCCACCTCCGTTTACTACTCACACATTTTGAGATAAATTCAATTATGTATCTGTGTGATTGAATCTTTCCTGAATGTTATTATTCATTTTTGTTTTCTAAATTTCTTTTAAGACCTTATCCCGGGTCAATATTTCAATTTTCTATGTAGAACATTTAGGGAGACAAAAGTATGTGTCCGTGTCCTGTTGAGTTGAATCTAACATCATTTTTACTAGTTGAATTGCAAAACCATTTGTTTTTTCAGACATTTGAAAGTATTATCAATTCAAAGCTTCTCCAGGAATTTTTTATTTAGTTCTTAATGTGGTTTTCGGCCTCTTATTTTATAAGATGGTCATGGTGCATTATTTTTTTGAACCTAATATAAGAGAATTCCATCAGCCTAAGTATTTTATCATGAAGTAATAGTATTTTTTTTCCTTAGATTCCCCGAAAATGGAAAACTCTAATGTTTCAATAATTCAAGCAGGATAGTTGTATCTAGTTTTCCAGCTTATATTATCGATTGAGTGTCACTGTTCTAGCTCCTCACTGAAAATGGTGTTGTCTGCTGGGCTAGAATTTTTATTTTCTCTTGATATGACCTTTTCCTTGTGTTAACAGGCTGATGAAAATTTACATTCAGAATTGGAGGCAGATGTTCAAGAGGAGTGTGGAAAGCTCGGTCCAATTGACTTGGTTAAGGTAAATTTGTTTTCATATATTGCATTTTGTTGTTGTTTTGTTTTCCTTTCAGTATAATTTTGAATTTCACGCATTGTATGGTAATTCTATATTATTTCGGTATTTGTTAGTGTACAAGTTACTTAAATGTTCTTTGAATTATATTAGTGTGTAATACAAGATATCAAAACATTATGTTCTTTGAACTATATTAGTGTAATACAAGATATAAGAGAATTTGCAGAATGATTTACTCCTTGTCTGGTTTTGGTTTTGCTTCCAGGTTTGCGAGAATCATCCGCAGGGTGTTGTTTTGGTGAAATTTAAGGATAGGAGGGATGCTCAAAAGTGTGTAGAAATGATGAATGGACGATGGTAATTCTTTAAGTCTTATTTCAAATTATACCTTTGCTGTGATGATCCTTTTCTTGTTTACAATACTTGTATCTGGAATTCGGGCCTTAGCATGCATCGAATGTGAATGACCATCTACATACCAAACCTCTTTAAAGCCTGAAAAACGCCATATCTTCGTACTGAGGACAAGTTTCTTTCTGTTTTTCTTTTTTCGAAAACCTCACTTGCGTAATGTAATAAAACATATGAAGGATAATACTTATGTATACGGTAAACTTAAGTCAAATATCATTCAAGAGAGTTATCTCTTACTGACCAACTTCCCCTATCTCTCTCATTCTACTTATTTTCAAACCACAATTTATAAATGATCGACGTACACATGCATGGCCCGTCAATTGAAAACTAACATTAGGCTTGATTTGGTCTTGAATTACTTTTTGTTTCAATTCCAGGTTTGGTGGTAAACAAATACATGCTAGCGAGGATGATGGATTAATCAACCATACTACGATCCGGGATTTGGATGCAGATGCTAAACGATTGGAAGAATTTGGCGCTGAACTTGAAGCTGATTAAGTTTAGATATGTATACCAAATAATGATGAATACATATGTGACTCCGATTTCAATTTTGCATTGAGGCCTTTGTGAATTGAATTTTCAGATTCTATAGATTGAGTAGAGAAACTAGAAGCAGTTTCTGACAGCAATTTCCCTTGTAAATTCTGAACCCTAGGATTCGTAAAATGGTACTCTTACTATATTTTTACTGTTTTGAAATGGCACTTAAAATGCCGTTGGATAGATGTATTATGTATGTGATTGTGTAACAGATATGAGCTAGTTGTTGCTTGCATCTATAAACTCGGGTTTCGACTCTATAACGTTATAGATATAGTGTAAACTCTTACTATAAACTCTCCCGACAATATAACGTTATAGAGTTATAGAGTTAGATCCTGTATGGAAAATCTTGCAAGATTTTATACATGAAACTCTTTTTATATATCAACAGATTGGTGATATCATTAATTAAAGTCATGAGAAATCTATTTAAATACACATTGGAGAAAACAAAATTATGTGGATTTAAGTTTAGTTCATGTAATTATTTTTTGATACTAAATTCTTTATGGAATAATTCCATAAACAATGATAACAATTTATATTTTTATGTTGATGTTACCTTAGGAATCTTCATTTTTATTTTTTTCCCATATAACAAAATTTAGATTTATTTTTTTCCTTTTGAAAGAAATAAAATTTAGATTCATCTACAAATTTCCTAATTACCTTTTTTTTTTTTTTTTTTTTTTTTTTTTTCCATTTTCTTATAATATATTCTATTTATTTGTAATATCTAAAAAGTTAAATAATAGTGTCTCATCTAGTTCTATATTTAATTTAATTACAATTTAAAATTTTCATTATAAATAAAAAAAATACAAATAAAATGCTAGAAAAACCAAATCTTGGATTTTCTCATTGTATTTCTAATTTATCTCACCAAAGATAAATAAATTAAAAAAGCTCGGTCTAAACCCGAATCATTAGTTGGGTCAAACCGACCGGTGAACAAAACCCTACCCAGATTAGGGTTTTTTGCTGTATACAGATTACACTTTCACTGAGAGAGAATCAGAGTGTGAGAGAGAGAAGAGAGAGATGTGGAGATCAATCGCTGCAAGAACCAGGCAGGTGGCACTGAACTATGGTGCAACCACTGAAAACCCTAAAAAGGTACTATCTTTTCAATTCTTCACACTAACAAGAGATCATTCCGTATCAAGACTTTCACTTTGTAGAAACCCTAGGTTTTTCTCACAGTTATCTGCAACAGACCCAAGTGATGAAGGCCCCGTTTCACACGAAACGGAGTTCTCTTCACATGGTTTCAACCAAAATGAGAACACCCAGACGGATCATTTTGTCTTTGGGTTTGAAAATGATGAAAATTTAGGTGAAAATGATGATACACAGATGGAGAATTCGATGGTTTTTGATCCAAATAGTGATGCCCAGATGGACGATTTTGTCCCTGGGAAGGTTGAAGGAGAGGAGAAGCAGCCAGAGGTGTATGAGATTGATGTGGAGAAGGAGCCAGAGGTTTATGAGATTGATGTGGAGAAGTTAGAGAATGTGTTGTCACTTTTACAGGGTAGTGTTGACGGTTCGTTAGAGTCTAGTCTTGATGAATTTGGTTTCGATTTACGTGAAGATTTTGTGGTTAGAGTACTTGAAACCCCAATGATTTTGGGTGAGAATTTACTTAGGTTTTTCAAGTGGGGTATGAGGAAACCAGAATTTAAGGTTTCCACGCGTGCTGTTGATGCCCTTGTTAAGGCTATATGTAGCGATATGAGGAAGAAAGATGCGTATGCTTTGTGGGATTTAGTTCAGGAGATTGGCGAGAAGGAGAGCGGTATCCTGAATGTGGAGATTCTCAATGAGTTGATTGCTTTGCTTTCGAAGTTGGGGAAAGGAAAGGCAGCTTTGGAGGTGTTTGACAAGTTTGGGGACTTGGGTTGTGTGGCGAATGTGGAGACATATTATTTCACGATTGAGGCACTTTGCAGGCGCTCTATTTTTGATTGGGCTTGGTCTGTTTGTGAGAAAATGATTGATACAGGAAGCTTGCCTGACAGTGCGAAAGTCGGTAAGATCATTTGTTGGTTTTGTAAAGGGAAGAAGGCAAAGGAGGCACATTCGGTTTATGCATTGGCAAAGGAGAAAAATAATTACCCGCCACAGTCTTCTGTTAATTTCTTGATCATTTCTCTTTGTCAGAAGGATGAAACTGTGAAATTAGCTTTGGAGATGTTGGACGATTTCTCAGGAGAAGCACGGAGGTATGCAATCAAGTCATTTTCAGCTGTTATTCACGGCATGTGTAGGATGAAAGATGTTGTTGCAGCGAAAGCCTTGCTTCAGAAGATGATTTCTGACGGCCCACCTCCAGGAAACACCGTCTTCAATTCACTTATAACTGGCTATTCCAAGAATGGAGATATGGAAGAGGCGATCGGGATAATGAAGCTGATGAAAGATAGGGGACTAAAACCAGATGTATACACCTACACAGTTGTTATGAGCGGCTATGCAAATGGTGGTCTGATGAAGGAGGCTTGTGAAATCCTTAAAGAAGCCAAAAAGAATCATTCTAAGCTCAGCCCTGTGACTTACCACACTCTCATTCGGGGGTATTGCAAACTTGAAGAATTCGACAAGGCTCTGAACTTGTTTACTGAGATGAAGGAGTCCGGGGTCCAACCTAATGTTGATGAATACAATAAGTTGATACAATCACTTTGCTTGAAGGCTTTAGATTGGGAAAAAGCAGAGAAGCTGTTGGAGGAGATGAAAGAGAAAGGAATGCATCTCAATGGGATCACTCGGGGACTTATAAAAGCAGTCAAGGATCTGGAAAAGGAAGCACTAGATAATGAATTAGCACGCACTGAAGCTTAAACTAATGTCGGGTTTATGGAAATCGCTCCATCTTTGTCTTGTCTTTGTAATCTTTTCTAGGACAGATTACCCTTGAAGAGGGTGCTTTTCTCTTTTATTCAGCTTTCTGCTCCAAGTTCACCTTCTATGGAAGTGTTTTTTGACTCACAAATTAGGGATGTATAATTGTTGAAACTTAATACAAAAGGATGGAGCTCAGTCCAAATTTCAAGGTTTTTTCAGGTCTAGCCTAGCTCAGTTTTGGTTCAGGAATAGTTGATGAACAATCTGAATTTCAAGGTTTTGTTGAATTCTATTGTACCCATTTCATATTTACTTAATTTAATAATTTGAAGAATTGTTCTTCCGTTTGTTCTCTTCATTCTTGGAAGAAGTGTGTGGAATTTTTTTAGGTCTGATTTGTTCTTTGAATTCAAAAAACTGTGTATTGTTTCTTGATTAATCCAACAAATCTTCCTTTGCAAGTCCTCTACCATGTTTGATTGTTCTGTTTATATATGATGGTCATTAATATATATAAAACCTGTGGTGTGGCGACGACTCGAACCTGTTGCTCAAAATAATGAGTCAAAAGATGATGGTGATTTCCAGGAAGATGATGAGAATAAGCAGGCATTTTGAATGGAAGATCAGTGCTCTCAGGTGCATTGTCAAATTCATCTCCAATTTATATAGAATCTTGGACATAAATGGCAACTGAAACATGGGGAAAAGAGGAAATGAAGAAGTCCTAGCAACATAGTTCTTTGGAAAAATACAAACAGTTTGTTTAGATCAGAAAGGATCTATAAGCCAGTATTGTAATTTAACTGAAAACGGACATCCCCCCGTCTCAGCTCGAACTGCTTGTTTTCTGCTTGGCCTTCTCAATGAGGGGTTTCAGTTGCTTCTTTTCAGCAAGAATCTTAAGGAAGTTAAACAAAAAGGGTATGTAATTGTGCTTCCTTCGGATGTTTTCGGTTCTCCACTTCTTGAATTTCTCTTCCTCCATCAAAATCTTCTCAGTAGCGCCTTCAATTCCAGCATTTACTTCTGAAAGTGATTTATTTAGCGCCTCAAAGCTGCTTCTGTCTGACATTCTATCTGATTGTAACAAAGCTAGCTGCTGCAAGATACGTTCTCTCTTCTTCTGGAGCTCCTTGAGTTCGACAGTATATATTTCTTTCCTGTTCTTGATAACTGCCAGGAGATTGAATCTTATCTCACTCTTGGAATATCTTTCGATGCGTTCTTGGATCACTGGTTGCACAACCTGCAACCAATCCATATCACCTTGTCCGCCCGGACACTGACCAAGGCTAATGGGTCCTTCCTTCAATCCATCAAGCTCATACAGTACCCCATCAACAGGTATATAGCTTATAAAATGATACACGTCATCATCTTTTCCAGCGGTCTTCTGCTCCTCAGGAACAAAAGGCTCAGGCCTTGCAAAACTATTGTGGGCTGCGCGTATAGCTTCACTGTTGTTGATTGCCAAACCTTTGAGCTCAGGTGGGAAATTCTTCGTAAACTCTTTTAACTTGGACAATTCTGGGCCAATGTCAACGTCTGGGCAGTTCAGGAGGATAGACAAGATTGCTTGCGTTGCACAAGCGTTATTAATAACCTATGAGAATATCAAAACAATAGAATGAATAAATTTTTACAAATTCGTTATGCTGCAGCAGATACAAGTTTTATTGAAAGCTGACCTGGCTGGCAAAAAACAAGTTAGGGTTGGGATCCTTAATCACAACACGGTCATCCTTTTCCCCTGGACGCCATTTGAAAAGGAAAATCAACCCATATACAGGCCTGAAAATTAAAGAAAATTATAGAAAGCTAAACATGCAAACATATATAATCATGAATTATAGGTGCATTTGTAAGAATTTTTTATTTTTTTATTTATTTTTATTTGTTTTAAATGGACACTGTGGTTCGAGAACTAACCTAAGACTGTTGAGAGAATCGAGGTCCAGTGAATACAACTCCTCAACCTGCCAGGACATATCAAGGCATCACAAACACATACAAGGTCTAATATGGGATATGAGATACCATTAAAGATACACTACAAACTGAACCAATTAGCAGACAAGAAATGAGATAATAGTAACAGAAGAGAGAGCAAATACATATTCCAAACTGAAATAACTTTGGTTCAGAAGTCTCAGTTCCATATAGATGTAGCTAGCCAGTTTCCAAAATTAGATTTGTCGGTTAAATCTACCACCTCCGATCACAATGCTTTCACGGAAGAGAGAGCAGATACATATTCCAAACTGAAATAACTCTGGTTCAGAAGTCTCAGTTCCATATAGATGTAACTAGCCGGTTTCCAAAATTAGATTTGTCGGTTAAATCTACCACCTCCGATCACAATGCTTTCACAGAAGAGAGAGCAGATAAATATTCCAAACTGAAATAACTTTGGTTCAGAAGTCTCAGTTCTGTATAGATGTTACTAGCCAGTTTCCAAAGTTAGATTTGTCGGTTAAATCTACCACTTCCGATCACAATGCTTTCATGGGTTCAAAACACAATTACAAAAGCAAAAACAGTTGTAGAAGCTTTTTACATGCTGAAAATATCAGCAAAAACAGAAAGTGGCAAAGGGAATGACATGACAAATATTAGAGAGAAATAATATTACCTGCACACCTTTTACTTGCATTTGCTGTATAAGTTCGGTAAACACACCTGGAAAGCAAACACAAATCTTAACACATTGTCCATGTTTGAAAGCACAGATGCTCAGATACAAACTTACAAATGTCTCTAAATGTATGTGTAACGTGGTAACACATTGACACATAAACCTATGAGTGCATGATAATTTATTACATCAGTTCAAGGCATTCTCTTTCGTTCTTGTTAAACCTAATCCATCACATCCTATCCCTTCTCCTCACATAGTTGATAGAGCTAGTCGACACCTCCAGTTTTCTCTCTCACATCTAAAAAACAACTGCTCTGGCCCTTCTTTTCAAGCTCTTTTCGATAAAGCTCTAATTTCAATTGACAAAACCACATAGTTAGTTCCTGCTCACCGCAATATATTATAATTCATACATTCATTCGAACTTGTCATCTTTCTCGTGTTTAAATGGTATATCTCTTCCCATTCAGGAACACCACTAATTTGCTCAAATTTAAACAAACTAACTAATCTATGACTAACAAAAAAAATGACATCCAGTTCACAATCTCAAACTCTTTACACACATTCCTACTATTAAAACATCATAATAATTGAAAAAAAAAAAACCCAGATAAGCAAACAAACAAAGATGGTTCCTTTATGTTATTTAAAAAGGAAAAATATATATGAAGTCTATAAAAATGGAGAGAAATACAGTATCAGATTGAAAGTTTCAAGCTTTTGAACAAAATTAAGATATATAAACAAAAATATTTAAAATTTCCCACAAAAAAATTGACATTAAAAGCGTACCAGGATCAGACTCAATAGTGCACCACGACATGGTGTGAGAAACAATTGAATAAGCTGCATAAACAAAACATGTAAATTCAAAACCCAGATAAATAAAAAATAAAAAAATTCAAGAAGCCATGAAAATTAAGTTGAAACTACAGTCCCACTAACCTTGTCTTTGTGTTAGGTCACGGAAGCAAAAGCACAGAGAGCGAGAGAGATAGTGCTGGAAACACTTGCAGACCATAGCTTTTATAAGAAAACAGTCAGTTTCTTGTATGGGCCTCAGGCCCATTTCAACTTGGACTTACTAGGCCCACAGACCAAATAAACACAACATGAATTTGGTTAAGGTACGGATATTGACACCCATAAAGCTTATTAATACACCTATTTTTATAAATACATCCAT
The DNA here is from genome assembly GCA_030490815.1 of Acer saccharum. NCBI lineage: Eukaryota > Viridiplantae > Streptophyta > Magnoliopsida > Sapindales > Sapindaceae > Acer > Acer saccharum. The sequence continues at coordinate 60,831,216 of CM059867.1, forward strand.
GTCTAAAATTTAAAATTTAAATATTATTATAAACACCTATCCTAATGCCAACAGTATCCTCATTGAAATAAATATATTCATTTTAATACATATTATTTATAAATACTCTTAAATTATTACCACACCCAATTTATTAAAAAGGTGATATTATTTTTGGAATCAAATCCTTTTTTTAATGATGGTCTAATTTACTTTTGGAAATATCTCGAATGTAGGAGTCTTATAAAAGGGAATATGTATATGGGGTCAAAAGATTTTCAATTTGGAATTCTCTTATTTATACAAATATCTTAAAAAAAAAAAAAAAAAAAAAAAAAATCTTATTGACATCTATGGCTATCTTAAAAAGAAAAAATAAAATAAAAAATACTTGTTGATATTTACAGCTATAGTTAAAAAAAAAAAAAAAATGTTGTTTTTTGATAGAGTTTATAAATATACATAAAAGAAAGACAAAAACAATATGATAATCATGTGATGATGAGAAAATTTGATACTTGAAATAAAATTATAGTTTTATTAGGGTTTATTATAAGGTTTTTTTTTTTTTTTTTTTTTTTTTTTGAAAGGTAATTTTTTTTTAAATAAAGAAATATAGTTGAAGATATGAGTGTAATTAATGAGTGTATTAGTGTATATAGTATTTGGTTTATTTTTAATTAAAGTAACTTGTCCTTATTGGTAAATTTTTATTGGGATATTTTTGTAAATAAATTTTTTAATAAAATATGGGTATACTAATAAGTTTTATAGGTGTCAATATCGGCTCCCTTTCGGTTATTTCGACGGCTTCAGTTTTTTAGATGGATTCGCTTATTTTGGCGTATTTGGTTTTTTCAACGGATTCGGTTATTTTAAGAAATTTGATTATTTTAGTACATTCGATTATTTCGATGGATTCGATTATCTCGATGATTTCAATTATTTTATTGAATTTTGTCATTTTGGTGGATTCGGTTATTTCGGTGAATTTGACTATTTCGATGGATTCGGTTATTTCGAGATGGGTTAGGTTATTTCGATGGATTCGGTTTCAAGATTTCGGATTATGGGCTCGGACTTATGGGCGGGTTCGGGTTCGGTTAATTCGGTTACCACCCGAACCGAAACCAACTTGTTTTCTCTGTATCTTAGCTAGTAACAGTTTACAGTTCACTACTAACCTAAACAAAATTTGATTTTTTTGCTTTGATTTGGACAAGTAATGGAAGGAATTGGAAGTTTCGATCAATTCAAAGTTGGGAATTTGCAAACTTTGATGTACGTTCCTGATTTCATCACAGAGACCGAAGAAACCCACCTCCTCAACAATGTATTGTTTTTATCTTCTTCTGATAATTTTTGTTTTCTTTGTTTTTGTTTGATTAATAGTCAATTGCTTCATGTATACTTTGATAGATTTATGGAGGTCCTGTATCAAAGTGGAAATCTTTGAAGAACAGGAGACTACAGAACTGGGGTTTGTTGGATTTTTTTTATTTTATTTTTTCTATTTGATTTCACTTTATAGTCTCTTGAAACTTAAATTTTATAAGGAAAAAAAAAAGCTTTTTTATTTTAATTTCTTATGTTGGTGATGGATTTGTTCTTCTGTTTATGGATAATAAACAGGTGGTGTTGTCCATGAAAAGAGTCTGCTGCCACAAGATTGTAAGTACTGTGTTCAAGCTTTTTAGATGCTCTTGTTTATCTCAGATGTTATTTTTTTTGCTCTAGGAGAGTTCAAAAGGCAATTTTTCTGTATCTCTCGCAAGTTTTTTCGTACGGGATTCGATTGTGTAACATTACAGAGTCTGTAACGTTATCATGCTTATATATATATATATACATATGCTTATTGAGCTTGATGAGTAGAATTTTTAATTGTTTCTTTTTCGTATATTCAAAGTTGTTAATTTAGATCTCAAGTTCAATGTTTTCATTTGCTACTGGTACTGCTAATTTATAGTATTACTGTATTGCTACTGAACTTTTCTAAGCAAGCTTGCTAACTGGTACTACTAAATTATAGTATTACTACCCCAGATACAATTTATGTCGGTTGGTTCACCTTCCTTCCGTGGTGCAACAGCAGCAGCAACTACTTCAAACCTTTATTTCTTTACTGAAAATCCAGCTGAAAGGGACAGCGGTTGTTGGCTTGGCTCTTGCTCGAGCTCTCTCCTCCAACCTTCTGATTCTAGCAGGCAATCCACAGACAAAGTCCTGAGCTTTACGGCCCTCACCAGTAAGACCCGTCAACTGTTCTATGTTCCATCTTCCTACCAGGAATTCTAAAATGTCAGCATAGTCCTTTGTAGTATAGACTCCAAGCCGCTGGGCGACTGAAGAGAAGTGTTCGAATAGGTTATCATCCTGGCCATCATACATTAAGTGGGCTGGCATTGATATTTTCTTCTTCATCATGTCAGCTAAAGCCAAGACAGTGCCATCTGGGTCAACTTCAAAGAGCTTCTCTACAATCTTGGTGTAGGCAGTTTCATGGCGTTTCTCATCAGAGGCAATGATACCACATATCTGTGCAAGTTTCAAGTCCCCGTGCTCCTTGGCCAGCCTGGCTGTGTTTCCATGGCAAATGAATGTTGCCCTCTCTTGGAATGAAGTATAGATGAAACCAAGGTAGGGGTTGTTTTCCGTTTTAGGATCCTGCGAAACAGAAAATTAGTCACTCTAGTATAAAGCTAAGTTAAACAGCTGAAATTAGATTAACCAGAATGCCCCTGACCATAACCGTATCGACTCATGGTACCAAAACCTTTGCATAGCCAGCACTGAACAAAGCTTGTCTGGTGGTTCATCACATAAAGACAATCAAAACACAAAACGACATAAAGAATAATACCACATACACTTTCGATATCGATCTAAAATTTATGTATTAGTAGGGGATTTGACGGGCTAAAACATGTCTAAAGCATAGATGATGTATCAATCTTCTTCCATTTACTATTCAGGTCAAGTTGCAATAAAGCATATATATCAGCTATTTGAACTTGAGAAACTGGGAAAAGCCAGGTGCAAGAAGCTCAAGGCTATACAAACAAAAACTTCGATAGACCAGGTTCAGTTTTATAAGCTCTCAAGGTATCAACAAACGAAAACGATAAATTTAAACCATCAAGACTTTGAAGACCTTTTTCAGATAAATCACAATACCCTGCTCTTTGGGGGAAGGTGGGAACAGGGAAGAGTATGGTTAAACGGGAAATTAAATTTAGTGTGGCATATTTGATTAAAAACGGGAGAACGGGGTTGAGTAAACTTGACCGAGTAATGAAAAGAATCTCACCATTCCTGAGCCTATCAGATACTGAATTGTCTTCTCAATTTGCCTCATGTCTACACGTCCAGAGAGGTAAAGATACTTGTTGAGAAGGTCACCGTGCCTGTTTTCTTCAGCAGTCCAAGCCCTTGTCCAAACTGCCCAAGAAGTAAGGCTTGCACCAGTCTCATCTCGAACCCCATCAGCGGTGTTCAACATTGTCTGGTAGGTTGGAAGGGCTTCTTCTGTGATCATATCTCCAACCAACACGATGAAATAGTCATCAGGGAGTTCCTTGCACCTTTCTCGTAGCTCCTTGACTTGATCATAGAATCCGTCTGAATCAGGTTCAGGTAGATAATCCGTCGCTTGCCAACATTTCTCAACAGGCTTTAGGTGCACCAAGATGTTATCCTCAGCCCAACCCTCCAACGATTTGAATATCTCTAACTTTTGAGGAGGCATGGAATGAGTCACTTGAACATGCACCTCTCGTGTAGGGGAATAGGGCTTCTTTAGATTCTCAATCTCTCTGTCACATCAAAGAAATAAGACATGAAAATGGGCAATATAACAGGCATAAAAAGATTACAACAATCTGAATATCACAAATCATGACTTCATTGCGATGGGAAGGGTTAAACAATTATTTGATCTGAGAAGAAGATAATAAGCTACGGAAATTACAAGGATAATGTTATTTTTAAGCACCCAAGCAAACTAAGCAGACATAGAAAGCAATAGTGAAACAGAAAATCATATCTTACAGACAGTTTCTGTTTATAAATTTCTACTTAAGAGGAATACAAACATAGGCACATTTGGATACTAAAATCTCTCATTAGCTACCAAGTGATGTTTTATCATTCTCTTCAAAGCACAATCTATGGATTTCGTAAAGACATATATCCGACAACAAACAATTTCCAGATATCACATATATAATACACCAGTATATCACATGAAAGCAACAAACAATTTCCAAAACACTTTGATGGTAGCATGACATTGAGCAAATTCAGAGCAACACAAGCCATTAACAAAGTCAAGTATTCCCATGAACAACATGAACACAGAAACCGAATGAGAATCATCATGTAATGGATGAATTCACAAAATAAGTATAAGCCAATTCTCATTAGTTAAACTGGGGAAGAAGAAGAGAAGGGACAAAAGAAGTTAAAAAATATATTTAAAAAAAAATAAAAAATTAAACAAATAAACAAAGACTCAAACTCAATTATAGGTAACAGTCACATATGCTGATACACAAGCATGTCCAAATCATCCCACCAAAGAGGAAGAAAAACAATTACACAATTAAACAAAATGAATTCTAGCAAATAAACAAATCAAACCAGTCAACCAGCATGACCTAGTTCCAAACAAGTAAGGCAACTCACTAAATCAGACCTAACTCTGAAAAAATTGAAAAATAAATATCATTAATTTATTGCATGCATAATTACAAAATTGATAAGGAATCAACTTACCCTGAATAAATCCAAACAAAACAGAAAAAGACAAACATTTGAGATCAGAAGAAAACAACATGATTCAACAAAATATCAAGCTCATATGGAACTAAAAAACCGAAAACCCAGATCAATAAGTAACTCAAAAACTGATTTTTGATCAAGCAACACAAAAATGGAAATGAGAAGCAAAAAATATCAAACACAATGCTGAGGCTCATTTTCGGAGAAAACAAGAAAAACCCCCCAAATCAATAAAACAGCTAAAAGAGTCCATTTTGTATCATACCCATCAAAATATATGCAATGAAATAAACCATAAACATAAATAAACCAGGATTCATCAAATTGAAATGATGCAAAGAGAATCACTTGGCTGTGGCATGACGAAGAGTGGAAGCGATTGAAACCCGTGGAAAAGATCTAAGATTTCTGTGAGATTGAGAAGGGAACTTGTAGTTTGATGATGATGAAGATGGGAAACTTGTTGCTGGATTCAGTTTCAAAGCCATGTTTTTGTTTTCTGATACTGATACGATAAAGGATTGATTTTTTTTTTTTTTTTTTTACATTTTTTACCTAAATTGAGTTTTAATCTTGTTTAGGGAAAGAAAGAGAAAAAAAATAGAATTTTTGTGGTTTTTTGCAGAGGATTGTGGTGTGTTGTGTGTTTTTTTAACGAGAAGAGAAGAGAAGAGAAGAAAGAAAGAAAGAGGCAGCGAAGAACAAGGAAAAAGATTGCGATTTTATTTTTATTTATTTATTTATTTTTGTCGAGGATCTCATACTTCGTCTAGGCGCCCATCTGTTCGCCCAAGCACTCATCTGTCTGTCCTCCCCAACTGCGTGACACACCCATAGCCAACTTGTTGGTTTTGACGGTCTATTTGTTGGATGTTATGGAGTATGACAGATAGAAAACCTCGGCCTACACCTACAACCACACAAAGATGCAAGCATGTAAATTAAAACTCGCTTTCGTCTGTGTAAGATTCGAACCGTTGACCGGGGAGTTACCCGTGCCTCCTGCTCGTCCTTCCACCAACTAAGCTAACGCCTTGATAGCTGGCCATAATGTAATTACCAAGAGTAGAACCAAGGACTTGAGATTTTCATCCCAAGCCTTGGACCACCAAGGCAACCACCTCGTGAAAGATTGAAAGTTTTAGAGAAAGAGACGCAATGTTTGTGCGATAGACAAGGCAAGTCCATTAGAAAGAGTGTCATCTAGATTTGCCACTGGTTTTTCACTTATTTTCACTTATGCCATTTTCATTATTTGTTTATAATTATGTCATTTTTTTTTTTCTCTATAGAGTCATAAGATAATTATGTTCAAGACAATGGTTATATGTTTCTAATGTTAGATACGGTAAGGGAATCCCGAATATAACTTTAGAGAAATGGCTCTCTTACGTTATGGAACCGTCATCTTGAACATAATTAAATATGACATCAATGATCTAAAAAGATTTATGTGATTCGTATTATTAAAAGGAACCATGGACGTAAGTTAGAATTATTTATTTCAATAATTCATATTTGTTTTTTATTAAAAAGGTGAAACTTGTGGTAGCCAAAAATGGTCCATGGGCCCAAACGTAAAAAGGCTCAAGTCTTCATGCTGAAAATGGTCCAGACCCACATATTTTGGGTCGACCCAAAGCTCCAAATCAGTTAAAATGTCAATTAACTCAGTCAACATGGCAGTTACATCATTCAATGGGCAATTACAGCATTCAATGGGCAGTTACAACATTCAATGGCAAACGGTTGTAATAGCCGACTTGAATAGGAGTAAACCACTCCTAAAATCTCTCATACAATCAAGTCACTACTAGGTTTTTTCCTATAAATAAGAAGGGCAAAACCACAACAAGGGGGCAGAGATAATCTCAACAACCAACAAAGCTCTTAAGCATCTTAAAACTCTGCTTGATGTCATTTCGTCCACCGGAATTTAACTTCAAGTATGATAAACGCTCAGCCCAAGTGGACCTAAGGCTATAAACGATCATCCCCACAATTTCTTTACCTCTTTTTAATCTGTCATTCCATTTGTTAACTATTTCTTGCAGGTTCTTGAAGGAGACGACATCCCTCCATTCGACAGGCTAACATCTTTTGCAGGTCTATAGACAAGACGACATCCCCCATTCGATAAGCTCAACCAAGTTGCCTTGGGCCTAACACAAATCCGACCCGATCCACATCAACCGTAGGTCGACCCCCTACAGTTTGGCGCCCACCGTGGGGCCCATCGCAACTTTACATGCGAGCTAGTCGAATCAACTGGAATTCTTCTCAACATGTCTAGAGATGGAGATGCACCAACTGTCGAGGAGCAGATCGCCGCGTTGACAGCCCAGATGGCTGGAAACATAGAGAAGTTGAGGGCGCTCGTAGCGGAAAATGTAGCGATCAGAGCAACAAATGTCGAGCTACGAGCCTTGATCAATAAGATATCCAATGTTGCACCTGAACTCCCAATCCCAACTCCAAACGACGAATTGGAGGTCAACATGATAGCTCCAGTTGCATCTACAGACATGGATCGACGAACAGAAAATGCTTTTAGAACACCAGTGTCACTCCAGTCGGCACCGAAGTTGGTAAAATCTAATCCTAATTTACATTTGTTTGATGACCCTGAACTTTCTCGAAGATTTACAGAAATGGAAGCCCTCATCCAAAGGATCCCAGGAGTCCCAACTCCAATCAAGAAAAGCACAGCGAGTAGATTCGCCGACTCACCCTTCGTCGATTAGATCGCCTTGGTCGATATGCCAAGAAAGTTCAGCTTCCCAGACATGAAGCAATTTGAGGGCACGACAGATCTGGACGACCACATAGCGCAGTACAAACAAAGGATGTTCACTATTGCAATCCCACGCGACCTAAGAGAAGCATGCATGTGCAAAGCCTTTGGATCTAGCCTTAGTGGTCCCGCTCTACAATGATATACTAATTTGCCCAATAACTCTATTATTTCTTTTGCACAACTTACAGATACATTCGTGGAGCAATTTGCAAGCAGTCAAAAGCTTGAAAAGAAGTCAGACAACCTCTACATAATAACACAAAAGCATGACGAAAACCTGAGAGCGTATGTCGGACGCTTTAATAAGGAAAAGGTGCAGATCTCACACTACAACCAGGCTACTGCGATCTCCGCCTTCAGAAGAGGGCTCCGATTCGACTCTGACCTTTACAAAGAGCTCACCAAATATCCATGCAAGACAATGGAAGATGTACTGGCAAAAGCATGGGCCCAAATCAAATGGGAGGAAGACGAGGAGCGTACAAGTCGACAGACCATGACGGTCGAGAAATACACGACAGCTGGAACATCCCACTTAAAATAGTATCATTTCTAACCCTTATCTATTTCATCTTTTGTTACAATTATCGCATTTTACTTCTACATTATTTAAGAAAAGGTCAATCGACCACACAACGCATGTATGCGAAATTTGTGAATGAAATGGTCGAATCAACCCAATAACGCGAGTCCGCGATTTATCAATGAAATGGTCGGATTGACCCAGTAACGCGAGTCTGCGATTTATCAATAAAAAGGTCTATCGACCCCACAACGCATGTATGCGATTTTATAATTGAGATGGTCGATCGACCCCATAACGCATGTATGCAATTTTATAATTGATATGGTCGATCGACCACATAACGCATGTACGCGAATTATCAAAAGACATGGTCGATCAACCCCACAACGCATGTACGCGATTTTGTGAAATGAAAAGGTCAATCGACCCATAAACGCATATACGCGATTTTATAATTGAGATGGTCGATCGACCACATAACGCATGTACGCGATTTTCTAAAAGAAATGGTTGTGTCGACCCACAACGCCTGTGCGCGAATTCAATGTAATAGCAAATGGTCGATCGACCCCCACGTTATACTCGATAAATATGTATGTCGTTCGACTCGAGTTCGATTGAAACAAACTACTCTCTTGACTTGAAGGCTTCAACTCAGAGAGTGGGGGGCTAACTGTGGTAGCAAAAAATGGTCCATGGGCCCAAACGTAAAAAGGCTCAAGTCTTCATGCTGAAAATGGTCCAGACCCACATATTTTGGGTCGACCCAAAGCTCCAAATCAGTTAAAATGGCAATTAACTCAGTCAACATGGCAGTTACAGCATTCAATGGGCAATTACAACATTCAATGGGCAGTTACAACATTCAATGGCAAACGGTTGTAATAGCCGACTTGAATAGGAGTAAACCACTCATAAAATCTCTCCTACAATCAAGTCACTACTAGGTTTTTTCCTATAAATAAGAAGGGCAAAACCACAACATGGGGGCGGAGATAATCTCAGCAACCAACAAAGCTCTTAAGCATCTTAAAACTTTGCTTGATGTCATTCCGTCCACCGGAATTTAACTTCAAGTATGATAAACGCTCAGCCCAAGCGCACCTAAGGCTATAAACGATCATCCCCACAATTTCTTTACCTCTTTTTAATCTGTCATTCCATCTGTTAACTATTTCTTACAGGTTCTTGAAGGAGACGACATCCCTCTATTCGACAGGCTAACATCTTTTGCAGGTCTATAGACAAGACGACATCCCCCCACTCGACAAGCTCAACCAAGTTGCCTTAGGCCTAACACAAATCCGACCCGATCCACATCAACTATAGGTCGACCCCCTACAAAACTCAACTTTAATCATAAATAGGAATTCATTTTATTATTCAAGTTATAGATATTTATAATAATTTTAAATTAATAGACTATGAATTCATAATCACAAATTCTTAATATGTGGGTGTGAGAGGATTGAAGTGAGTAAGCTTAATATTTGTCAAGTCGAAATTAGATTTTTAATTTTGATACTTGAATTTGAATTTGAAGTTCAAAGGATAATGTAAATAGTAAATAAATTATCCAAAATATCTACAATTACCTCTAAAGAAAAGTTGTCAATATAAAAATCTTGATTATAATAAATTAATTTTATAGTAATAAGTTTGTAAAATTATTTCAGGTTTAATTTCACTCATCTTCCTTAAAGTTAATTTAATCATAAACAATTCGTTTGGTTTAAAAAATAAACAAAACCCATAATATATGAGAAATTTTTTACTAAGAATGTTTTGTTTGTAAAATTTATAATTAATTTCAATTATTCATAATTAGTTTGGAATCAATTTCAAAAGTAGTGGAATCCACCACTTCACATGTCGTTACATGTGGGATGTGGCCGCACCGCACACTTGTCAATTCTTGGCTTTCAAAGTCTCATGAATTGCCTCGTGGAAATACGGGTTCATCTATTGTACGATTACTATGCTAGTTTTCAATCTTATAAAAATCATAGATTTAAAATTTTTTAAAAAGAAATTAAAACTAAAAGAAAATAAGTTAATATCATAATTATCCGAACAACTTTATTGATCCCGTACAATAGTTAAATCTATCGAAATCCATGACGGCATGACCTAATGATGTGATATGAAAGTTATTGATACCATGTAACTTATAAGATAAATAATGAGTGGTGTATTATTGTGTTAATTATAACTGTCATTACGCACCATTTGATTATTAATTTGGAATAATATTTTGAAAAATTTAGTATTACTTATGACGAGTCATAAGGTTGATCCGGTGATATACTCTTTACACCTGCATCACAAGGTTAATAGATTATGGGTTTGAGTTCCTCCCTTCTAAAAAAACCTTGAATTTAAATAATACTTAAAAAAAAATTAAGGTTACTTATATATATATATATATCTCTATATATAATATTTATTCTCTTCAATTTATTGGTCTAGTTATTTTTTTATAAGTTTTTATATAGTTTACAATAATTTGTAATTTTCTTCAATGGGGGATGTGAATTGTGTTTATGCCTTTATGGGGGGACCCAAACTTGGAAGATATTCCACATGGATCCCCTTCGTTTCCTTGTGTTTGCTGAAACTCTCTTTGTTTCTTTCTCTTTGTTGTGTGTTTTTCGAGGATTTGTATTTCTGTGTGAGGTAAAGGTTGTTTTTTCTGCTGTGTAATGGATGGTTTCATTTTCAAAAAGAAGTGATCAATACTGGAAATTTTTGGAACCAACCGATCATGGAATTATAGTCAAGCCATCAGAGTTGTTAAGTGTTTAATTGAGTCTCACATCAACTAAATATGAGATTAGTTGATTTATATATAATCCATTGGGACCTACTTATTACAATCCGGTTTTTAAAGATCAATTATACCTAATGGAATTGTATGATCAATTGATATCGGGGCCTACAACCACGCCGAGCAGTGGATGCAAACATGATTATGGAGAAATTTTTCTATGAATCCAAAATACTATGACAACCATTATTTACAAAATGGTTACATACAGTAATAATAATTAAAGACTATTTTATTTGGTATTGCAATTGAGTTTCTTAGATATATATATATATATATATTTTTTATGGATTTAAAAGCTCTTAAAATAATTAAATTTTTATTATTATTTCAAAGCTCTTAAATTTTTTATTTTCTCATATTGTCGGTTGAATGACCATTAATTATCCATTTATCATCCAACTACATCGGATGATATTTTGTCGTTGTTTTAAAGCATCCCCAAAAGACTCTTCTATTTTCACTCTTCAAATGTCTATTTGCTTACCTATGTGGCAATTTGATGAGTGAAAAAAGAAGAGCCCTTCCAAAAGACTCTTCAATTAGAAATAGGTCTCATCTAATTACCCTCCATTTTTTCAAGTTAGAAATAGTAACTTTTCATATTATTAATATGTTATTATTAAATATTCAATATTAGTCTTATTTTAAAGATCTAGATGAGACCTTTCTAGTGGTATAATTTTTATGATAATAAAATTTATAAATTAAAAATTATTATATATTGATTAAAATTAATTAAAAAGATAAAAGTTATAGATGTTAAATATTAATGATGATGTGATATAAAAAAATATACATAATAATATTGAAGAGTGATAAGCAAATTCTTATTTGAAAAATCTCATTTGAAGAGCCTGTTGAAGCCAAATATGCTGACGTGGCTCGTTTGATTTTTAGAAATATCTTATTTGAAGAGTCTTTTGGAGATGCTCTTAAATATCTAACTAAATTAATAAATGCTGTACTATTACTACAGGTCTTTCTTTTGATTTGTGTTAATTATATTTATAATTTATTATTATTATGAACTAATTAAATTTTTTTTTTTGACAATAATAATGGAACTAATTAATAACTACAGTAGATAAGTCCCACTAACCTTGTCAATGTGTTAGGTCACGGAAGCAAAAGCACAGAGAGCGAGAGAGAGAGTGCTGGAAATACTTGCAGACCATAGCTTTTATAAGAAAACAGTCACTTTCTTGTATGGGCCTCACGCCCAGGTCAACTTGGACTTGGGCTCACAGACCAAATAAACACGTTGTAGGTCGGTTGTTTCGGTTTTTCGGTGGATTCGGTTATTTTGGTGGATTCGGTTTTTTCTACGGATTCGGTTATTTTAGTATATTCGATTATTTCGATGGATTCAATTATCTCGACGATTTCAATTATTTTATTGAATTTTGTTATTTTGGTGGATTCGGTTATTTCATTGAATTCGACTATTTCGATGGATTCGGTTATTTCGAGACGGGTTAGGTTATTTCGATGGATTCGGTTTCGAGATTTCAGATTATGGGCTCGGACTTATGGGCGGGTTCGGTTAATTCGGTTACCAACCAAACCAAACCACCCGAACCGAAACCAACTTGTTTTCTCTGTGTCTTAGCTAGTAACAGTTCACCACTCACCTAAAAAAAAAAATTTGATTTTTTTTTTTTTTTTTTGCTTTGATTTGGACAAGTAATGGAAGGAATTGGAAGTTTCGATCAATTCAAAGTTGGGAATTTGCAAACTTTGATGTACGTTCCTGATTTCATCACAGAGACTGAAGAAACCCACCTCCTCAACAATGTATTGTTTTTTTCTTCTGATAATTTTTGTTTTCCTTGTTTTTGTTTGATTAATAGTCAATTGCTTCATGTATACTTTGATAGATTTATGGAGGTCCTGTATCAAAGTGGAAATCTTTGAAGAACAGGAGACTACAGAACTGGGGTTTGTTGGATTTTTTTTTTTTTTTTTTTTTCCTATTTGATTTCACTTTATAGTCTCTTGAAACTTAAATTTTATGAGGAAAAAAAAAAGAAAAGCTTTTTTATTTTAATTTCTTGTGTTGATGATGAATTTGTTCTTCTGTTAATGGATAATAAACAGGTGGTGTTGTCCATGAAAAGGGTCTGCTGCCACAAGATTGTAAGTACTGTGTTCAAGCTTTTTAGATGCTCTTGTTTATCTCAGATGTTATTTTTTTGTTCTATGAGAGTTCAAAAGGCAATTTTTTCTGGATCTCTCACAAGTTTTTCATACGGGATTCGATTGTGTAACATTACGGAGTCTGTAACGTTTTCGTGCTTATATATATATATATGCTTATTGAGCTTGATGAGTAGAATTTTTAATTGTTTCTTTTTCGTATATTCAAGGTTGTTAATTTAGATCTCAAGTTCAATGTTTTACCAGTAGGCAGTAGAGTCGTTTGCCAAAAATTTACGAACTTGCTCGTAGATGGAAGCAAAGTGGCGTGCTAAGGTCTGTGATCTATATTTAGGAAGAAATTGTTAAAGTAATACAGTAGTTGATCTTAAGTTGTTCTATATTACTGACACTAACTGAGCAGTCGATACATGATGTCTAGGCGGGTGATGAAGTAGGTAGCAGAAGCACGATGCATATATACCTCTGCTTGCAATTCATTTGTTGAATACGCTGGTTTCTGATACTGCCGAAACTTATCTGCTTCTAATGAGGCGAGATGCAACAATAACCGCCTTTCTCTTTCTTGCTCTCTTTTACAGTGCCTCCTTGGCTAACAAAGATAACACAACGAATATATGAAAAATCAGGGCTGTTTCCCTCGGCAATCAATCACGTTCTCATCAACGAATATCTACCTAACCAAGGCATAATGGTTTGTACTGAGCTCTACTATATCACAGTTCATTCATACTTGTTTCGTTCTTTCATAATATGTTTTCTCTGGGTTTGCTAAGCTTTCGATGTTCGTTTATAGTGCTAACAGCCGTATGCCCGTATAATATTACCTTATCAGTTGGATCTATAACACAACCCAACATCTAAATATTGATCTCTCTTATCGAAATTCTACTACAATTTTTGTTTTGTGGAAGAATGTTTGACACCAGTTCTCATAATCGTAATTGTCTGTACAGCCACATCAGGATGGGCCTGCATATTTTCCAGTCGTAGCAATCTTGTCTCTTGGATCACCAGTTGTTATGGATTTCACTCCGCATTCGAAATTAAGAACAAGCACAGACACATCGAAGAACAATGTTGATGGTACAAGTTCTGGTGGAGAAGCTTTTGTGACCAAGACAGAGGAATGGATCGATAATCACTACCCTTTTTCTGTCTTATTGATGCCCCGTAGTTTACTGATCTTCAAGGATGATGCATACGCAGGAAAGTTTTTCTCTTAAATTGCTTCTGTTGTATTTAATTGAGGACCGAAATTTCCAACGAAAACTAACAACACTGTGTTATGGTTTTGCAGACTACTTGCACGGTATAAAAGACAGCAAAGTACAACAATATGATGGGGTAAGATTAATATATATTGGATGGGTGAAACTGAGAGATTTAGCTTGTGTTTTCGAATGAATTGGCATGAATAGTTGGTCTTCTGTTCTCATATGTCCATTTTCAGGTTGTAAACGAAATTGAAGCTTTGATGAATCACAAACTTGGTTCGTCATTGTCAAGCTCGGAGAAAGCCATTGAAGTAACGAGAAGCAGTGACCCCAAGATTATTCATCGAACGAGCAACAGGGTTTCATTGACATGTAGACTAGTCTTGAAGGTTCACAGAAACTTGTTCAAGTTTAAGTAGTTGCACAAGTTGAACATGCTTGACAGTTGACTACTAGAAGTTGTTTTACAAGAAGATACAGGGATTTATACAAACAGTGAATGATTGAATGTTTTGTTTCCCATAGAAGAACTCGAATCCGAGCCAAATTTTGGCGCTCTATGATTCAAATGAGTTGGTTAGTTTCCTTTCATTTTCATTATTCCAAATCGTGTAATTTTTCGAAAATAATTACGATCGTTAAGATGATTTTACTTTACCTTAGTCTTCAAATTTCGCTCATACAACTTGATGTTTTTATGTCTGTGTCCTCACTTTGAATACCTTAACATACCAAGCAAGATCAATCCCAATTTTAGTACATTCTTGAAAAGGGATTAATTAAGAATGATATTTGAATGGATGGTGGATCTCAATTTTTTTTTTTTTTTTAAGTAATAACTAAAAATTAAAAGAAAGAAAGATGGAGATCCAATTTATTTTCATCCAAGTATCTTCTTCAACAATACAATTGTATCTTCTTCACAAATCAATCTACAAATCTAATCAATCTACAAATCTCATCCAACAATAGTATCTTTTTCTTCTATAATCTGAAAAAAAAAATCGAGATCCAAAAACAAAATCACGTAGAAATGATCAATCTCTAAAACCCGACTAGAGTCATAGAGATACAAGTGAGAAATTTCCCAGAAGCAACCATGCCTAAACTATTCGAATTACTGAAATCGGTATATTGAAACTTTATTTTGCTGTCAATTTTAGCTGCAAAAAATTTCTTTGTATAATTGCACAAAATCAATCAATATGGAATCTTTCCATTGCATGCGAGTTTGAATGCGAATGATCTCTGCACCTGAGGATTCATATTTAATTACTAGCTGTCATTCATGAATTTGTTAATGCAATTCAAGAGGATTTGAGATAATATAGATCCACATACACAGAATTAAACTTAATAATTAAGCCCACTAATTAAACAAGAAGAAACTGCACCAAGAATAAAAATTAAAATATAATTAGGGAGCCGATATTGACACTCATAAATATGATAAGCACACCCATATTTTAATAAAAAATTTAATTAAAAAAATATCCCAATAGGAATTTACCAATAAAGACAAATTAGTTTAATTAAAAATAAATAAAATACTATTTACACCCATATCTTCAACTATATTACTTTATTAAAAAAAACAAAACAAAACAAAACAAACCATAATTCAACCTTAATTCTATTTCTTTTTTTCTTTTTTAAAAAAAGAACGAGAAAAACAAAAACCTAACAGAGCCAAAATCTCCAATTATCATACAACAAAGTAATGGAACAAGAATTCTTAGAGGACTCCAATCAAAGAGGTACATATTTCTTTCTTTCTTTATTTTTTTTTTTTATAAACTCTATCAATATATATATATTTTTTAATTTTATTTTTATTTTAAGATAGCAGTACATTTCTCATTATTGGAATAATTATCGTTTTATGAATTCTCAATAGAGCATGAACAATGTTGGAGTCGAATGTACTATGGACTACAGTAGTGAATTTACAAATTATGAGATATAGTTATGTTTATACATTATATCAAAATTTTAGTTTTTATAGAAGAGAAAACAGACTTAAGTTATTTTTTACTTGAAAGCTGAATTTTGAGTGTTCTCTCTAGATTCGAAAGAATCAAAGTAAGGTTTCAAATTGTTGTTTTATTGGGTGTTTGTTGTTTGGGTTCGTTGTGGCTTGTTGGTTTGTTATTCCTTTGTTCTCTGTTTTGGTTGTTAATAAAATCTTGCTATTTAAAAAAAGAAAAAGAAAAAAGTTATTGTCATAGAAGAAAGTTTGTATTGGGTACAAGTTTGATCATGTTTGCTTGTTACTCTATTTTTTTTTTTTTTTGTTGGAAGAGTAATCATTATTTTCCATGTCGTAATCGTTGTTAAAATTTCTCATATGTCTCACATGAACAACTTGACATTGCACTAGGTGATAATGGAACCATTGATGGTCAGGGATCGGTTTGGTGGGATTGGTTCAGCTCTAAATCCTTAAATTACAGCCATCCCCATCTAGTGGATCGAACTTGTATCGACAGAACACATAGTTGTTTCAAACCTTACTTTCTTGAATTCTCCTGCATATAATATCCATCCAGTCTATTGCACGTATGTTGGCTAAAGCCACTAAGACTTCAATGTTACATTCTTTAAATTATTAGACCTTTTTTTTTGTATTGGGTGTGTTAATAACTTATCAGGGTTTATACATAAATTATATTAAAATGAAAACATTCATTTAAATAAGGGTACTATTGGCATTAAGAAATGTGTTTATAGTAATGTTTTAATTTTAAATTTTAGACATGAGTGTACTTATAAATATGGATGTACGTGCTTATCATATTTATGAGTGTCAATATCCGTACCCATATAATTATCATGACCCCACAAACAAAGAGAAAGAAACATCAACTACTGATAAAGAGGTAGATTTCAATCAATAATTGCTTTAGTTGAGATATATATCACCAACTGAAGCAAGTTTGAAACTACACACTGTAGATATTTGAACAGAATTAAGTTCCTAGCAACAACCCAGTAAATTAATATATATATATATATATATATATATACAGATTTTTTATTATCAGTTCGTCCTGACAATAAATATATCAAGACGAAGAATGTAGACCATTAGATTTACAGACTTTGACTCAAAGTGTATGCACTTGTCAAAACTTCTCCATAATCTGTGGTCCACATTCTTCGTCCTGATATATTTATTGTCAGGATGAACTGACAATAGATAGACTGTATATATATATATATATATATATATATATCAGTCTTTCTATTATATATCAGTTCGAACTGACATAAATATATCAGGACGAAGAATGTGGACCACAGAGACCATACCAAAATTCCTCAGACATCTGCAAATATACTGAATAGTTTCCGCATGACTATTTCCGCCCGAACCTCTATTCTGCACCCACTCCACGGCCATCTGACAATCACTAGCAATGGTAATACTCCTCCCATTCAAATCAGGTCTAGATTCCAAAATTTCGCACGCCTTTGCTATGGCTAAAATCTCAGCTGCAGCAGCCACTTGAAACCCAACATACGAGGAGAAGAGACACAAAACCTTGCCAAGGTGATTCCGAAGCACCCCCCCTATTCCTGCAGCACCCAATTACCCCTTCGTCGAACCGTCAACATTAAAAACAAGGGTATTGAGGGCTGGAGGATGCCATTTTTCGAATCTAACAGGTTTCTTCTTCGGAACTTCAGAGCAACGTTCTACAATATTCAGCAGAATTATAGTGATGGGATCCGAAGAACCCTTCCCCAAGTGCTTAAACCACCACCCAATTCTAAATCTAACACTATCCACCACTCTAATACTGTCAGCCTGGATGTTGTTGTAAGTCAAGCTAGTGCGAGTCTCCCAAACCGACCAAGCCACTGCAAAAAACATCGAATTCCAAACTCTTGTGGAATTTATTCAGAGAAAACAACTCAGAGAAACAAGAACCCATGTCTCTCATCTCATGAAACAAGACTGAGAGTTGTTTTTTTTTTTTTTCACCGATCTCATCAGAACTCTAAAGTCAAACATGTCATTCGAAAATACTACCAACTAATGACCCTATAATTATCTTTCAAAATACGAGAGTATACAAATAAACTTCACCGAATTAATCTCATCAGAACTTAGAACTTTGAAATTAAGCATGTCATTCGAAAACCTATATATACATAAATATATACCAACCTGCAAAGCAAAGAGCCACATTTACATTCCAAGTCGATCCCGGGTGCAAGTCTTGGAGTGAGCATTAAAATCTGATTGAACAGCATACATCTTGGAGCACTTGTGGCATTGCCAAGTCTTGGCACCGTGCTTCTTGATCCCAGTAAGATTTCCCAGACCCCGAGCCGGGTTGTGTTGGATACATGTTGGTACCGGGCACACGTACACTTTCTTTCGGATCACTTCACTCCTCGGCCTCACCTTCAGATTCCATGGCAGGTTGTGTACTCGCCTGTGGAGCTGCAGGTTCTGGTCCCTCTGGAACCCTAGGTGGCACACCTCACAAAAGAATCGGTTCGTCGCCGTTAGAGCGAGTGGCGATAGAGCAATGACTTCTGATGATGGATCTGCATATATATACACATGAGAGTTAAACAGTTCTTAACAAAAGAGTTAAGAACTCCTTCAACAACTTCCCCAAATCTCAATAATTCAACATATATATATATTTTTTGTAATATAAAAGAAAAAAATTGAATACATATATGAGACTTTAATAGATATAAATCGATTTCTCAAAAAATAAAATGAAGATGAAAAAAAAAAAAAAAAAAAAAAAAAACCCACTTTACTTTCAAAAGCCAAAATTTGAAATGATTTATTTTATTTTATTTTTTACAATAAATCATTAAAAATCAATTTTATTTAAAATGATACTCTAAAAGTGTAATATATAATACCTGGATTTCCTGCCTGCTTTCGCTTCTTCTTAGGAGGAGGATTCTGTTCTTGAG
The DNA here is from genome assembly GCA_030490815.1 of Acer saccharum. Lineage (NCBI taxonomy): Eukaryota > Viridiplantae > Streptophyta > Magnoliopsida > Sapindales > Sapindaceae > Acer > Acer saccharum. The sequence continues at coordinate 60,850,451 of CM059867.1, forward strand.
TGGGTGAGTAAACTTGAATGATCCTTGAATGATGGTTGATGGCGATGATAATGAGTTTTGTGAGTAAACTTGGAAGTGATTCTACTGGTTCAGAGGCACTTCTGCTCTAGAACCTCCCTAGCTGACCAGAAACAAGCTATGACATCAGAAGTGATATTTGACATGTTTAAGATGATGAGGTAAAACAAATTTAAAAATAAAATAAAAGGTTTTTTATTTTTATTTTATTTTTTATTTTATAGAATTCCCTTTTGGTCTTTCTTTCTTCCCTCCAAAACAAAACAAAAAGAAAATACTCTAAAATGTAATAGATATTGGTGTTTAAAAAAACAAAAATAAAGAGAGAAAAACAATGAAAATTAAAAGTTGAAGATTTGGATTTGTTTTCACTAGAGAGGAAGACAAAATTAAACCAAGAAAATTCTTGTGATGGAAGAAGAGAGAGTTGTTGTGAAGGTAGAACCGTAGAATTGCAACCCATATATGTTGGGAAAAAAAAAAAAAAAAAAACCATCTTTTCATATGGTTGATTGGTGGGTAATACTTATAATACTTAATAATTTTTATTGCAGTTGATTGGTGGGTAATGTATGGAAATCGTGCTCCATCATTGCATGCAACAACAGTTCGTAAACTGTCACAAACATCATCATCTTTAGCCTGTGAAAGAAATCGGTCCACCTTTTCTTTAATCCACACAAAACATAGAAACCGTCTTGTCTATTCTAAACTTGAACAACTTGTTTATTGTTATTATAATATGAAGTTGCAATTTAGGGATATGGCAGTTGAAAAAGATAAAGTAAATGAAACTGATTTTATGGATATATATAGTTCAAGTAGCTGGTGAAACAGGGGACGATAATGAGAATCATATTTTTGATTGGATTCGATTGTGTAACATTACAGAGTCTGTAACGTTTTCGTGCTTATATATATATATATATATATATATATATATATATATATAAGCGGGGCTCCAATGAGGAGGAAGATATCTTATTTTGGGCTTGAAGTTGTTGTTTTGGGTTTTTGTTCTGTTTTTGCTGTGTTTTTGGTGTTGCGGGTGTTTTTTCTTTCTGCTGGGGTTCTGTTGTGTTCCCGTGTTTGCTTCTGTGTTGTTTGTTCTCGGTTTCCTTGTTTGTTGTCCTGGCCCTGTTCTTGGGCTCGGCCTTAATAAAATTCCGCCGTTTCAAAAAAAAATATATATATATATATGCTTATTGAGCTTGATGAGTAGAATTTTTAATTGTTTCTTTTTCGTATATTCAAAGTTGTTAATTTAGATCTCAAGTTCAATGTTTTACCAGTAGGAAGTAGAGTCGTTTGCCGAAAAAGTAGATGGAAGCAAAGCGGTGTGCTAAGGTCTGTGATCTTAAGTTGCTCTTGATTACTGACACTGACCGAACAGTCGATACAAATGAGAGAGAGTGTAATTTTACACTCAACATTCTATTGATAAAACAGGTACTCATACAAAATACATTTTTAAGGGAAACATAAACAACACCCAACTTGATGATGGATGGGTGGTGGTGTACTGGTGTGTGAGCTTTTCGTTCGGTTGATCAAATGTCACCAACCAGAAAAGTATCTACAAAAACCATAATGAAACATCATCTTTTGACAGGAAGGGTGGTACATTATCAAAATGGAAACTGAACTTTTCTAAGCAAGCTTGCTACTGGTACTACTAAATTATAGTATTACTACCCCCGATACAATTTATGTCGGTTGTGTTCACCTTCCTTCCGTGGTGCAACAGCAGCAGCAACTACTTCAAACCTTTATTTCTTTACCGAAAATCCAGCTGAAAGGGACAGCGGTTGTTGGCTTGGCTCTTGCTTGAGCTGTCTCCAACTTTCTGATTCTAGGAGGCAATCCACAGACAAAGTCCTGAGCTTTACGGCCCTCACCAGTAAGACCCGTCAACTGTTCTATGTTCCATCTCCCTACCAGGAATTCTAAAATGTCAGCATAGTCCATTGCAGTATAGACTCCAAGCCGCTGGGTGACTGAACAGAAATGTTTGAATAGGTTATCATCCTGGCCATCATACATTAAGTGGGCTGGCATTGATATTTTCTTCTTCATCATGTCAGCTAAAGCCAAGACAGTGCCATCTGGGTCAACTTCAAAGAGCTTCTCTACAATCTTGGTGTAGGCAGTTTCATGGCGTTTCTCATCAGAGGCAATGATACCACATATCTGTGCAAGTTTCAAGTCCCCGTGCTGCTTGGCCAGCCTGGCCGTGTTTCCATGGCAGATGAATGTTGCCCTCTCTTGGAATGAAGTATAGATGAAACCAAGGTAGGGGTTGTTTTCCGTTCTAGGATCCTGCGAAACAGAAAATCAGTCACTCTAGTATAAAGCTAAGTTAAACAGCTGAAATTAGATTAACCAGAATGCCCCTGACCATAACCGTATCGACTCATGGTACCAAAACCTTTGCATAGCCAGCACTGAACAAAGCTTGCCTGGTGGTTCATCACATAAAGACAATCAAAACACAAATTGACATAAAGAATAATACCACATACACATTCGATATCGATCTAAAATTTATGTATTAGTAGGGGATTTGACGGGCTAAAACATGTCTAAAGGATAGATGATGTATCAATCTTCTTCCATTTACTATTCAGGTCAAGTTGCAATAAAGCATATATATCAGCTATTTGAACTTGAGAAACTGGGAAAAGCCAGGTGCAAGAAGCTCAAGGCTATACAAACAAAAATTTCGATAGACCAAGTTTAGTTTTATAAGCTCTCAGGGCACGTTTGGTGCGCGGGATTGGATTGGACTATTTCATGGGATTGGATTGGATTAATATGAGACTGAGATTAGATGAGATTGGATTGGACTGGATTGGACTAAATTAATACTATACTATGTTTGGAGAAATATGGGACTGGACTGAATTAATACCACGTTTTGTATTTTTTTTTTTTTTTTTTTTTGTTGTAATTTTGTTCAAATTTTTGGTGGTGGTTCTGATAACGCACGATCTGCTCTGTTCTATGTTTTAAATAAATAAAAAAAAAAAAAATTCTTTCTTCTTTTCTTTTTTCTTTCTGTTCCACGATCTGTTCTATGTTCTTTGATGAAGATGGGTTTTGTGAAGATTGGGTGCTCTTTGCGGGAAGGTGGGAACAGGGAAGAGTATGGTTAAACAGGAAGCGTGGCATTTTTGATTAAAGACGGGAGAATGTGGTTGAGTAAACTTGACCGAGTAAAGAAAAGAATCTCACCATTCCTGAGCCTATCAGATACTGAATTGTCTTCTCAATTTGCCTCATGTCTACACGTCCAGAGAGGTAAAGATACTTGTTGAGAAGGTCACCGTGCCTGTTTTCTTCAGCAGTCCAAGCCCTTGTCCAAACTGCCCAAGAAGTAAGGCTTGCACCAGTCTCATCTCGAACCCCATCAGCGGTGTTCAACATTGTCTGGTAGGTTGGAAGGGCTTCTTCTGTGATCATATCTCCAACCAACACGATGAAATAGTCATCGGGGAGTTCCTTGCACCTTTCTCGTAGCTCCTTGACTTGATCATAGAATCCGTCTGAATCAGGTTCAGGAAGATAATCTGTCGCTTGCCAACATTTCTCAACAGGCTTTAGGTGCAGCAAGATGTTATCCTCAGCCCAACCCTCTAACGATTTGAATATCTCTAACTTTTGAGGTGGCATGGAATGAGTCACTTGAACATGCACCTCTCGTGGAGGGGAATAGGGCTTCTTTAGATTCTCAATCTCTCTGTCACATCAAAGAAATAAGACATGAAAATGGACAATATAACAGGCATAAAAAGATTACAACAATCTGAATATCACAAATCATGACTTCATTACGATGGGAAGGGTTGAACAAGTATTTGATGTGAGAAAGAAATTTAATATATATATATACAGTGGTTCTCTCATAAGGGATCCCTTATTTTAATTTCGGTAAGGACCACCATAAAATCATATCGATTTGAATGAATTTTAATCTGAATTTTTTTGTGGATGATAAGTTCCTTGAAATCTACCTATGAATAAAATTTGAGAATTTTTCAAGCACGAAAACTGTTTTTCTTGAATTTCCTATATTTCGCCTATTTTTCTAATGCCTTCATATTTAAAAAAAATCGGTAAAAATAGTTTTTGTGCTTGAAAAATTCTCAAATTTTATTCATAGGTAGATTTCAAGGAACTTATCATCCACAAAAAAATTCAGATTAAAATTCATTCAAATCGATATGATTTCATGGTGGTCCTTACCGAAATTAAAATAAGGGATCCCTTATGAGAGAACCACTGTATATATATATATATATATATTTCAATTATTTAAATTTAAATATGTAATTATTAATTTCAATAATTATATATATAATGAAAAAATATAAATAAATGTAATATTTAAATATATTATATTAATTTCAATAATTATATATATAATGAAAAAAATATAAATAATTTTAATTTGAATTATAAAATTTTATTTCAATGAAATTAAAATAATTTGAATGAAAACATTAATTTTTTGAAGGTTTGGAACCGGAACCGGAACCAAACCTTCAAAACATTACATTGTTTTATTTTAAATTAATTATAATTTGTTAAATAATTATTGAAAGAGTTGATATTTTAAATATATTATATAATTTATTTATTAATATACATATACATATACATACATATATATATATATATATATATCTATATATATATATATATATAATATTTTAAAAAAGAGTAATGATTGTTTGAAAAAAAGTTTAAAAAGTGGATCCACTTTTACTTTTCAAATTTAATCCCATTGTGTGAAAATGAGACCCAAATTAAGTGGATGCAAATGACAAGACCCATTCTTTAAAAACAAGACCCATTTTTGATGATGTGGCAATAAATAGGTCTTGTTTTTGGGTGCAACCATTGTGGATACTCTTATAGGTAACAGTCACATATGCTGATACACAAGAGGAAGAAAAACAAGTACACAATTATATATTAAATTGAATTAAATAAACAAATCAAACCAGTCAACCAACATGATCTAGTTCCAAACATGCAAGGCAACTCAATAAATCAGACCTAACTCTGAAAAAATTGAAAAATAAATATCATTAATTTATTGCATGCATAATTACAAAATTGAAAAGGACAAACAGAAAGACCCCTTTTAATATTCAAAAACAATATTGAAAAATTCAGCAAAAAAAAAAAAAAAAAATGAAGAGAAAAAGACACAGATTCATAGTATCCCTTTCAAGTGTCATGCAAAGATCAAAATTCAAATCCATTGTCAAACCAAAATAGAAAAGGAATCAACTTTCCCTGAATAAATCCAAACAAAATAGAAAAAGACAAACATTTGAGATCAGATGAAAACAACATGATTCAACAAAATATCAAGCTCATATGGAACTAAAAAACCGAAAACCCAGATCAATAAGTAACTCAAAAACTGATTTTTGATCAAGCAACACCAAAATGGAAATGAGAAGCAAAAAATATCAAACACAATGCTGAGGCTCATTTTCGGAGAAAACAAGAAAAACCCCCCAAATCAATAAAACAGCTAAAAGAGTCCATTTTGTATCATACCTATCAAAATATATGCAATGAAATAAACCATAAACATAAATAAACCAGGATTCATCAAACTGAAATGATGCAAAGAGAATTACTTGGCTGTGGCATGACGAAGAGTGGAAGCCATTGAAACCCGTGGAAAAGATCTAAGATTTCTGTGAGATTGAGAAGGGAACTTGTAGTTTGATGATGATGAAGATGGGAAACTTGTTGCTGGATTCAGTTTCAAAGCCATGTTTTTGTTTTCTGATACTGATACGATAAAGGATTGATTTATTTATTTTTTTATATTTTTTTACCTGATTTGAGTTTTAATCTTGTATATGGAAAGAAAGAGAAAAAAAAATAGAATTTGTGTTGTGGTTTTTTGCAGAGGATTGTGGTGTGTTGTGTGTTTTTTGAATGAGAAGAGAAGAGAAGAGAAGAAACTGTTGGTGGAATGGGAATTTTGAGGTCACTTGTGGTGCACCTCTGATAGATTCGAACACTCAAGAAAGAAGGAGAAGCTTTAAAACTTTATTTCACTCTATATTTTTCTTACACCACTCCACTTGCTTACAACACAATCATAATCCCTTTATATAGGGAAATAAGATGAGATACAAACAAACAAAATAAATGCAGAACAATTAATCCGATTAGTTTGCAACTGGAAGATGGTAGTTGGGAGATGGCTGGTTGAAGAAGTTTGGACGGTGACAATCAACAATGGTGGTTTCTAGAAGTCGGTGGGAAGCTGCTGGAAAGTGTCTGACTAGAGGCAAGTTTAATTTTCAACATCCTCCCTCAAAATATTTAAATAATTTCATTGTTTGCCTTTGTAATTTAAATTTATTCTCTTTGATTTTCGATGATTATGATATAATTTTACAAAAATAAAAACATGAATATTAAATAAATATTTGAGGTGTATTTCTAAATGATATAAAGTTCAACATAAATAAAATTTTAAAGGTAAACATTTATTACCACAATTTAATAAATATATCATGAATAGAGATTTTCTTCAATCACACCGGTATCTACGGAGGGACAATCGTCTTGAAGAATAATCTTAATAGCCATAGTGTATCATTGAATGATATACAACCATCGTGTACCAATGTACTATTAAAGATACTTTTCAGATGGTCAAAATAAGAGTGAAATGAAAAGAGAATGAATATCAATTTGGCTATTTGTTTTTTCACAGTGTTCATTTTTTTTTTCTTTTTTTGCTTTCAAATACATAACTAATTTTCTCTTCTTTTTTTTTTTTTAAAAAAATATCTTTTATATCTTTTTTATATATCTTTGGTGTGCATAATTTATTCCTAAAAATACATATTAATGGGGCATACAAAATATATTATTAGTTGCAGAAACCGTCTTCAAGTCAAAAATAAATTATATAAATAATTACATTACTTGTTGACGAACTGATTTTGCATGTCTGTTAAAAAAACATACCAAAAAAAAAAAAAAAAAAAATCATATCAGATTTTTTAAAAAAATATATGTATATTAATTTCTATTTTCTATTTTTTTTAAGCTTAAAAATCGAAAAATAAATCATGACAGCGAATTGTATATATGTTTCTGTTTTGAGAGACAAAGAGAGCAAAGTTCATCAAAATCTTTGGGAAGAAGGTTGGATATGTTATGATATTTGATATTTATATCTCTCACCATCAAGTCCACCAAAATCCATGACATAAGAAAATTCTTTAAAATCTAGTCCTAATTGAATACACCTTGATTCTTGTAGACATTTTTAAAGACCCAATTCAATACACCCCGGATATGGAAGGATTATTTAAAAGTCCATAGAAATATGAATTGAATACCACTGGATTAATATAGACTCTTTTAAAGTCTTTAAATGTCAAAATTAAATACACTAGGATTTGTAATGTCTTTAAATATCCTCAACGATCCTAATTGAATACACCCGTTAAGTTGAAACTAGTCGGTCCCACTATCCTTGTCTTTGTGTTAGGTCACGGAAGCAAAAGCACGAGAGCGAGGGAGATAGTGCTGGAAATACTTGCAGACCATAGCTTTTATAAGAAAACCGTCACTTTCTTGTATGGGCCTCAGGCCCAGTTCAACTTGGACTTGGGCCCACAGACCAAATAAACACGTCACGGGTCAGTTTTTTCAGTTGATTCGGTTATTTCGTGGATTCGGTTATTTTAAGAAATTAGATTATTTTAGTATATTCGATTATTTCGATTGGATTCGATTATCTCGACGATTTCAATTATTTTATAGAATTTTGTTATTTTGGTTATTTCGGTGAATTCGACTATTTCGATGGATTCAATTTCGAGATTTCGTATTATGGGCTCGGGCTTATGGGCGGGTTCGGTTAATTCGGTTACCAACCAAACCACCCGAACCGAAACCAACTTGTTTTCTCTGTATCTTAGCTAGTAACAGTTCACTACTCACCTAATTTTTTTTTTGATTTTTTTGCTTTGATTTGGACAAGTAATGGAAGGAATTGGAAGTTTCGATCAATTCAAAGTTGGGAATTTGCAAACTTTGATGTACGTTCCTGATTTCATCACAGAGATTGAAGAAACCCACCTCCTCAACAATGTAATTTTTTCTTCTTCTGATTATTTTTGTTTTCTTTGTTTTTGTTTGATTAATAGTCAATTGCTTAATGTATACTTTGATAGATTTATGGAGGTCCTGTATCAAAGTGGAAATCTTTGAAGAACAGGAGACTACAGAACTGGGGTTTGTTGGATTTTTTTTTATTTTTTCTATTTGATTTCACTTTATAGTCTCTTGAAACTTAAATTTTATGAGGAAAAAAGAAAAGAAAAGCTTTTTTTTTATTTTAATTTCTTATGTTGATGATGAATTTGTTCTTCTGTTAATGGATAATAAACAGGTGGTGTTGTCCATGAAAAGGGTCTACTGCCACAAGATTGTAAGTACTGTGTTCAAGCTTTTTAGATGCTCTTGTTTATCTCAGATGTTATTTTTTTTGTTCTATGAGAGTTCAAAAGGCAATTTTTCTGGATCTCTCGCAAGTTTTTTCATACGGGATTCGATTGTGTAACATTACAGAGTCTGTAACGTCTCCGTGCTTATATATATATGCTTAATGAGCTTGATGAGTAGAATTTTTAATTGTTTCTTTTTCGTATATTTAAGGTTGTTAATTTAGATCTCAAGTTCAATGTCTTACCAGTAGGAAGTAGAGTCGTTTGCCAAAAAATTACAAACTTGCTAGTAGATGGAAGCAAACTGGTGTGCAAATTGTTAAAGTAATACAGTAGTTGATCTTAAGTCGTTCTTGATTACTGACACTAACCGAGAGCAGTCGATATATGATGTCTAGGCGGGTGATAACGTAGGTAGCAGAAGCACGATGCACATATACCTCTGATTGCAATTCATTTGTTGAATACGCTGGTTTCTGATACTGCCGAAACTTATCTGCTACTAATGAGGCGAGATGCAACAGTAACCGCCTTTCTCTTTCTTGCACTCTTTTACAGTGCCTCCTTGGCTAACAAAGATAACACAAAGAATATATGAAAAATCAAGGCTGTTTCCCTCGGCAATCAATCACGTTCTCATCAACGAATATCTACCTAACCAAGGCATAATGGTTTGTACTGAGCTCTACTATATCACAGTTCATTCATAATATGTTTTCTCTGGGTTTGCTAAACTTTCGATGTTCATTTATTTTACCTTATCAGTTCGATCTATAACACAATGCAACATCTAAATATTGATCTCTCTTATCGAAATTCTACTATCATTTTTTGTTTTGTGGAAGAATGCTTGACACCAGTTCTCATAATCGTAATTGTCTGTACAGCCACATCAGGATGGGCCTGCATATTTTCCGGTTGTAGCAATCTTGTCTCTTGGATCACCAGTTGTTATGGATTTCACTCCCCATTCGAGATTAAGAACAAGCACAGACACATCTAAGAACAATGTTGATGGTACAAGTTCTGGTGGAGAAGCTTTTGTGACCGAGACAGAGGAATGGATCGATAATCACCACCCTTTTTCTGTCTTATTGATGCCCTGTAGTTTACTGATCTTCAAGGATGATGCATACGCAGGAAAGTTTGTCTCTTAAATTGCTTCTGTTGTATTTAATTGAGAACCGAAATTTCCAACGAAAACTAACAACACCGTGTTATGGTTTTGCAGACTACTTGCACGGTATAAAAGACAGTAAAGTACAACAATATGACGGGGTAAGATTAATATACATTGGATGGGTGAAACTGAGATGATTTAGCTTGAGTTTTCAAATGAATGGGCACCACCAATTTGTCTTCTTTTCTCATATTTCGATTTTCAGGTTGTAAATGAAATTGAAGCTTTGATGAATCATAAACTTGGTTCGTCATTGTCAAGCTCAGAGAAAGCCATTGAAGTAACGAGAAGCAGCGACCCCAAGATTATTCATCGAACGAGCACGAGGGTTTCATTGACATGTAGGCTAGTCTTGAAGGTTCACAAAAACTTGTTCAAGTTTAAGTAGTTGAACAAGTTGAACATGCTTGACAGTTGACAGTTGACTACTAGAAGTAGTTTTACAAGAAGATACAGGGATTTATACAAACAGTGAATGATCGAATGTTTTGTTTCCCATAGAAGAACTCGAATTCGAGCCAAATTTTGGTGGTCTATGGTTCAAATGAGGTAGTTAGTTCCTTTTCGTTTTCATTATTCCTAATTGTGTAATTTTTCGAATATAATTACGAGCGTTTAGATGATGTTACCATACCTTAGTCTTCAAATTTGGCTCATACATGATGATTATGTTTGTATGTCTGTCCTCACTTTGAATACCTTAACATGCCAAGCAAGATCAATCCCTAAACAAAATATGTTGGAGAAAATTTCAAGACTTGGTAAAATGTTCAAGTTAAAATGATATTTTTGTGGATATTAGCTAACTTAGTCAAAGAGGTGAATTAATATTTCCAATTCCAAATATACATAAATTATCATATTAGTCTTGATTTTGTTAAAAGAAGTTTGGTCTTATAGGCTTTTGTTTTTCAAAGATGATTTAGCAAGGCAAAGGGCATTAATGCCATTACCATGATTTGCAAATTGCGATTCCATGTCCAATAATAAAAATTAAAGAAAAAAGTTGTAATTTATTTATAAAAAGAAGAAGCAGAAAATAAATAATTTCAGGCCTCCCTCATAGCTGCTGGCTTCTCCATTGCTGTAGCTGCTGCTTCCATGGAAGCAGAAGAAGAAGAACCGCCACAAGTTCTTTCACCAATCAAATGTATATAATGACAAATATTAGTATGTAATTAACATTCACTTATAAATTTAAATAATAGGAAGATATAAACTAAGAATTTTAGTAAATTAGTTAAGCAATGATAGGATAAAAAATTATTACAATAATCCAAAATCCATTTCATCTAAAAACATTTCCAAGCACACATAGATACTAGGAATTAAGAAATACTACCAACTAATAACCCTGTAATCATTATATCTTTCAAAATATGAAACTTTAAATTTAAATAAAATTTAACCCTTATATCTTTATATCTTTCATATTTTATTTATAGTTCTAATACTACCAACTAACATTAGACATAATTACACGTATATGGAACTTTTACCCATTATTACACAAACCTCCCTTGCCGTTAGTGGTTAACGGTTAAACTTAACCGTTGACTCACTTTTCCACTTAAAAATTCTAAAATGCCCCTACTATGTAATTTATTATTTTAAATAGTTAATTAAAAAAAGATCCAGCTTTTATTTTTTAAAAAAATCATATTTTATTTCAAAAAAATCCAGATTTTATTTCAAAAAACAAATCCATATTTTATTATTTATTTTTTATAAATCCAGATTTTTTTTTCTTCTATAAATGGATTTTTTCCAATCTAAAAAAAATAAAAAATAAAAAACTTATAAATCAAATTCTAAAATAAATAAAAAATCAAAAACCAATTTTCTTTTTTTCTTTTCTTTCATCGATACTGCCATAATTTAATTACTTATAGGTATTCTCATTTCTTATTTTGGTAGTATGGATGAAAGAAAAGAAAAAGAGAAAATTGGTTTTTTATTTTTTATTTATTTTAGAATTTGATTTATAAGTTTTTTATTTTTTATTTTTTATTTTTTTTAGATTGGAAAAAATCCATTTATAGAAGAAAAAAAAACTGGATTTAAAAAAAAAATAAAAAAAATATATGGATTTGTTTTTTAAAATAAAATATGGATTTTTTTGAAATAAAATATGAATTTTTTTTTAAAGAAATTTTAACATTGTATGAGGGTATAAATGTAATTTTGTTTTCAAACAAATACCAAAGGGGTCTATAATTATGATTATATTCTTCTTTCACAAAGTTTTTAAGTTAAAAACAATACAAGTGAGGGACTGAGAGTTGATAATAACTCAGAGAAACAAGAACCTATATCTCTCATCTCATCTCATGAATCATACTATCAACTAATAACCCTATAATTATTATATCTTTCAAAATACGAGAGTATACAAATAAACTTCACCGAATCTTGTCAAAACTTAGAACTTCGAAATTAAGCATGTCATTTGAAAACCTATATGTACAAAAATATATACCAACCTGCAAAGCAAAGAGCCACATTTACATGCAAGTCTTGGAGTGAGCATTAAAATCTGATTGAACAGCATACATCTTAGAGCACTTGTGGCATTGCCAAGTCTTGGCACCGTGCTTCTTTATCCCAGTAAGATTTCCCAGACCCCGAGCCGGGTTGTGTTGGATACATGTTGGTACCGCGCACACGTACACTTTCTTTCGGATCACTTCACTCCTCGGCCTCACCTTCAGATTCCATGGCAGGTTGTGTACTCGCCTGTGGACCTGCAGGTTCTGGTCCCTCTGGAACCCTAGGTGGCACACCTCACAAAAGAATCGGTTCGTCGCCGTTAGAGCGAGTGGCGATAGAGCAATGACTTCTGATGATGGATCTGCATATATATACACATGAGAGTTAAACAGTTCTTAACAAAAGAGTTAAGAACTCCTTCAACAACTTCCCCAAATCTCAATAATTCAACATATATTTTTTGTAATATAAAAAGAAAAAAATCGAATACATATATGAGACTTTAATAGATATAAATCGATTTCTCAAAAAATAAAATGAAGATGAAAAAAAAAAAAAAAAAAAAACCCCACTTATACTTTCAAAAGCCAAAATTTGAAATGATTTATTTTATTTTATTTTTTTACAATAAATCATTAAGAATCAATTTTATTTAAAATGATACTCTAAAAGTGTAATATATATATATATATATTATACCTGGATTTCCTGCCTGCTTTCGCTTCTTCGTAGGAGGAGGATTCTGTTCTTGAGTGGGTGAGCCATAGCCTTGATCCTTGAATGATGGTTGATGGCGATGATAATGAGTTTTGTGAGTAAACTCGGAAGTGATTCTACTGGTTCAGAGGCACTTCTGCTCTAGAACCTCCCTAGCTGACCAGAAACAAGCTATGACATCAGAAGTGATATTTGACATGTTTAAGATGATGAGGTAAAACAAATTTAAAAATAAAATAAAAGGTTTTTTATTTTTATTTTATTTTTTATTTTATAGAATTCCCTTTTGGTCTTTCTTTCTTCCCTCCAAAACAAAACAAAAAGAAAATACTCTAAAATGTAATAGATATTGGTGTTTAAAAAAACAAAAATAAAGAGAGAAAAACAATGAAAATTAAAAGTTGAAGATTTGGATTTGTTTTCACTAGAGAGGAAGACAAAATTAAACCAAGAAAATTCTTGTGATGGAAGAACTAAGAAGAGAGAGTTGTTGTGAAGGTAGAACCGTAGAATTGCAACCCATATATGTTGGGAAAAAAAAAAAAAAAAAACCATCTTTTCATATGGTTGATTGGTGGGTAATACTTATACTACTTAATAATTTTTACTGCAGTTGATTGGTGAGTAATGTATAGAAATCGTGCTCTATCATTATGTGCAACAGCAGTTCGCATACTGTCACAAACATCATAATCTTTAGCCTGTGAAAGAAATCGATCCACCTTTGCTTTAATCCACACAAAACATAGAAACCGTCTTGCCTATTCTGAGCTTGAACAACTTGTTTATTGTTATTATAATATGAAGTTGAAGCTTAGGGATATGACAGTTGAAAAAGATGAAGTAAATGAAACTGATTTTATGGATATACTTCAAGTAGTTGCTAAAGCAGGGGACGATAATGAGAATCATATTTTTGACTGGGTTAAACGAACTTGTTTAGAAAATAAAAAGGGATGAGGAAACCTCCTCCTTTTTTATTTTATTTTATTTTATTTTTATTTTTTAGAATTTAAAAAATAAATAAAAGAAAGGGTATATTTGGTAATGTTTGGGGCGTGCTTACAAAATATAATTTTTTAAAAACTCTTAATGAGGTGTACATGCAAGAAGGGACGCACATACAAATTTTTAGGGGTGCAAATAGTGCTACTCATTTACTTTTAATAATTCTGATGAAAGTCAATATTGAGCTCAATCTTTATATAAGAAGTTGATTTCCACATCTTTTTTCTTATTTGGGGCCCAAATTTGATATAATTATATGAAGATTGAAAAAAAAAAAAAAAAAAACCAATATATATGGAGAGTGTATTCAATTAGGATTTCAAATTACTTTTAAAGATTTTTTTTAAGTTAATGACTTTTGTAGACTTCAAAGATTTTTAATGACTTTTATAGATTTTATAAAAGTATGAAAGACTTTCATAGACTTTTATATACATTCATTTTAAAGACTTTCAAAAACATTGATAAACTTTCAAAGACAATCGATAGACTTTCATTGACTTTGACATCTAAAAATAATATCTTAAATGTGGGATAGAATAAAGCAAATTTCTTATACTTAAGACCAAATTCAACAAAATAGCAGAAAAGTATGTCACACAACACAATCTACTGTTACTACTGTCACAATCCAATGACAATTAAAACCGTGATGGATTTTAAACTTATAAGAAGTAAGATAGACAAGATATATACTGTCACAGTCCCAAATCAAATAAAAACAGAATGGATTTTAAACTTATAAATGGAAAACAATGTTACTTTAGAGGTGGTCAATTGAATTGGTTGTAAACGCTAGACTATTGTCAAGGATGGTATCAGAGGAAACCCAGTTTTCTATCTATAATGCTGATTATAAATTAAATTTAAGTTGTCGTGCAAATTTCGATTGATCAAATAGAATCATAATCATCATCTTACTATTTCTATATAACTGATTATGATTATATTAATACTCTAAGGCTATGTTTGGGATTGCTTTTGCTTGAGAAATAATCACTTATTTCTCAAGTTTTGAGCAAATGGGTGTTTGGTAAACTTTCCAAAAACACTTATTTTACGATTTGCTTCTCCAATAAACAACTTTTGAGACGTTGGCTGGGGGTTGCTTTTTGAAGCAGAAGTTAGCTTATTGTTTATGTAATGTCCAGAATACCCTCACTATTTAAATAGAAAGACAATAATACCCTCACATTAAGTAATTGTATTTTTCAAAAAAAAAAAAAAAAAAAAACTATAATCTAGAATTTATTTTTTGAAAACTTTAATCCTGAGATATTAAATTTTAAAATAAAAGAGAATATTATTTTTAATAAAAAAAATTAAAAATAAACTTTTTTTTCAAAAAAAAAAAAAAAAAAAAAAAAAAAAAAAAAAAAAAAAAAAAAAAACTTGAAGCCACCATTGTCGCCGGTGACAGTGGCCACCATCGTCGCCGACAAAAGGGCAAGAGGTTAACTTGACTTCACCGGTGACGTCGACACCGCAGGAGGAGGCGAACGACCAGATGGATCACGACCAGATCCATCGCGATCCATCTCGTTGGTTAGGGATTTGGATGTGGTTATGGCAGTGCCGCGATGGTGCTTGGCGCTTGGGTTTGGCTTCAAGTTTGCGTTTCCTTCATGGAGCTTTTGGATTAGATTTAGCGGCAGAGGTAGTGGAGGTTGTGGTTGTCGATGATGGTTGTAGATTTCAAGCAAAGAGAATCAACGAGCTGACTCAGGTTTTTGAATGAGTTGACTCAGTTGCTTAATTTCAAATGTAAATAGATTGAGTTGACTCGGGTTTTTGAGCGAGTTAACTCGGTCATAAATTTTTTTTTTCTCTATTTAAATTTCTTTTTATATGCTTTATATTTATATTGTTAATGATGTCTATTTTAGTAATTTTGTTCAATACATTTTCCATCATTTCAAAAATTAAGCACTTTAAAATTTTAGTTTACCAAACACTTACCAACTTTGTTCTAAAGTAGATTATTTCTTAAATTAAGCTATAAGTAGATTTTTTCCAAAGCAAGGCAACCCCAAACATAGCCTAAATTGCCATGTCACTTAGAATTCAAGTTCTAGAGATGAAATAACATCCTATCGTACACTAACAGTTGAGAAAATTTGCTCAACTCTACGGAAAAAAAATTTAGCCACAATATATATTGTGATTGTTGCTCTACTCTACGCAATCACTCAATCAAACATACAATTTTTTTTTTAAGGAAAATAAAAAGAGTAGTAAACCCATAATACATATTCATCAAATTAATCAAGGATGGAAACCCTAAATTCTCTAACCCAAATTAATGAGAAAGGGGAATTACCAACAAATCAACGACGATCAGCTTTGGACGATAGGGTTGAATGGAAGCAACGTTATTTTTTTTTCTAGAAAAGGGATGAGTTTTTTCTTCTCAAATAAAAAGTCTTCAAAAGTTTCTTGGTAGAGTGGGAGAGAATTTGTGAGGTTTGGTATTTATACCTCTAACCCAAAATTCTAGAAAAGTCATTGATTGTATGAATTCCATAAAAGTCATTAACATTTTGAATACCTATAGACTTTTATGGATTTCTAAAAAGTCTTGATTGAATACCCCATGACTTTTATAGACTTTTTAAAAGTCTATAAAAGTCTATATTGAATATCCCATGATTTTTAAGGAGTCTTTAAAAGTCTGTATTGAATACACCCAAACTTTTCAAATCATTAAAAGTCTTTAAAAGTCCTAATCTAATACAACCCCCTAAATACCCTTTTTGAGCCCTTTATTTATCAAAGTTCAAAATGTAAACACTAAACACAGAAAATAAAAATAAAAAATGGGCACTTTTTAGGCCCTGGGCGGATGCCCTCTGTTGACCCACCTCAGGGCTGGCACTGTTAGGGACGGGCTCAAGGAACCAAATTTTTTCCTGAGGACATAACCGTGGATAATCTGGTTTTACAGTGCACGGAACGAAATGTTTGGCTATTGCATCAACACAGATAACCACTTCCCCTAGAACAGGTAATCCCTTATATCGTGTTGGGTTGCATAAAAGCAAAGGACGGCTGTTAGTTTTTTTTGTTATTGCTGTGATGTAACTCTCTATGGGGTACTCGGTACTATGTTTTCTTCAGCTAATGTTGTCCTCATGTCTACATACTGTGCCACTTGAATAGTGTTGATGAAATAAGCTGCTGGCACGAGACTATTTTGGAATCTACCATGCTCGTTCCACTCATTCACCCATAAATCCGCATTGAACTTGAACATTAGACTAGGCCAATATCTAACCATATTAGCGCTAAAATGATCAGTTTGAGAATGATGTTGAATCTGAAAATCAACACACAAACAAATCAAGCAACGCTAAATTTAAATGTATGAAACAAATAATCTTAAAACTTTCGCTTCACTATTATCAATACAAGAAATGCATGTGCAATCAACCCAACTTGAGCCCGCTAATTACACATATATTCAAGCTAACATTACTACAATATTAATTAAATGTGTCTTTTCGCATAAATTCTTTCAAGTCCATTTATAGATTTTTCTTTCCTAAATCAAGGGAACAATTCAATTTTCTTAAGCAAACACATTCATTGATCATTGTAAAACTCTGATTTAATTAGTCCAACACTATGAAGAAGAAAAAGAATAAAGGAGTAGGAATAATAAGTACCATTGCGCAGATATCATCCTTATTCATGGGAGGATGGATGGGGTTGGTCAATCCATTTCCATAAGAGTCTACTGGCCAGAGCCCATGTATGGTGAATTCCGACAGAAGATTACAATCTGTTCTTGGGTAACAATAGCCAGTTGGCCATGTTTGAACTAGCCAATTATGATATTGTGGTTCTGGATTAGTCTTTTCAACTTGAAACATAGGAGCTGAAACATATGAACCAAAAAATACAATAAATTAAAGTCAATGAAAATAATAAAGAAACAACCAACAGAAAAAGTACATAGGGAGTAGTTGTTTGGTTTTGTATTTTGAGACAATTAACCTTTGGAAAGAAGATTAAAGATTAATTTTCTCTGCAAGATTTCACAACTCCAAATCTACAACTTAAATTAAAGATCCGTTTATAAACCTTAGAAAGATTCTAACAACACCAAACAGCTTGCATGAGAACAAAACTTACATGGAAAAATCCAACAAAACCTCACAAACCATAAATGGAGAACTTAATTAGCTAAAAATTTCTAAAAGCTGGCTCCAACATAAACAACCAATAATAAAAAAGGGAAATAAATAAAGGAAAGGCGTGAGCAAGGAGAAACAAAAAGAAATCAAGCATATATATCCACAAATCCAACACAACCCTAGAACCAGAAGTGTAGATCTAATTAGCTAAAAAAATTCTAAAATTGTTTCAATATAAACAAAAAGGGCAAATTATATAAACTTACCCTGATTATATGTGAAATTGGACTAATACCCGCAAAAAAATCATAATAACAATGACTTCCCCTTGACCAGTTGACTAACTGTTGACCACGTTAATTAATCACGAAAAATATACAATGTCTGTTTTGCCCTTGCTCTACATCAGAAAAAATAAGAAAAAAAATATATTTAAAATTAAATAATATTTAAATGGTTTATAAAATTAAATTAACACAATTTTTTTTTTAAGATACAAAGGTTTAGGAAGATCTTAAAAAAAGTAACAAAAATTAATGGATAATAAAAAATTATTAAAAAATAGTTATAATTTTAAAACATAAAAAAAAAAAAAAGGATAATAGAAAATTATATAAATAAAAACTAAAAAATAAAAGAAAAGAAATCACGATCTCCATGGTTTTAGGCCACGATGGAGATCAACCGGATCTCCACTCGCTCGGCGAGACGGTGACTCAACGATGGACCTCCATCTTAAGAATCATTTAAATGTTATTTGATAAAAAAAAAAAAAAAAAAAAAACTCAGTCTGGAGGTCAAAAAAAAAAAAAAAAACATAGTACTCCAAACTGAGGGTTTTTTTTTTCCCCATCAAATAACATTAAAATGATTCTTAAGATGGAGGTCCATCATTGAGTCACCGTCTCGCCGAGCGAGTGGAGATCTGGTCGATCTCCATCACGGCCTGAAACCATGGAGATCGTTTCAGATTTCTTTATATATATATATATATATATATATATAATTTCTTTTTTAAATTATCTATTAACTTTTTTTTTTAATAATTTTCTATTATCCATTAATTTTTTTATGTTTTAAAATTGTAACTGTTTTTTAATAATTTTCTATTTTCCATTAATTTTTGTTATTTTTTAAGATCTTCCTAAATCCTGTGTATCTTTTAAAAAAATAAAAATAAATAAATTTGTGTTAATTTAATTTTATAAACCATTTAAATATTATTTAATTTTAAATATTTTTTTCCTTATTTTTTCTGATGTAGAGCAAGGGCAAAACATATATTGTATATTTTTCATGATTAATTAATGTGGTCAACCGTTAGTCAACTGGTCAAGGGGAAGTCATTATTATTATGATTTTTTGTGGGTTTTAGTGCAATTTCACATATAATCAGGATAAGTTTGTGTAATTTGCCAAAAAAAAAAAAAAAAGGTACATGGAGAAAAGCCATGTTTTGATACACTTGGAGAAGAAATGGAAAGAAACCAAACATATATAAAAAAAAAACTCCAACAAAACCGACGATCTAGAAGTGCAGATCTAAGCTAAAAAAACAAAATCCAACACAACCCTAGACTAAAATTGTTTCAATATAAACAAAAAAATAAAGTACATAGAGAAAAGCAATGTTTTGATACACTTGAAGAAGAAATGGAAAGAAACCAAACATTTATACAAGAATCCAACAAACCCGCGAACTGAAAGTCCAGATCTAAGATAAAAAAAACACAAAATCTAAAATAATTAAAAAAAAATACTTAGGGCCTGTTTGTTTTTTTATCTGAAGTCTTATAAGACCTTAATTTGTTAGACATATGAATAAGTCTTACAAATTAAGATATTATGATATATATATATTTTTTTCATTTTTAGACAACCGTGGCCTCTCTTGAGTTGGTTAGGTTGCTTAGGGTTTATTCAAAATTGGGAATTTTTGGAAAATTTATTTTTAGGGTTTTATTATATGTGGATAAAATTGTAAATATATGAATTGTAATAAGACATTTATGTAAATTTACTAAAAGACTACCATATCACTTTTTCAATAAGATAAAAGCCAATTTTTTTTACTTTTTCTATTAGACATATATATATATATATATATATATATATATATATATTAAAATAAGATAAGTTGGAAAAACAAAAAAACTGATTTATCTTAATTTAAGATATAAGAGACAATAAGTCTTATATTGGAAAAAACAAACGGCCCCTTAGAGAAGTCATCCTTAGATACACTTGAAGAATTTAGAAACTAAAGGAAACCCAAGTTAAACTCACAAATTCAACAAAACCCACCAAGCAGTAATTCAGATCTCAACTCAAAAATTGCAAAACTAGGTCTGATAGAAAAAGAAAATGATTACAAGAAGGTGCATAAAGGAAAACCTACACTTGAAGACGAAATTAAAAGAAGAGTAATCAACAGAAACAACACAACTTTGGAAGACATTTGAGCTGAACCAGAAAGAGAATAGTGAACTTGTTGACAAACGGTGAACCAAGTACTTAGAGAAGTCATGCTTAGGTACACTTGAAGAATTTAGAAACTAAAAGAAACCAAGTTATATGCACCAATTCAACAAAACCCACCAAGCAGTAATTCAGATCTCAACTCAAAAATTGCAAAATTAGGTCTAATAGAAAAATAAAATGATCATAAGAAGGTACATAGAGGAAAACTTACACTTGAAGAAGAAATTAAAAGAAGAGCAGCCAACAGAAACAGCAAAACTTTGGGAGACATTTTGAGAGCAGAACCAGAAAGAGAATATAGGTTTGAAGGAGTTTGAACTTGTTGATCTAGAGTGACCAAGTAGTGTGCTAGCTGACTTGCTGTGATGTTGATAAATATATACATGAGACTTGCTTGCGGACCACGTAAATATATATTACACATTTACACCCTACTTTTCATCTAAGTTCCATTAATCAAAGAATAAGAAAAAGTTAAGATATTCTAGATTCTTCGCAATGTAATAGAAGTATGTCTGAATATTGTCCGAACTTTTAAATAATCATTTATTGTAGTTGGTGTTGAAAGAAAATCCAGTGTGAAGGACGGCTGGAGGGGGTGTAAAGCGAAGGGTTCCAAAGGTTTTGTTTTAGCTGCGAAACTGAGAGCCTCAAAAGTTTCCATAAAGAGTTTTCTTCAAGTCAGGAAGAGGGATTCTTTCTCTATGAAGAACTTTGAAGACCGGCTGGTTCAAGTGGATAATAAGGCTGTTGTGGAAGGATGGACAGGGGCCTTAAGGAAGGAAAGGTTGGAGATAATGGGAGAAATGTGGAAAGGCATAAGGAAGGAAGAGCAAATGTGGTGTCAAAAATCAAGAGTTAAGTGGATAAAGGAGGGGGACAAAAACTATAAGTTTTTCCATTGCTTGGCAAATGGAAGAAGGAGTTCCAATTTCATTGGAGAAATTAATATTGACGGGAGGAATATTTCGAAGCCTTCAAAGGTCAAGGAGGGGATAGCGGAATTCTTCAAAAGTCATTTCAAGAAGGAAGTGGGCAGCCGGCCAGATTTTTCTGGTTTGGAGTTGAAGCGGTTATCGGATCAGGAAAGGGATTTGCTTGAAAAACCTTTTTGCAAGGAGGAAATTTGGGAAGCGGTTAATGGATGCGACGGAAATAAAGCTCTGGGTCCGGATGGTATGAATTTAAACTTTATTAAAGCGAATTGGGGAGAGATTCAGGAAGATTTTTGGAGGTTTATTAATGGTTTTTATCATGACAGTTCCATAGTTAATAGTATCAACAATTCATTTATAGTCCTCATTCCAAAATGTGGGAATTCTATTTCCTTGAAAGACTACAGGCCCATCAGTTTGGTGAGTTCTATGTATAAAATTCTCTCGAAGGTCTTGGCAAACCGGTTGAAATGTGTTTTGGATTCCGTTATTGGTGAGACTCAGATGGCGTTTGTCAAAGGCCGCCAGATTACAGATAATTTTGTGATTGTTGAAGAAGTGATCAACTTTTGGAGGAAGGATTCGGAGGGTGGTCTTATCATAAAGCTCGATTTTGAAAAAGCTTATGATAGTGTTGATCATGGGTTTATGGATTTCATGTTGAGGAAAATGGGGTTTGGGGATAGATGGAGGATGTGGATGAAGGGATGCATTTCCACTCCGGTGGTGTCTGTGTTGGTAAACGGTAGCCCGTCGTCTCAGTTTGTGGTCGAGCGGGGCCTAAGGCAAGGGGACCCCTTGTCCCCTTTCCTTTTCAACATTGTTAGTGAAGGTCTAAATTATTTATTCAAGAAAGCTGCAGGTTTGGGGCTGGTGAGAGGGGTGGTTTTTGGGGATAATGAGGTTCATTTAACGCATTTACAATTCGCAGATGATACAATGATTTTTCTAAATCCTTGCTTGGAGTACGTTCGTAATATTAGGAGAATTCTCAGATGTTTTGAAATGGCTTCCGGACTTCAAATTAATTTTCATAAATCCTGTATTGTGAAAGTGGGGAAAATGGGTTCTAGTAGTACGGAGTGGGCTGAGGCTTTTCGGTGTAATAAGGTGACCCTTCCTTTTTCGTATCTTGGTTTCCCTCTTGGTGCTAAATCGCGCGTCAAGTCCTTTTGGGAGAATTTACTGGGTCACATGGAAAAGAGGTTGGCGCCTTGGAAGCGAAAGTTCCTGAACAAAGGAGGGAGGTTAGTGCTTATTAAAGCTGTCCTGTCAAGCATTCCTAATTATTATTTGTCAGTTTTCAGCTTGCCTATTGGTGTGGCAAAAAGAATGGAAAAAATCTAACGCTCGTTCTTTTGGGGTGACGAGGTGATGAAGAGAAAAATCCATGCTGTGGATTGGAACTCGGTGTGCCAGAGCAAGAAAAATGGTGGGTTGGGGATCGGGAAAATGATGGACAAAAATAGAAGTATGCTTGCAAAATGGGTTTGGAGGTTTGGCAATGAGGAGTCAACTTTGTGGAGGAGGGTTATTTGTGCTAGGTATGGTGTGAGGAGAGAGGATTTGGTGTGGAATTGGAGGAGCAATAGTTCGGAGTCCAACTTTGTCAAGGTGGTGAGTAATCTTTTTGCTACTGGGTCTTCAACCAAGCCTATTCTGCAGAATGGTTTGAAATGTGTGTTGGGCAATGGAAGGAGGGTAGATTTTTGGAAGGAATTGGGTGGGGAGGATTTGCCTCTTATGAATGCTTTCCCTAGAGTTTTCAGTCTCTCTTTGATAAAGGCTGGTCCGGTTGAGCTGTTTGGTTCTTGGCAAGGTCAAGATTGGGTGTGGAAGGTGCCTTTGAGGAGACTTTTATTTGATTGGGAAAAGGATCAATGGGAGGCTTTTCTTAATAGATTGGATCAATTTAAACCTAGGAAATTTATTGGGGATGCTCTTGCGTGGTCTTTTAGCTCAAATGGTATCTTCTCGGTGAGTTCCTTTCGCCATTGCTTAGAGGACTCAACTATGGAGGCTGGTTTGGTGGATCCTACCTTGATTTGGCAAGGAATTTGTCCTCAAAAGATTGAGGTGTTTACTTGGCAGTTGCTAAGAGGTAGGATTATGGTCCGGCAGGTGATGAACAGGTTCAGTTTCTCTCCTAATTTGGCTGTCGAATGTCCTTTCTGCAAGTGTGTGGAGGAGACAATTGACCATCTTTTCCTTCATTGTAACCGAGCCTCTGAAATTTGGTGCATTTGTATGGATTGGTGGGGGGTGTCCTGGTGCGCCAATAAGTCCCTATCGGAGTGGGCTTCAGGATGGTTTGGGTTATGTCCGAAAGCTAGTCAAGGAAGAGTTTGGAATACTCTTTTCTTTGCCGTTGTTTGGACAATATGGGAATCAAGGAACCATCTAGTGTTTTCGAATTCTGATAAAGGGGTAGTGCAAGCCGTGGATATCATCAAGTTCAGAGTCGCTTGGTGGTTCAAACACCATGCGGAAGGTTGCTCTGATTCTATCACAGCTATTCTCCAAAATATTGTTGAGTGCTGTTCTGTTTCGAAAAGAAGGAAGGCTATGTCTATAGCTGATTGGTCCCCCCCTTCGCAAGGCGCTTTGAAGTTTAATGTGGATGGCTCAGCTAGGGGGAATCCGGGATCAGCTGGCATAGGTGGTGTCTTGCGGGATTTCAGAGGTAAGGTGATTGGTTCTTTCTCGAAATATGTTGGTGTAGCGGATGCAATAACAGCGGAGATTTATGCGATCCACCAAGCTTGTGTTCTGTGTGTTAGTTCACCTATTTTGATAGAGAAACAAATCACCATCATCAGTGATTCTAAGGGGGCTGTTTCCTGGGTGAACGGGTCGAATTTTGGTAGCTTGAAACATGTTAACTACATCTACGAAATTCACAATTTGCTGAATATTTTGGGAAGAACTACTGTTATTCACAACTCGAGGTCTTCAAACTGCTTCGCTGACTCGTTGGCGAAGAAAGGCTCGAATCAAGAGGGGGATTGCTTTATGTGGGAGGTGGACTGATTGGTTTTCCTTTTCTTTCTTTCTTTTCTTTCTTTCTCTGTCTCTTGGGTTTTGTTTGCTGCTGTGGCGTTGGTTTTCTACGTTGATGTTTCTTGTTGGCTCGTTTGGCTGTCTTCTTTGTTGGGGGCGGTTTGCTTTGGTTTTTTCTGGGTTTTGCTTTGGTTGTTCTCTTTGTTTGGGCGAGTGTGTCGCTGGTGCTGTTACTTGGCAGGGGGTGGTTTGTGCCCCCTGTTTTCTCTGGTTGTGCTTGGTTGGCTCTTTGGCCTCCTTAATAATTTCTGCTGTTCAAAAAAAAGAAAATCCAGTGTGAAGTTAAACTCTTTGATTTCATATTTATTATAAAACAAATTAAATTTCAAATATCTAAATTTATTTTTTCATAATATAAAGATGTGAGGTTTATAATATCCCAACCATTGGATTAAAGAGCACATAAGCAAATGGGTGGTCAAGATATTGAAGTCAAACAATTGGGTCATAAATTTGAGTTGATATAGCTTGACCCTTTTAAATATATATCAACGTTGAATAAAAAGGAAAAGAGAGTTGTAATAAAATAAAAAATTTACACAACTAGGGTTGACATATAACATATGGGTACGGATATTGACACCCATAAATATGATAAGCGCACCCATATTTATAAGTACACAAATTCTGCCGTTTAAAAAAATATATATTTATAAGTACACCCATATCTAAAATTTTAAATTAAAACATTACTATAAACACTCATCTTAATGCCAATAGTACCCTTATTTAAATGAATGTTTTCATTTTAATATAATTTATTTATAAACCCTTATATGTTATATTAACACACCCAATTTTACAAATGATAAATTTTTAAGTTCTCCAGACTCGAAAACACGGTCTCAGGAATTCTTAAATTCTTAAATTTCGAGAATCTTTACTTCATGTCAATTTCAGGCTGTGTATTTACCTAAGGCATGCTTATTATATTTATTATTTGAGCGTGCAACTATAAAAAGTAAAGTCCTGCTATTTGTTTTTTAATAAAATAATAATTATTTTTTTTACCAAAAGAAATATTAAGAGTAATAACAAAAGAAATATCAAGACTTTCAGCTATCAAGTTGACTAGAAAAGATCACATAAATAGGTAGCAAATCTAATCTTTTTTGATAGAATAATTCTGCAAGCATGTGTATAAAGAAGATCATGATGATGATTTTGCATATATAGCTCTTTCTTTTTCTTTGTCTAATAATATTCTCTCTCTTTAGTAAAAGAAAAAAAAAATTTGGGTTATCACCGTGATGATATTGATATTAAAGGCTCTTTGTTCCATACTTTAATGTACTTATGATCATTTTTTTCGATTCTATTTCTTTTATTCTTTTCAATTTTTCCCCTCTTTTTCTTACCTTGTTGCTTTTATATCTTTGTATCATATACTCTTTTCCCTAATAAGTAGTCAGTTCGATCTCTTAATATTATACTTATTACTGGCGGGGTACAGATGATCCATACATTCGAACAGGATTCGTATGCATTGTGTCGGGTATTCAAGAAATCGACACAAGTCTCCAAAACGAAAGAAAAAAAAAACCAATAATGGGAGAACCGTTAGAGTCCATTTGGGAGAGCTTCTCAAGCAGATCTTTTTACAGTAGATCTTTTTGAAGTAGAGCTTTCAGGGAGTAGATGTTGGTCATTTGGTTGTTAATTAAAAAAGCTCTTTTCAATCATAGATCGTTTGGTAAAAGAAAATTTAAAAGCTCTTTTAAATGATAGAATTACCGAATAGGATATATAAAAAAAAAATTTAACACTTCACCAAACAAATATAAGATTATGAGAACATATCTTTTTTTTTTTTTAATGTTTTTGAAAAAAAAAACTGTATTATAAAATAAATTTATAAATTATACAAGTTCAATTGAAACTCCAAATAGAAAAAGATACATAAGTAATAAAAGTTTACTAAAAATAAAAAAAAAAATTGAAAGGAGAGATCTTGAAACTTACAGGTTAATGATGAATCTTCAATAGTTTGAAGTGAAACATAAGCCAAAGTGAAACGTTATTGTTGAGAAGTAGTGTTTAACGTGTAAAAAAGAAATATTTTATTAGGGTTTTAAAAATATACTATGTAATTAATAAAATATAATAGGGTTATATTAGACATTTAATGTTTTTTTAAAAAGCTTAAAAAGGTCTACTTGGAAAAGCCTAAAATTTGAGCTTCTCTAAGTAGATATAAAACAGCTTTTTTAATCATCGAAAGCTCTACTGGAGTGTCAACCAAATGACACGAAAAAAATTGAAAAAAATTAAAAAAGCTCTTGTCACCAGTAGACAAGCTCTCCCAAACGGATACTTAATGTACTAGAGAAGGAAACAGATGGAGGGTTCTCAGATGAGCAAATGTTAGGAGACGACAGTGGGATTGAAAGTTGCCGCTGGAGAGAAGCCGAAGATGAGAATTTCAATACTTCTTCTTCGGATTTCACTCAAGGAACACCCACTGAAACCGCCAATAATAATGCTGATGAATTTCAAGCTCCATTTGTCTCATCAGACGAGGTCAACATTAGTACTCCATTTGGCCTCAACTTTTATTCCAATCTAATTCAGGTACGATAAAACATTTATTATATTGATAAAAAAAATAGAATTAAGGTTGAATAGGGTTTGGTTTTTTTATTTTATTTTAATAACGTGATATAGTTGAAGATAAAAGTGTAATTAATGGGTGTAAAACTGTAAATAGTATTATTTTTTTTTTAAAATTAAATTAATTTGTCCTTATTGGTAAATTCCTATTGGGATATTTTTGTAAATAAAATTTTTATTAAAATATGGGTATGCTTATCATATTTATGGGTATCAATATCGGCTCCCATAACATTTATATATATATATATATATATATATATAAGCATGAGCAGAGATACATATGGATTAGGGCAGACTATATATAGTCAGCCTAGTTTTGAAAATGAAATATTTTTCTTGGATTGTATTTTATGTCTATTTGATATATATGTTTGATTGTTTCTCATACTTAAATTACATAATTAAAAATAATTATAATTTATTAAAGTCTTATGTTGTTGATACTACATAAAATAATATTCAATTTAATTTATCATCTTAATTATTTGTCGTTAAAATTATGTGGAGTGTAAACATTTTGTTGGTTTTGATTGATAAAAGATTAATTATATTGATGATAAGTTAATTATTATTATTTTGATTTACTGAGAAAAGCTTTTTATATATTACATATGGCCTTCAAAGTTCAAACCATGATGTATAATTTTTCATCTTAATTTTTATATATTTTCATTAAAACTGTACTTTTGGAGTTCATTTTTGCTCACCCCATTGAAAGAGGGTGAGCATTACCCTCTCCCCACATGTTAACATGTATCAAATTGTTAATTATTAACTTAATTGTTTGCCCTTTATATAGTTTTTGTCAACCCTTAAATAATAATAAATGGACACAATATAAAAGAGTTTCACAAATCTCTATTGACTCACAATATAAGGGGGGTGTATTGGTTCAAAATTTTATTAGACAATTTGGGGAAATAAAAGTCTAGTGGTATTGGATTGAGACTTTTTAACAAGTTAGATAAGTCTGGTGGTATTCGATTAAGACTTTTAAGATTTTTTTAAAAAGTCCATATTGTCATGTGGTATTGAATCTAGACTTTCAAGAGGTAGCAAATTATCTACTGGTATTGAATTGAGATCAAGATTTTTAGGATTTCATGACAAAATGGATTTTCCAGACCTTTTAGTGATATGTATAAATAGCTTGAACCCAAAATTGTCTTGCCCTCTCCCTCAATACTTTCTAGACTTTTTATTTGATTTCAGATATTTGGTGGATGTATTGGTATATAATAAATGTGGCGGCCAAACATGCAAAAGACAACATAAAACTACACTTGAAAGTCAAGTACCAAATTATTGATAAAATGCATATGTGAGTTAAAAATAGTTTTATGTTAGATTTCCATGATCCCACTACCACCACCGGTATTTAAAATCTTTAAGACCACTAGTAAAAATTGATCAAATGCTTTATTTACATCCATAAAAGATAGATTTGGCAAAAAGTAAAGATAAAGAAGAAGTTGATTTATATATATATATATATATATATATATATATATATACACTATAGTATATATATTCAAAGAGGTTGAGGTCAATTTTTGGTCTCTCGGATCGAATTGGAAAAGGGCTTATTTTAAAATGGCTCTTATGGTGACATTTTCTGCACCATCTGAACCAACTGAAGGTTATGTGTTGGTTAGTGATATTTTAAAATTTTATTACTTCTCTTCATAGCTTATACATGTTTCTCATTCAATTTTTGTTGTTCAGTGACTGCCCTCAACAAGATTACAAGTGACTGCCCTCAACAAGATTACAAAGCAGTACTAGAACTTGGGGAGAAAATTGAATACTACAATCGACTCTTGAAAGTCCATATTTTTAAAAGTCCAAAAAATCTTGAAATAAAATCTAGATAATCATAATAGTCTATAAATAAAATCCAAAAACTCTTTTAAAATCCTAAAAGTCTAGTCCATAAAATCCTAATAATCCTAATAGTCTTGCAAATCCATAAAATCCTCGCACCAAAAAATTGTCTATTAAAATCTCAATCCAATACACCCCCTAAAAGAGTTTCACAAATCTCCACGGAATGAAGTAATCTTTTCAACAAAAATATATATATATATATATATATTTCCTATATCCGAGTTTTTTTTAATAGTAATTTTCCTTGTAAATATCATATTTTCTTAATATCCATAAAAAAATAAAAATAAAAATAAAAAAATAAAAAAATCTAATCATCTAGTATGAATAGTTTAAGACATAAGAAGGTCTGCATTAGAAAAATAATATATATATATATAATTAAAATCAATTAAATTAATTCTATATATTTATATTTATTAAGGAAATAAATATCTTTATATGGTAGAGTACTCTGATAAATTTCATTAAGGACTTTTAGGGATTTCATAATAACAATACCTTATCACTTAAGGAAGCTCTAAAGATCCGATGACGATTTATACAATACCTTATCACTACCACCATCTATCCAATACCTTATCTTTAGGGCTTCCTTAATAACAATACCTTATCACTTCAGCGTTTCTATCACGCTTTTATGACTCGCTTTCGCTTGTCAATTTTAACAACCTTAAAACGCTGCCGTTTTCGAAGTTGCTGCTGCGATCTTTAGTCATCACTGTTAATAAAGTAAAACTTGTCGGTGTCATCTTTTAGACATTTTTCGCTCCTTTTCATTTTCTTTCTATTTTATTTTTATTTTAATTCATAAAATATTATATAATTAATAAATAAAAACTCAGATAAGATACGATATATATATATATATATATATATATATATATAGCTTTGAAATTCTAATTGAAGACAGGTTCTTTGATGAAAGATCAAACAATTAAAGAAATTAAAGCTTCAAATATTGATCTTCAAGGTTTGAGAGAATATGATAAAATATTTGCTAGTGGTCTTATAATTGGTCTTTATCACTACAAGAAAATTTATCAAAGATAACAACATATTAATAACGGGCATTAAAAGCTTTTTGTAAAAATGATTATCTACAACGGGCACATAAAAGCCCGTTGTATATATTCACATTAACAACATGCTTTTATTGCCCGTTATAATTGTAAAATATACATCAAAAACGGGTAAATAAAGGCCTGTTGTAGAAGTTTCACATTTACGACGAATTATTATGTTCGTTGTAGATTTTAATAAATTATCATGGATAATGTCCATTGTTAAAGATAATTGGTGGGAAAATAATTAAAATTTTTCATTTTCCGCTAGAATTAAAAAGAGATTTTATTTATTTATTTTATTTTTATTGTTTCTACAATGGACATATAAAGGCCCGTTGTAAAAGGTAAATAGAGGGAAAAAAATTTCAAAAGTTTTCATTTCCCACCAATAAAAAAAAAAAAAAAAAAAAAAAAATCTTTTATATATACTTCTCCATTCTTTAAACAAAAAATTCAAAAAATTTCATCTTCCACCGATAACAAAAATCTTTTATTTATACTTTTTTCATTCTTTAAAAACTATCACTTTCTCCAAGTGAATACACTTCTGTTTCTCTCCTTTTAATCATTTTCTCTTTATTTTCTCCCAAATTTGTTTCAATTCCATATTTCTATTGTTTTGATTTTCATTTGTGTAAATAAAAATCAGTTCTATTATTTTGGGTTTATGTTCTTTTTCTCCTTTGTGTCTTACACTCTTACTCTGACACATACATAGACTTCATCTTCAAGATTTAAAACGATAGTAATTTTTATAGTTTGGTTTTGAAGATGTTTGCTTAATTAGAAAGAAATCATATTTTTCTTGGTACTTTGTTGTATAAGGTAAGTTTATTTGTTTTATATATAAGTGCTATTAATTCTCTTATTTTTTATATAATTCATATATAATTCATAGTTTTTAATTTATCATTTTATTTCAATTATGTAAGTTTTAATTTTGGTTTTGGTTATTTTTTTTTTATGAGTGTGATAATGATAATTTCTTCCCTTTTTTAGATTTTTTTTTTCTTTTTAGGTAACCCACAAGATTTCTACAAAAAAAATTCTTGATATAGAATTAGAGAAAGTATGAGTGAATAAAATATGGATTCTAGAATCATATAAATTTCTCCATAAAAAAAATCATATAAATTTCAATTTCAAAAAACAAAAATAAAAATCATAAAAATTTCTAGAATTTTCAAATGAACAAAATATGAATTCCCCCCATTTTTTTTTTTTTTTTTAAATGTGAGAGTTTCTTACGCGGGGCAAAACCTATTGTTAATAAAGCATTGACAACGCACATTGACTTGGTAATTACTCCATTCACTATTGTTGTTGTCCGTTGTAGATGACATTATTTATTACCAACAAAACCCGTTGTCGAAACATAATTTTTTCCATCATAGCTAAATAGATAATGGACGATGTGTCCGTTTTAGATACGTATCTATAACGGGCATTGATTTTCTAGTAGTGTATAATTGTAAGAACAAAACTCTTACAATTAATTGGTCTTATATATAATTGGAAGAGGAAATTATAACCAATGTTTATTGATGGAGGTCCATTCATATATCACGAGATAAAATATTAAGATATTAAAATTCTTTTCATGAATCTAATAAAAAGCTATTAAAATATTTACGGTATAGATTGTTCATCAATATATAATGGTACGTATTTCTGATTCTACCAGTCCTCTCTCTTTCATTCTTTAGCATTATTCAGAGTTATTAATTCTGTTAGGTGGATTGCCATTCTCTGTGTTATTTTTTTTGGTAGAATTTTTTTTAGAGACTCCAAAGATTCTGTTTCTGTTTTTGTTTTTAAAAAGCATAACTTTTTTAGGTTTTGATTTTCTTTTCTCTCTTTTTATAAAATCTCCTCTCTTTCTTTGCTTTTTTTTTTTTTTTTCTCTGAAATGGATTTTTTTTTTTCTTAACAAACTTTCCCATTGGTGTATTTGGTGGTGGCCGGTGTCTGAGTATATGTGGTGTTATGGGCATGTGTGTTGCCGTGCACAAAAAAAGTAAAGAAAAGAAAAATATTTTCACTTTGAAAATAATTCAAAGTTTTTTATTGAAGAGGTTGTCATCATATTCTCAGACTTTTAATGACTTTAATCAACTATGGTTGCTATCCATTTCACTTAATCAACCATTGGTCTAGGTCTAGACATTACTAAATTTGCTCGTAATTAATCCATTTATCTCCTTCATATTAATGATGATGTGACTGGAGAGTACTCCAAAATCAACGGCTCAGATTTTCAAAGTTCGACAAGACAATTATTTGACATAAAATTCCTTTTAAGGTTATTGGAAATCAACCATACCATGATTGGAAATATATTATTTAATTTCCACCGACAACTTGGACTGCTCTTTCTCCCAAAAATATTATTTATTCTCTCCCAGTAAACTTCAATTTACGATTATGGAATGACGTGAGTTACAATTTACGATTTATTTATTGGTTTTTACTTTTTACGATAACTTAACTATGATGAATTATGATACTGATATTACTTTTCAGTAATACGTTAATTAATATTTATGGAAAATATTAACTCTAAGCTTGAACAAATAACAATATATATAGACTCAAGTTGGCTGGAGGATTTTCCTTCCAGTGTTGGTTCCCTTATTTCGATTGAACTTTGTACTTGTTTGTAATCCTTTGTTTCCCTAAAAAAAAATTCAAAAGTATTTAATTTATACACAAAATTCAAATTACAAGTTATAAGTAGCTAGCTGGGTACTATTATATATATATATATATGACCACAGATTATAAAGAAATTTTGACAAGTGTATATACTTTATACTTTGAGTCAAAGTATATAAATCTAGTGGTCCACATTTTTCGTCTTGATATATTTATTGTCAAGACAAACTAACAATAGAAAGACTATATATATATATATATATATATATATATATATATACATATGGGGCAGAATCTATAGCCTATTTTTTTACACGTTTTTTTGTGTCCATTGGATACTTATTATTTGGATGGATAAGATTGAATGTTTATTATTCCTTTCCTCTTTCCTCTTTCCTCATTCAATATTTTAATTTCTATCCCATATTTATTCTTTTCTCTCTCCTAAATTTTATTATTTTATTTAAATCCTTTTTTTTTTCTTTTCTTTTCACGTTATTTTTCCTCTTTTTCTCTCTTTTATTTTTTTCCTTGGTCATTTATTTTCAAGTTTTTTTTTTCTCTGTAACTGTCATTTAACTTTTCATATATATATTCTTTTTTTTTCCTCTTTTCTAATTTCTTATTTCATTAGCTCCCTCCAACCAAATGATTTTACAAAGTTGAACAGTAACATTATTTTAACTTATATCGGTCATGTTAATGTATTTGCAAAAATTGAACAATAGCATCATACATTTTATTTTCTTTTTCGTTTTTGGAATAGGTTTACAAACAATTAGATGCAACAATTTTGGCATGAGTTTATGAAGGGATAATTTAATAGCCCTATGATTTAGGTTACAAATCAATTCAAACATGTACAAATAAGTAATTCTATAAAAACCTACAAATAAATAAAATTTGTAAAATAAAAACTAGAAACAGATTAAAAAAAAACTAATTAACAAAATTTTAGCATACCGCAAACTACTATAAGTATTTTCAATTCCATTATTTTATTTTATTTTATTTTATTATTTTTTTTGTCATTATGATAAAGACGTAAAATTAATTTCATGCTAATCCAAGGAAATAGTAAGCGAGAAGAAATAAAGAAGGTAGGGGAAATAAAAATTAATTTCATTATGATGAAGGCCATATGTAATATATAAAAAGCTTTTCTCAGTAAATCAAAATAATAATAATTAACTTATCATCAATATAATTAATCTTTTATCAATAAAAACCAACAAAATGTTTACACTCCACATAATTTTAACGACAAATAATTAAGATGATAAATTAAATTGAATATTATTTTATGTAGTATCAACAACATAAGACTTTAATAAATTATAATTATTTTTAATTATTTTTTTCTGTAGTATATGGCTATGGGTTGGTAGGGGATTAGTTCATGCAGGAATGGCAACTTCTCTGATTGGATGGCAAGCTGGTCTGGTTTGTGTAATTCTAAATCTAAGAACAGGGCATGGAATGTATTGGTTTGTGCTTTGTGTTGGTCTATTTAGGAGTTTCGCAATGGTGTGGTTTTTGTAGGAAATGATGCAAATTTGTCTTTGGCCTTGGATTCTGTTAAATTTAAAGTGGCATGTTGGTTTAAATATTTTGGTGAAGGCTCTAATGAGGACTTAACAATTCTCCTTCTTGAAGGGAGTTGTATTGACAGTCAACATTCAAAGGTTAAATTACCTTGCTCTTGGATCCCTCCTATTGATCATGATCTTCTTTTCAATGTGGATGGATCTTCTAAGGGAAATCCGGGTTTGGCTGGTATTGGGGGTGCTTTGCGTGACGCGAGCAGAAAAATTTTATGTTTATTTTCTTCCCCTGTTGGCTTTGCCGATTCAAATATGGCTGAAGTATTAGCTATACATAGAGCTTTCTCTTTGATATCTTCTAGTATGCTACTTCTAAATTGCAACATTATAATTATGAGTGACTCTAAATCGATGGTTTCTTGGATCAATGGTGAGGGTTTTGGCCACCTAAGTTTTGTTAATCTGGTGTATGACATTAGGCAATTTATGATGTCTATGGATTCGGTTTCTATTAAATTTACTCCTAGATGTTCTAAATCTTTAGAGGACAGATTGGCTAGAGCTAGGTCTGGTATTCAGAATGAGAGGTTAGAATGGGGTCTTTGAGTTTCTCTCTTGCAAGCCTTTTGCTTAGTGGTCGCATGTTTTGCTCTTCTGGTTTGATGAGTTGTTTTTTCCCTTGGCTTGGGCTCATTGTTAGTATTGGTTTTTATAGTTTTGAGGTTGTTCTATTTCGTTTGCATCAAGTTTGGTTTTGAATAGTATGTTTGCAGGCAGTTTTTTTGGAAGCTTAGGGCGCGTTTGGTATCGTTTTTAAAATGGTGTTTTTGAAAAAAAATTTAAAAATGAAAATCACGTTTTAAAAATAATGTTTTTAAAAATGTAATGTGTTTGATAGTGTTTTTTATAAGTAGTTTTTTAAAACGGAAAACGATGTAAAAATGTTTAGTTGTTGTTTTTAAAATGGGTAAAGCAGTTGTTTGAAAGGAAAAGTTATAAAAAGTTGTGGTTTGTTTTAAAAAACTGTTTTTAAAATGGTAAAAAACAATAAAAAGTTGTTTTTAACTTTTTGGTTATAACTTTTAAAAAGTTGTTTTTTGTTTTCAAAAACTGTTTTACAAAACAATTAGGGCCCGTCCTGCAAGCCGTTTTTTGTTTTTGTTTTTCGAAAAGAAAAATGAAAATGAAAACAGTGATTTTGGTTTCATTTTTGAATTCCGAATACGCATCTGGTAGCATTTACTGGAATCCGTATTTTGAAAATAAAAACGGAAAAAAACGCGTCTGGTAGGATAAATCGAAAACTTTCGAAAATTGAAATATCAATTTTTAATTTTTGTTTAATATTAAAACAATTATAAATAAATGATTAAATAATTAATAAAAAAACATTTTGTAATTTAATTTAGGGTTTACAAATTTAACAGTAGAATAGGAACATGAAGGAGAAGAAGACCGATCGGCCCAGAGAGGAAGAAGAAGAAGACCGATCAACCCAGATCGGCGGCGGAAGGAGGAGGAGGAAGAAGAAGAAGAAGAGGACCGATCGACCCAGATCGGCGGCGGAAGGAGGAGGAAGAAGAAGAAGAGGAAGAGGAAGAGGAAGAGGAAGAGGAAGAGGACTGACTGATCGACCCAGATCGGTGGCGGTGGGAAGGAGGAAGAAGAAGAAGAAGAAGAAGAAGAAGAAGGAGAAGAAGGAAGCAGAAGAAGGAAAAAGAAGTCAGTAAAAAAAAATTATTAAATAAAATATATATTAATGATATGGGACCCACAACATTTGGAAAACAAAACCAAAATCAAAAACATTTTTTTTTTTGTATTTCAAAATTTCCACTTTTAACACTTGGCTTTGTTTTTGTTTTTGTTTTTGATTTCTGAAAATAAAATGAAAAACGGTTTACAGGACACGAATTCGAAATCATTTTTGGAAAATAAAAACAAAAACAGCTGAAAACAGCCTGCAGGACGGGGGCTTAGCCAAACAGATTTAAAGTTGTTTTTAACAAAAAACTGTTTTTAAAAATGAAACCAAACACCACATTTGTTTTGCTTTCCTATATCTGGTTTCTCTTTGTTTGCCCCTGTTTTGTATTGGTTCTCGGTTTGTTGGATGTAATGCCTGTTTTGGCTCTTTTTTTCCATTGATACCAAACTGTTTTAGCAGTTTCAAAAAAAAAAAAAAATTGGATGGAAGTACTTTTAAGATCTCTATATATCCAAAAATATCTTTATCAACATAAATGGTGAAAAGTCTTTCATCTTAAGTCTTTCAATATGCGTGAATAATATATATATATATGTACGTATGTATATGTGAGTGAGTCTCTCATAAAAGATTCTTTATTTTAATTTCGGTAAGGACCACTATAAAAAATCACATCAATTTGAATGAATTTTGATTTGAATTTTTTTATGGAAGATAAGTTCATTGAAATCTACCTCTTAATAAAATTTGAAAAATTTTCAAGTACTTAAACTATTTTTAACGATTTTTTTAAATATGAAGGCATCAGAAAAAAAAGACAAAATATGGGAAATTCAAGAAAAATAGTTATAGTAATTGAAAAATTAATGATAAATTCTCAATTTTTATTCATAGATGAATTTCAATGAACTTATTATCCACAAAAAAAAATTCATATCAAAATTCATTCAAATCGATATGATTTCATAGTGATCCTTACCGAAATTAAAATAAGGGATCTATTATGAGAAACTCATTCATATATATATATATATATATATAAGCCTTTTAAAAAGGATGACCAAAAAAAAAAATGCTTTTCATGCCAAAATTTTAACTTGAAAAGAACATATAAAAAAGTGCTTTCTTGCTAAAATTTGGTGGATGAATTTTATTTTATTTTTTACCGCCTTCAAAAAGGTCAAGTTTATAAATAATACATTAATTCATACAAATAAATAATGATAATTAGAGAGAGAGAATAAATATCATAAAGGAAGCACCATGTATAATTCGAATTGCAATTTATTAATAAAAACTTGACCAAAATCCTCAAAATAGCCTTGCTCTTAATTTAGCAAGGCAAGGGCATTAATGCCATATTACAATGATTTGCAATTCCATGTCGAATAAAAATAAAAATAAAAAGTTGTAATTTAAATTAAAAAGCAGAAAATAAATAATTTCAGGCCTTCCTCATTTCTGCTGGCTTCTCCATGGCATGAAACCACCACCACCTTGCCTCATCATCATTGGAGGAGGATGATGAGCTGTACCACCAATGCCACCGCCACCACCATCGCCTCCGCCTCCATTGTTGAACTTCATCAGCAGCTGCTGATAATAAGGCTGATCACTGAGTTTGATAGGTATTGGTCTTATTATTGGTACTCCTGATCCTGGATATTGGACTGGTACTTGAATTCTTCGACCACTACAAATTCTTTGATCAATCAAATGTATTTAATTACAAATATTAGTATGTAATTAAAATGCACATATATATTTAAATAATAGGAAGAATAAGACTTTAATGTAACATAATAATTTAATAACCCTACAATCATTATATCTTTCAAAATACGAGAGTATACATAAATAAACTCCACTGAATATCATCAGAATTCCAAAACTAATTAAACATGTCATTCGAAAAACTATATATAAACATATACCAACCTGCAAAGCAAAGAGCCACATTTACATTCGAAGTCCCTGGTGCCACGGCGGCGGCGGTGGCCGCAAGTCTTGGAGTGAACTTTGCAATCTGATTGAACAGCATACATCTTGGAGCATTTGTCACATTGCCAAGTCTTCGCACAGTGCTTCCTTAAAAAGTGCTTCTTGGTCCCAGTAAGATCTCCAAGAGCCCGAGCCGGGTTGTGGTAGATACATGTTGGTACCGGGCACACATACACTTTCTTCCTGGTCGACCTCACCTTCAGATTCCATGGCAGGTTGTGTGATCGCTTGTGGAGCTGCAGGTTCCGGTCCCTCCGGAACCCTAGGTGGCACACCTTGCAAAAGAATCGGTTCGTCGCCATTAGAGCGAGTGGCGATAGAGCAATGACCTCTGCTGATGGATCTGCATTATATATATACACACGAGAATTAAACAAAATAAAAAGTTGAATATGGTCACGAGTGTTGACACGTTTTTTTTTTTTTTTTTTTTAAAGATATCTTCACGAGGTTTGACACATGAAATAGTGGTGTGAATCGTACCCTAGATAGGTTACTCTCTTAGGAGAGATATCAAATAAAATTGTACAATTGTTTACATCAAGTTTGTAATTTATAAATAAAATTGTACAATTGTTTACATGAGATTTGGAAAAAGAAAAAAAAGTTCATATCTGTTTGGATATGGAGAAATATATATGGATATTATTTTTTTTACTTGAAAGAGTTGTAAAACAAAAGAAGAAAAAGCCATACAGTTCTTTACAATGATTGAACTCCTGCAACTTCCCCAAATCTCAATAATTCAACATTTTTTTTGTATACATAAAAAGGAAAAAAAATAATCGAAAACTCATATGTGACTCTAGCTGTTTGTTCTAAATTGATTAATCAAAAAATAAATTGAAAATAAAAAAATAAAAAAAATAAAATAAAAAACTTTACAATAAATAATTAAAATCAATTTTATTTAAAATGATACTCTAAAAGTGTATAAAAATGTTATACCTTGATTTCCTGGCTGCTTTCGTTTCTTCGTAGGAGGAGGATTCTGCTCTTGAGTGATGGTTGATGTTGCTGATGATGACGAGTCTGGTGAATAGACTTGGAAGCGATTCTGGTTAAGAAAAACTTCTGCTCTAGCACCACTATGAGTAGCCGAATAGAAACTAATTGTAACATCTGAAGTAATATCCGACATATTTTAAATAATGAGGTAAAAAAAAATAATAATTCAAAAATAAAATAAAATTTTTTATTTATTTTTAATTATTTTATAGAATTGCCTTTTTGTCTTTCTTTCTTCCCTCAAAAAAAAAAAAAAAAAAAAAAAAAAAAAAAAAAAGAGATGTTGTTGCTGTGAAAGCAGAAGAAGAACTGCAACACATATATAGGGAAGAAACCAAGTCTCCATAGAGGGTGTTTTTTTTTATAAAAAAAAAAAATTATTAATAAAATATAAATTACAAGACACTAAAACTTTTCTAATTTTACACCCTATTTTTGTTTAGTATTTAATTCAATAACTAAAATTTGCTCTTTTTAATAAAGTTCAAATTTTTTATTAATAATTATATTTAATAAAAGGAAATTGTAACAGAAAAAAAAAAAAAAAAAAAATTGGTCAACCTCACATACTACATCATTTGTAATATTTTGTCCAATGAGCACTATTGCACGTGTAAAGTTATGTTTAATTTATTAATTATTTTGTTAATTCTCTCAACTACTACAATAATTAATTTTCCAATAAATAAATAATTATGTAACAATTAATGTATACAGAAATTCTATTATCAGTTCCTTGCATGTGAATCACTGGATTTAAATACTTTGACTTGGCTGTATGCACTTGTTAGTCAAAGTATTTAAATCCAGTGGTCCACATACAAGGAACTGATATAACTTTTATCAGTTCGAACTGATAATAGAAAGACCGTTAACGTATATTAGATATGTTTAACATTTAAGGATCATAGCTTGAAAAATACGTGACCCTTGACCAATCAGCGACTCGTTCATCTTTAATAAATAATCCAACTATTGAAGTAGCAGTAGGTATATGATCTATATTTGGTTTAACAACTAAATTTGAGAAGATGTTATCTCTATTAGGATACATATAATTATTTTATTATTCCCTTTTATCATCATTGGTCATCTTTTATTTTTCCAACTTTTATATGTTCATACATTTTTGTATAATCTTTTCTGTTTTTAAATAAATTTGTGGTTTCAACATCCACCCATATGTTGGGGTTTGGGTTAAAAACTTCTAAAACTTAAAAGGCCAAATGTAAATAACATAAAAGCTATGGCAAATTTTAAAATTATATATGTATACTATAATTTTATGGGTTATTACCAATTTAGTCCATAACTTTTGGCAAAATATCAATTTGTTAAACATGTTTGCCTTTTCAGCATTCATAGTCTCTAACTTCTTATAAAGACATCAAACAGGTCTCTCCAACCCTAATTTTGACAGTCAACCGTAACAGAAAATATAAATTGACCATTTTACCATTAAATTGTTGATTTGGATTATCCAATAAAATATTGAAATGTGTTAATAAAACTTTTTTTAAAAATATCCACTTAAAACACAAAATCTTTGTCTTGACCTGCACCCAAATAATATTAATATGATACAACATATCATCATCCATTTCGAACTTATAGTTATGTATGATTTTCTCACGGATATTAATAATAATCAGGTGAGGTGCAGGATTCTCGTATATGTAGGATCAATTTTTTAAGAT
Organism: Acer saccharum; assembly: GCA_030490815.1. Lineage (NCBI taxonomy): Eukaryota > Viridiplantae > Streptophyta > Magnoliopsida > Sapindales > Sapindaceae > Acer > Acer saccharum. The sequence goes on from CM059867.1 coordinate 60,891,157, forward strand.
CAATTTTTTAATGTTTATATATAAAAAAAATTGTTAGTCCAAATTATGTATCAATTCTATGTCATATTTTTTTAAAACTTATTATATTTTGCTAGAGTAATTCTACTTTGTCCAAATTTGGACAAAGTAGGATTATTGCTATCTTTAATGCCGAAACATACTGAATCCATTGAAACTGCCAAAATTACCAAAACATGTGTTCTCATAGTTAAAATAAATAAATAAATAAATAAATAAAATAAAAAAGTATACAATGGACTAATACCACAAGTTTAATGTAAATATAAGCAACAAAAACAATCAAATGTAAAATAGCTACAATACTTGCATATAAAAATTCGTTGAAACTCAGATTTAATGGGTATAAAATGGACTAAGATCACCAGTTTCATGTAAATATGAGGGTTAATTGCAATAAAATACACTGACGTTTTGCAATATCACAGCTATATTGCACTCTTCCTTTAATTAACAAGAACATACCCTTGACTAGTTTGACTAGAATTAGATTTAACGAAGAGTTAATTGTGGGAAGGGCATGATTGTCTTTTACTCTTTTTCCATATAAAAAAATAAAAAATATAAATTATTTATTATAAAACTAATAAATATAAAATATCCATACAAAATATTAAAAATTATAAATAAATAAAAAAAGGACACATTGGACTATTGGACATCTCAATCTCACCAAATCTCATAGAGACATGGTTCTATCTCATTGAACTAGATAGAACAATATTTCCAAATCTCTCCAATGGAGATTTGGTCTCCTAAAGAGGAGATCCTTCATTTTCCATATAGGCGACTGGCCTCCACCACCGCTTCCTTCGCCGCTGCATCACCGGTCGTCTCTCTTATTCCTCCACAAGCTCGCAGGTAGATTCGAAGTTTCTTGTGGTGGTAGTTGTGTGGAGTGGATGAGTTTTTACAGGTCATACGTGGTCACTTCTTCCTTTATAGCAATTTTTTTTTTTTTTTTGTTGCCAGACAACATTGGCTTTGTTTTTTTTTTTTTTTTTCATTTGTTTTACTTTTACATTTCTGACTTCTCTTCATTAGTTGAAGAAAAGAAGACAATAGTATTGTGTCCACAGTTCATTTGGGGAGATCGGTTTGGATCTTGTTCAAAAGAAAATGAAAATTATAATGTGCTTTATTCATCTTGTTTGGTAAAATTTGAGGTTAGATTATGCGGTTGTCGATGAACCGGGGTTGAATTTTGTTTTCCCAGATTCTATAGTTGATGAAGATGAGAGAGTTGTGCTGGCGAAGAAGTTGAATTGGAGATTATTTTTTATTTTTTATTTTTTAAGATTTCAAAGTTGATGAAGATGAAGATGAGATTGTTGAACTAGTGAGGAAGATGAACTGGGGATGATTTTTTAATTTTTTTTTCCTCCAGATTTCATAGTTTTGGATTGAGGGGAGATTGATTGAGGTCTCTGAAAACAGTGGAAATATTTTTGAAGAAGAATAATTGGATTGATGGAATTTATTTTTTCTTTAGTTTGGAATTCGATTGATGAAGATTTTGGATTAATTTTTTTTGTTTCCAAATTCAAAAAATTAATGTGGATCGATAAAGAACTTTGTTTCAAAATCAGATTGAAGAAAAAATGTACATTTTTTTTAATTTAATTACTCCTTTATTAAATAAATAAAATACATAAAAATAATAAAATATACAATAGGGGTATTTAAGTCTTTTTAAAGTTAACCGTTAAATCTAATGTTTGACCACTAACAGTAGGGGTTGTTCGTGTAATTAAAGTCATTTGTTGAAAATTTTGCTACAAAGACAAAACACAGGGTAAGATTATGCAATTAACCCTAAATATGAGCAACAAAAATGATAAAACCAAAAAAAAAAAAAAAAAAAAAATTTGCCACAATATACTTGCATATAAAGACTCATTTTGAAGGTTTCGACGGATTCTGTTTGAAACAGAATCCATTGAAATTTCCAAAATTGTCGAAACGTGCGTTCTCATAGTTAACCATACTATTTGTTTTTAATAACTTAATTGTAAACGAAAGAACAAATTTATTGTTTCAATGTATCACAGGCTGTGTGTGTTTCCACAGAAGAACTGAAATTCTTATAAGAATAACATGCTATTAGATGTTCCATTTATCACTCTTTTGCTCAATTCTTCAGCAGAATGCCAGAATTCCAGAATTCCCCATGAATTACTCGACTGATTACAGAAAATGTTTACGAACCACATATACTGCCGCAGTTAACAGAGACTGAATTAATCGACGGAATTCAATCAACTTCATTGTTACAGAAAGTTAATCAAAACATGATCATCTAAGATTTAAGATTGGTGATTCAGCATCTGATTCCAGAAAAAAAAAAAAAAAGGTTCTACTACCAATAATTTTCCAATGATTATACTAACCTGAATAAGATGTAAAAGGAATCAATGAACAAAATTGTCATTAAAACTTGCATAATTTCTTCTGCCAACTGGGAACTGGCAAAAGTATGTGATCAGTGACTAGTTGGGCATGCAAGCATTGTAGGCAAGCAAGTATACAGATATGAATTTTGACAGAGGTAGTCTTCTGTGTCATGGTTGGCGAAAGCATCCACGAGATGGTGCGCGTCTCAGGCAGTAAACACAGCAAGAATCCTTCCACAAAGATGGTGGCTGCTCTAACAATGCAACCTTGAGCAGATTGGGACCCTCAAATATCAAATTTTCAGGATAACATGCAGCTTCAGAGATAACAAATTAGTCAGGCAGTTCGCCAACCATATCTTCGTTAACAATAGAAGTCTCATTCACCTGATCACCTTTATTTTCTATCTTCAGTTCTACAATACCTTTTTCAGCACTGCCACATTTGGACGATACCTTGAGTCTGCTACGTGCCCTGCGCGAAGGGGTTGAGAATGGGATTTGCTGTGTGTGAACTTCCTTGCTCTTCTTCTCCCGTTTGTTTTTTAAAAACCCACATTCAAGAGCTTCCAATGCTTTAGTAGTTAAAGGTCGGTTTCTAGTGCTTTGCCGCCTGTGGTTCATGTCAGGATGCTGCTGTGCATCGCCAATGTCAGCAGAGGTTTCCAAAGTCTTGGGAGTACGCTTGTTTGCATGAACGCATAAATCATTTGATTTCATGCCCTGGCTGTTTTCCATCTCCATCATAACTAGTTCACCATTTTCAGAGTCCAGTGGATTCTGGGATAAGTTCAAGTCGATTGATGGTGAGATTTGACATTTCTCATCCTTCCGATGAAACATCTCCGTGCCAAGACAACTCTCACTGAATATGCCTTTATTGCTCTCCTCTTTTGGACTGGCTTCAACTGAAGGACTCATCGATGATATCTTATCTACAGAAAGGCACTTAGAAGAAACATCATTTTTGCCAGCATCCGTTGAGGTCGATGCACAACAGGTCCCTTCTTCTTTTGACCTCAGTCCAACCAATAAATTCTCAACACGTCTGGTTTCTGTCTTAACACAAGCAGTTAACCTCCTCCGTTTAGTGAAAGGAGCTAAATTATCTGAATTGTCATGTTTTGATCTTCGACTGGGATGATGCTTTCTATTCCTATCTGATTTAAAGGTCTTCTGATCCTGGTGGCTCTCAATTCTTTTTGCAGTGTCTGAGTTATGCGCCTTTTCATTTGAACTAGCACCATCAAATGCAACTCTACTGTGATTGGAAATATCAACAAGCTTATCACCACCCAATTGTGAATCAGAAGCATCAGCCTCAGCATTCAATAGTGTTTCAACAGCATCTGGCTTGTGCTCATCCGGTGAATCGTCTATGGAATTCGCTTTATCTTCTCTTGAAAAACATTTCCTATCAGAAGCAATTTTGGACTCGACAGGAGAATATCTCAAAGCTCTAACCTTGGATACTTTTCCTCCATGAACTGAACTGGTATCCACCACCATGAACTTCATGCTCTTCGGACCACCAGTATCAAATATATCCTTCTTGTGTTGAGCATTACTAATCTTCTTCTCTCCGTTCAATGTCATATCAGCAGCATTTAGCTCATACTCATCCATAAATTTCTCAAACAAATGCCCTTCATTTTTTCTTGAAAGACGAGGCAGTTTGGAAACAACTTTGGCATCATCAGGTAGACATCTCATTTCTATCACCTTCGATGATTTTCCTCCATAGAGCAAACTGGAATCTACAACAACGAACTTCATTTGCTCTGATTTGCAATTAGAAACACGAGGTTTAAGGTAATGAGTTCGATGATTCGATGGATCATCCTGATCTGATGATAACTCTTCCTGAACCCACTGATCATTGCAGCCATTGACTCTAGCTTCAGCTTCAAGATCAAGTAGTTTCGGTTCAGATACCACTTTGTTCAAGATATCACTAACTGAATCAAAGTAGTGGTCTCCTTTCACAAGTTTCCTTCTCGAGAACTTCTTCACTCCAGGCAAAAGGAAAACTAGATAATCTTTGGAACTGAGGTAACCCTGATTCTTGGGTTGCTCAGAGTGCCATCCTCTTGCAAGCAAACGGGGCCAAACAGCTTCCCAGAAAATATCATTACAACGAGCTTTGCTCAACCGGAAACCTCCAGTTAGAAACTTTATTATGTCACTGGATGTCAGCGCCGAGCAAGCTTTGCCAGTCGGCACTGTGGGACAAGAAGGAAACACTTGATTGATCTTTATAGGCACCATTGCAAGACTAGTGAGATCCTCCTTTCCCTTACCAATGCCAACAGATTCTACAAGAGCACGAATTCCAACAGCGGTCTTCAAACAGAAGACGTAATTTTCTAATGAAGTTCTTCCCTCTGCATATGACTTGGAAACCTGCCAAGTGCCAACAGATCAGAACTGAAATGAGAGACTGAAAAAAGATAAGTTCAAAGAGATGAAAAATTATTCAAATGTGCGTACACAAGACACATGTAACAACCAGAAATCAGTCATTCGTCAGCCAATTCAGTGCAAGTGCGACACAACCAAGCACGTACATCTTTTATGAACATATCATCACTGACAAGAAACAAAATAATATCTCACATATACAGTGGCAATAGTGCATTACCTCCAGCAAAGTACTCTGAGAATCCTCTGGAACATGGGGAAGCAAACGAGTTAACAATTCTTGCTGCCTCCACCCAGTAAAAATCTTCCGCCCATATACACATTTCCTACTCCGCGGTTTTCGGCAATCTAACCACCTACGGTATTCCTTAGACCTATAAAACTTTCCATAGTAAAATGACAGTATATCCCCCATCTTTTTGTTCCCTAAGAATCCTTTTATCTGGAAAAAGCTTTTCCCAAATATGTATAAACCGAGAAGAAAAATGTCCTTTTCAGCATCACTCCAGGGCTCTCCTAATGAACCAGGAACCAGAGAATAGCTTGTGCTTTTACGCCGTTGCTCTACATTAGTTTTCACTGCAGTCTTCAGTTTGATAATTGATGGTTTTCTGCTATTAAACTCAGCATCCATCTCTGAAGCATTGACGTTTGAACCTTTCTTCCCTTCACTAATTTGCCTCTTTTTCCTCTTCCTACATTTGACAGACTTTTCTGTGTAAACTGAATCACCAGAGTTGCCGAGAATTCCCCACCCTTGATCCTCAATATTAACAGTTTCATCATCAAGTCGCATAACCGGGATGGGTAAACCCATTAGAAAGGAATGAGAATCATTAAGTATGACATTTGAATCAGTAGGGTTCATTAAAAGCTGAATATACTCCGATCCTGTTATCATGGGAGGAATTCCCACCTGGAATTCGTCACCAATTCGGGGATTCATCTGTTCATGATCTCCAAATAAGTCATTTATATCAGGAGAACCCGGACAAAGTTTTTGCTCAAGAGGTGTTTCTTCGGTAGTATTCTCATCACAATTCAGAGGATCCGACTCCATCTGCCAGAACAACATAAAATAAGAAACACAAATACAATAAAATCAGTATAAATAAGTGAGGAATAGACGCCTAAATTATTTAATCAACATTGAAAAACCGAGAAAGAAACAAAATGAGTACATAAATGGGAACTCAAGTTATGACATGGAAGCACAACTGCTTTGATGATTATAATACATGGCTTAAATTTGAGAATTCATTCCCTGGGGAAATGGAATAGATCCCAAATACATCAAACAATTTCAAATCTATTCGACATAAAATGCATAGAGAAAAACATCGACACGAAACACATGGAAATGATTGAAGTATTCTCATGGCTCGAAACTAAGAGAGAGTGATTGAGTGAGAAGTTCAGCTTCCCACTTTTCCCAGATACGAAACTTTCCCCAGAAAACCACAGAAATGTTTCCATGAAAATGCAAATAACTATGATTATTAGGAGCATAAGAGAACAGTTATACAAGAATGCCTACAGATATGCTAAATGGGTGTACACGAAAACGCAAACAAGCAAAAACTATGCAGATTTCTTGAGTAAAATTGTCACATTCTGTCTCGAGATTACGAATTTGATCTAGAAGCATGCCCACAAGTAGAAAAGAAGCCCTCAAGAATTCAAGCACAATGAAGAGCAAAATCAATAGAAACAGATTACAGAAATTTCGTAGTCTATAACCACAAACATGTAGCCAAAACAACAGCAACAATAACGAAACCCATGAACCAAATTACTACAGAAACCCCATTAATTGTCTATTTCAGAAGTAGAAATCTGAATCTCAAATCGTCCCCCAAGTCAAACATGTTCAATCTATAAACACAGATAAATCAACATAACTGTAACTCATCACCAACGAAATCAACATATGAATCATCATCTAAACAAGAATCTCATAAAAATTAGAGAGATTTTGAGTTCCCTAGTGACAAGATTACCAACCAAAGATTCAATCCGATACAAAATTACAACTATCCAATTTACTCAACAATTCTCAGGAACACAAAAAAAGGAATAACAAAGAAACAACATCAAAAACAGGTACTGCATTGAACAAAACGAAAAAACCTTGACAGCATCCACATGATATCACTAAGAACACAAATTTTTCATGTAGAATTCACAAGTGATCCCACAAACAGTTTCTCAAAGCTAGCACATTGAAGACAAGACACCCCCCACTAACCTCCATAGCAGAGAGCTTCAAAAAGTTAAAAACTTGAAAAGCCAACGTTAAAGACAAAGCTTGCACAAATGGGTTTTCATGTTATGCTGTGATTTGCATCTATTATCAGCATTTTAAGTGAAACACACACAAACACACACACAGAGATACACACAACACGGCTTCTAGAAAAATAAACAAAGGAACAAATAACAAGTACAAAACACAAAAGCAGAGAGAGACGGATACAGATACAGATACAGATACAGAGATAGAGAGATAGAGTGAGAGGTACCTGAAGCTGGGTTGCAAGAAAGCTTTGGTTTTTCGCGGTTGAGTTTACAGAGCACACAGAGAAAATTTGGTGGGGGTGTCTTTTACATTACAGATTTATTTGTTTTTTTCTTTTTTGCTTGTGAGAAAATGAGAGAGAGACTTAGCAAAGAAAAAAACAAACAATGATAATTCAAGATTCATAATAGTAAACTTAAATGAGAATATTATTTTATGTTAGAAAAATATATATATAACGAGGTCATGTATAAAATGTGTCTCTGATCCTTTTCAAAAAAAAAAAAAAAAATGTTTCTCTGATTATCTACCTCGATAATAAATAGATATTCTTTTCGAAATACCATATGTGATAGTAACGACTTAAACCTATGAATACTTTTATCATCTAACCATCAAATTAAATTGGATAATGGTATAATAGATTGATATTTAGACTCACAACATCAAAAATAAAACTCAGCATATACGTGTGTAATATATATATATGAAATTTTTATTAATTTTGAATAATAATATATGACAATATGAATTTTATTAATTTTGTAGACCCGTTAAGTGATTGATTGAGATATTATTGAATCAAGATTCAAGAAACAAAACAAACATTTAGGAGTATTTTATCGAATCGTATGTTATTGCTATGATAGAGTTAGTATCGTTATCGAACGGTTAATATTATTCGGATAATGTTATAAAAAATTTAATTATTTAGAGGAGTGAAATTTAATATTATTCGGTTAGTAATTGTTCTTTGTAGCTCGTTTCTTTGGAATGAAGTTTCTTTCAAATATATATATATATATATATATATATATATATAAGGATATTAAATGTGAGCCACTAATTTTGACAAGTGCATACACACTTGAGTCAAAGCATATAAAACGAGTGGCTCACATTCAATATCCTTACGAAGTTATATCAAGATGCACTGATTTGAAAATTTTTCTATACATATATTAATATATATATATATATATATATATATATATGTGTGTGTGTGAGTGAAAAATGGATTTAGAATATACATATTAGTATAGAACTATACATATCACACAATTCATAAATGAATATTATAAATTTATCATTCAATTTCATAAATATAATAAGTGTATGCCTTTCGTCTATAACAAAAAGTAAATTTACAAATTGCAAACGAAGCATCCAAAAAAATAGAAAATATTTTTATTTAAAAAAATTTGTGTTTTTTTTTTTTTTTTTTTTTCCCTTCAAAAAAAAAATTGTGTTAAAGAGTCATATAGTGTGGGACTGTCCAATAAAAATATAACATATATAACATCATTTATATATCCAATACAAATCGATCATATATGTTTCATTTTTATTGGATGGTCTCACCACAGGTGAAACCGTCCCTCGTAAGTTTTTCTCCATGTTGAAAGTATAACATGTCAATATCCAATTATTTCAAAAAAAAAAAAAAAAAAAAAAAAATGTCAATATCCAATAAAAAAGGTGCAAATGCAGTAATAAAAAATAACTCAATATGGAGATTAATTGATACACCGAAGATTATGTGAGACCGTCCCTCGTAAGTTTTTCCCCACGTTAAAAGCATAACATGTCAATACCCAATAAAAAAGGTGTAAATAAAGTAATAAAAGTAACTCAATATAAAGATTAATCGGTACACCTATCAATAGAAGATTTGACATATGATAGTGTAAGTTCTTAAAAATTACATCCGTAAAGTTTTCCATCGGTTCCTTGTTTTGTTATTTCGCTTTACCATCACTGTTTTTTTAGAATGATTCAAATCAGTTGTCAAATTTTGGTATCTCAATTTGTGTCCAACCAACCAAATTGAGATATATGTGCACATTTATGGAAACAATTGGAAAAAAAATCCATAAATGTACACACATGTCCCAATTTGGTTGGTTGGACACAAATTGGAACACCAATTTTAACAGCATCCGTAAAGTTTTCCAGCAGTTCCTTGTTTTGTTATCTCTCTTTACCTTCACTGTTTTTTTAGAATTAAACTTAGAAATAAAAAATAAAAAAATAATAAATAATAAAATAATAAAATAATAAAAAAAAAAAGCACCCAAAAGGCCAAAACATAGAATATAATTCATTAAAAAAAAAAAAAAAAAAAAAAAATGTGTGAAAAAGTCATACATCGTACATGTTGAGAGTGTAACAACCCCATATGGCCATATCCAATTGAAAAGGTGTAAATGCAGTGAGAAGAGTAATACAGTGGAGAGATTAATTGGTACAACTGTCAACCGGATATTTAACACGGTATCGCGTAAATTGTTAAAAACTACACCTGTAAAGCTTTTCATCAATTCCTTGTTTTGTTTTTCTATTTTTACCTTCACTTTTTTTTTTAGAATTAAATTTAGAAATTGCAGAAAAAAAAAAAAAAAAAAAAAAAAAAACCCAATTTTTCTTTTTTATTAAAAAAAATTTGTGAGAATGTAACAAGCCAATATTAGATAGAAAAGGTATAAATACAGTGATAAAAAGTAACTCAATACAGAGATTAATTGGTACATCTGTCGATTAAAGATTTGACACGTGATAATGTAAGTTATTAAAAATTATACATGTAAAGTTTTTCATCGATTCTTTGTTTTAATCTCTCTCTCTCTTATATTGACCGTTTTTTAGTATTAAACTTAGAAATTGCACAAAAAAAAAAAACACCAAAAAATAGAAAATAATTTATTTAAAATATGTGTGAGAGAGTCATACATCATACATGTTGTAACAAGTCAATACATGATAGAAACTAGAAAGGGTGAAAATGTAGTGATAAAAATAACTCCATAGGGAGACTAATTTGTCTTTTAAAAAAAAAAAAAAAAAAAAAAAAGATTAATTGGTACATCTGTCAACCAAAGATTTACACCGATCAGTGTAAGTTTCTTGTCTTTTTTTTTTTTTTTTTTTTAATGCTTTTTTAGAATCGATATAGTCATATATTAGAACTTCGGTAAACAGATGCAGAGAAGATTTTATGAGAAATGGGATGGGAATCTAAAAATGTATTTGTACCCTTCAATATTTATTTACCTTCACTGTTTCTTTACCTTTCGGTTTTTTTTTTTTTTTGTTTTTTTTTACACATTTTAATTGTGAATTACTATAACAATCATTTAAATTGTACATCTATTTTCCATATAATTTTAATTTTCCAATATAATTTAATTTACTTTTAATAGTTTCATTGAATTTTTTATTCAGACAGAGAGTAGAATTCAAATCAATGATTTTTGTCAATGAAAGTCTTTAACAAATTTCAACAACTCCATAAAATTAAAACAAAATTACAAAAGCATCCATTTTTTTTATAAAAAAATAACTAAGAATAGAAATAAAATAAAATAATATCCATCTTTTTAACAGTTTAAAAAATGAACAAGTTGGCCATGGCATTTTGTATTCTTAGTTTTTTGTTTTTCATAAGGAAAAAAAAAAAAACAAAAACAAATTTGATGATTTTGTAATTTTGTTTTAATTTTTATGAGGTTGTTGAAATTTGTTAAAGACTTAAATAATTCATTGATTTGATTTCTACTCTTTGTCTTATAAACTAAAAATCCAATGAAACTATAAAAGCAAAAAAGAAATTATCTTGAAAAATTAATAATTATACATAAATAATTACATGGAAAATAGATGTACAATTTAAATGATTGCTATATACCAACGACAACAACAACAACCTCATAACAAAATTTAAAAAAAAAAAAAAAAAATTACAAAATCATCAAATTTGTTTATACAGATTTTCTATTATCAGTTCATCCTGACAATAAATATATCAGGACGAAGAATGTGGACCATTAAATTTGCATACTTTGACTTAAAGTATATGTACTTGTCAAAACTTCTCCATAATCTGTGGTCCACATTCTTTGTCCTGATATATTTATTGTGAGGACGAACTGACAATAGAAAGATTGTTTGTTTATATTGTTTGTTTATATATATAAACAAACAATCTTTCTGTTCTACTATAGAATTTCCGTATATATATATATAACTACAAATATAAATAAAACAAAATATGGTACTACATGTTGAGAATGTAACAAGCCAATATTAGATAGAACAGGTATAAATACAGTGATAAAAAGTAACTCAATACGGAGATTAATTGGTACATCTATCGATTAAAGATTTGACACGTGATAATGTAAGTTATTAAAAATTACACATGTAAAGTTTTTCATCAATTCTTTGTTCTATTCTCTCTTATATTCACTCTTTTTTAGTATTAAACTTAGAAATTGCACACACACACAAAAAAAAAAAAAAAAAAAAAAAAAAACACCTAAAAAATAGAAAATAAATTATTTAAAATATGTGTGAGAGAGTCATACATCATACATGTTGTGACAAGTCAATACATGATAGAAACTAGAAAGGGTGTAAATGTAGTGATAAAAATAACTCCATGGAGAGACTAATTTGTCTTTAAAAAAAAAAAATAGATTAATTGGTACATCTGTCAACCGAAGATTTACACCGATCAGTGTAAGTTTCTTGTTTTTTTTTTTTTAATGCTTTTTTAGAATCGATATAGTCATATATTAGAACTTCGATAAACAGATGCAGAGAAGATTTTATGAGAAATGGGATGGGAATCTAAAAATGTATTTGTACCCTTCACTGTTTCTTTACCTTTCGGTTTTTTTTTTTTTTTTTTTTTTTTTTTTACACATTTTAATTGTTAATTACTATAACAATCATTTAAATTGTACATCTATTTTCCATATAATTTTAATTTTTCAATATAAATTAATTTACTTTTAATAGTTTCATTGAATTTTTAGTTCAGACAGAGAGTAGAATTCAAATCAATGATTTTTGTCAATGAAAGTCTTTAACAAATTTCAACAACTCCATAAAATTAAAACAAAATTACAAAAGCATCCATTTTTTTTTATAAAAAATAACTAAGAATAGAAATAAAATAAAATAATATCCATCTTTTTAACAGTAAAAAATGAACAAGTTGGCCATGGCATTTTGTATTCTTAGTTTTTTGTTTTTCATAAGGAAAAAAAAAAAAAAACAAAAACAAATTTGATGATTTTGTAATTTTGTTTTAATTTTTACGAGGTTGTTGAAATTTGTTAAAGACTTAAATAATTCATTGATTTGATTTCTACTCTTTGTCTTATAAACTAAAAATTCAATGAAACTATAAAAGCAAAAAAGAAATTATCTTGAAAAATTAGTAATTATACATAAATAATTACATGGAAAATAGATGTTACAATTTAAATGATTGCTATATACCAACAACAACAACAACAACAACAACCTCATAAAAAAATTAAAAAATAAATAAATAAATTACAAAATCATCAAATTTGTTTATATAGATTTTCTATTATCAGTTCGTCTTGACAATAAATATATCAGGACGAAGAATGTGGACCATTAAATTTACATACTTTGACTTAAAGTATATGTACTTGTCAAAACTTCTCCATAATCTATGGTCCACATTCTTCATCCTGATATATTTATTGTCAGGACGAACTAACAATAGAAAGATTGTTTGTTTATATATATATATATAGTCTTTCTATTATCAGTTCGAACTGACAAAAGTTATATCAGTTCTTTGTATGTGGGCCACTGGATTTAAATACTTTAACTGACAAGTGCATACAGCCAAGTCAAAGTATTTAAATCCAGTGGCCCACATACAAGGAACTAATATAACTTTTATCAGTTCGAACTGATAATAGAATTTCTGTATATATATATATAACTAAAAATATAAATAAAACAAAATAAAATAAATCCATATTTTTAGCAGTCTGAACTGAAACTGAACAAGTTGACCATGGCAGCAGAGCAGACCCAATTGAACCAAATTTTGAAGAAGAACCTAAACACGCACCTCTCTCGACAGTCAACGCTTCAACATGTATATTAAAATATAAACAATCATTACTAGTAAATAATAATAATATAATGGTTTGATCTTCTCAAGACAATTTTTTTTTTTTTTTTTTTCACGAGATTCGGGCTTGTTTATAGCTACTTAATAGACAAGCAGAGCAACAAGCTTTTACTCTGTTTAGAGAAGAAGCAAAAGCTTCTGTTCTAAAAATCTCTGTTGAGAGAACCAACACAAGAAGCTGGAATTTGAAGTCTCTCTTTCTCTCTCTCTCTTTGTTTGATGGAGTTCATGATGTGAAGATTGAGGAGTTACATAGGTGAAGCTTTTTGGAGGGGCAATGGAAGATCGGTTCTTTTGATCAGATTTGTGTTTGGACTTGTAATGTTGACAGTTTCTCATCTGGGTATGTTTTGATTTTGGTTTTGGTTGTCAAGCTTTTGTTTTTATCAATTTTGTAGATTGCTTTTTGGTTTTTCGGTTTTCATCATGTGTGTTGTTTGGTTGATAAGAAAAACAAGTGGAAAATCTTGAGCAAATTTAGTATCTGTGTTACTTGTTAGGCTCTTTTGAATCGTGTGTTCATGTCTATAATAGAGATAGTTTCAGCTTGGTTTCATATCTCTGTTTGGTTGATGAGAAAACAGTGGAAAATAGTACAAACTAGAAAGTTGATTGACATGTTTTGTGCTACTTCTAATTTGAATAATGAAAATCTTACATTGGAAAGTTTATGTTCAAGTCATTAATAATTATGGTTTTGATTGCAAAGTTTATATGATCTTGTAATTTTGATTTCTTCTTCGAAATTGAACTTTGATTAGGTTGAAAATCTGAGGGAAGAAAAAGAAAGAACAATCATCTTTAAAAAGAGAAGTATGGGGAGATCATCATGCTTTCCAAAGTTTAGATTGGCAAGAATTATGGGTTGGCTTCAGATTGTACTTGGAGGCCTTGTTATAATCGTGAGCTTATCGAGTCTCTTCAGGTTTTATTCTGCCGGATTTTTCATGCACAACGAAGACATATGCCGCCATTTTTATGGCGTGAAGGATTTATACGATGAGGGGTTTGATATTAGAGCGATGAATGATCGAATTGGGGAAGTATTGATTCGGATGGAAAGCCTACAAGACAAGCTCGAAAAAACCGTGCAACAACTGGAGAAGGAGAAGGATGTTGTGGCTAAAAGTAACATTACAAGATTAGATTACAAGAAGTTTTTAGAGGTGGAGGTGATTAAGCCTCTTTATAATGCTCACATTGCTCTTAGACAGATTCGGCTACCTAAAGCCGAAGGTATTGGAAACTCAACGCTGAAAGAGGAGCCGTTGATTAATACATTCGTGATCGAGGAGATTAGGAAGTACATTACCCCGAAAGATAACAGAGTTGGGAAGGTTAATATATATGGAACGGAGAAGATATACAACACGATAGGGCATGCTTGCGTTTTGATGAAGAAAGAATTGGAAGAGTACATGGATTATGACATTGGATCCTATTGTAAAGATGATTGGAACCTTGCTCAGAAGCTTATGCTTAATGGTTGCGATCCCTTGCCTCGAAGACGTTGCTTGACGAGGGCTTCCAAGCTCTACCAGAAGCCGTATCCCATCAATGAATCTCTATGGAAATTGCCGGATGGTAGAAATGTACGTTGGAGCAATTATCAATGCAGGAACTTCGAGTGTTTATCGAGCAAGAATCCTAAACGAGGCTATTCAAAGTGTACAGGTTGTTTCGAAATGGAGAAGGAAAAGCTCAAATGGGTTGCCAATAGCTCACTTCCTGTGGATTTCCTGATGAGCGATGTTTTACGAATCAAGCCTGGGGAGATCCGGATTGGTCTGGACTACGGTGTTGGTACGGGGACTTTCGCTGCTAGGATGAGAGAACAACACAATGTTACCATCATCTCGACTGCTTTAAACCTTGGCGCTCCATTCAGTGAGACGATTGCACTCAGAGGTTTAGTTCCTCTCTACACGACATTGAACCAACGCCTTCCATTCTTTGACAACACGATGGACTTGATTCACACAACTGGGTTCATGGATGGCTGGATCAATCTGATGTTGATGGATTTCATCCTGTTCGATTGGGATCGGATATTGAGGCCAGGAGGCCTACTATGGATCGACAAGTTCTTCTGCAATCGAAAGGATCTAGATGACTACATGTACATGTTTCTACAATTCAGGTACAAGAAACACAAGTGGGGGATTTCTCCAAAATCAAAAGATGAGGTCTATCTTTCTGCATTGTTGGAGAAACCTCCAAGAGCTATATGATCATCATATATATATATAGTACACATTTTTCTTCGTTTTTTCTTCGTACCAAGTTAGCCGATACACATATGTGACTATAAAACTATCTGATCTTTTCATTTGACTGGTGCATACATGTTTGAATTCATTTCATTGTACATTAGGAATTTATAATCTGTCTAATTACTTATTAATTCTGTTACAGAGAAGAAGAAATAAATAATAATTACCAGAATTGAACTTCATTACCATAATAAAGCAAGTTTTTGAAAAGAAAATAATCACATCTTCCCAGCAAAAATAAATAAAACATAGCAGATTAAGGCCTAAACTCCTCAAAGTACCAGGACAAGGGTGCAGTTAACCAGACAGGTGACCTCTTATCTTTATTGGCATGATGTGAAAATCTTTCAGAACCACCAAGCTGGAAAATTCCCCAGTCATCGTTATCGGAACATGCAAGTCCATGGTCGCTCTTAATCCAGCTCATAGGCCCAAATTCATCGGTAAAATAGATGCAATTGCCCTTGTTAACTCCCAATTCCTTTGTAGAATAACATCTCGTACAATTCCTACCCAAAAATATACTAAAATCTCCTAGGCTATCCAATTTCACCCATTCCATTTGACCGAAATCCAACCGAAATACCTTGAAGTCATAAGTCTCTATATATAGATTCCTCGTAAATCTTATGACGAGGAGAATCTCCCCACGAAACTCCACCAAATGGCAAAAGATTTGTAAATTTGCATCGCATTTTGTTGGTATATCGGGAGACATTTTAACTTTATAAAATCGAGTGTCGATCTGATAAGCATAACCATTACTTTCCACTGTTGAGTAGGCATATGCTGCATCTACCACTCTAATGTTGTATTCCATAGTCAGAAAATAAAAACATCCATTGAAGGAGATCAAATCCATAAGGACATCTTTAGTTCCTTCCTCCAACGAAGATTTCAACCAATCTTTTGCTTCCGGAAACCATGCGAAAAAGGTCCGGGTAACATAACTAAAGGCCATATAGACACAAGTTGCCTTGCCAGGATCCCCTGAGAACACCAACTTGCTATATGTAGTGCATGCTTCTGGAAGAACAACCTCAACTCCCGAGAACGGATTTAACAGAGAGATCCTTCTATACCTATTTAACTGATCAGGCTAATCGGAAAGTGGTTTTACGATAACCAACCAATCCTCAAACGATCCCCATATCAATCCCCTATCATCCTTTGGCATCTTAATCTTCCAAAGTTAATTATCTAATATGCTGAAGCAACATTTTGCTTCGGATGCACCCTCCTTAGAAGTCACCAGCCACGGAAATCCACGTAACGGATTACAGTGAATCGTCAATGTTTCTTTCTGTAAACTCTTCCATGGCTTACAAACATTACTGAATGATAGAGAGTCACATAGAGATAGCTTATCTGAGATTGTTACAATGACATTATTAGGGAGTCCCGACCAATCGCGACTATTTTTTGTGTCCTCGCCCCTGTGATGCTTATGCTTCTGGATATCCATAACAAGCTTCCTGCAAATATAAGGAGATAAAAGTAAGTAGTATAATTATGCAACAAGAATTACAGATATATCTAATTTGATTTAATTGTAAGATTAAAAAAATAATCATAATAATTCCCTATGAAAAACAAATGGAATTAAAAAATAATCATAATAATTCCCTATGAAAAACAAATGGAATTGTCACTGGATGATTAATAACAAAAAGCAAAAACCTTGATTGAATAAACAAACACAAACATCTTAACTGCAGAATCATAATTAAATAAACAATACAAATCCTAGTCATATTCAATCTTTATAGATCTTAAAAAACTGACACACATTACCCAGAATAGCAACTACAATAACAAAAACGAAATTGAAATTGAAAGCCAAAAGAAAGATAGACTCATAATAATTCAATGAAATTGAAAAACTTGCTTATTGACCCAGAAATTACATTACCCAGAAAAAAAAACAGCAATCAAGTATAAAGGGTTATTATTATTGAAATTACATCACCGCAAAACACACAATCTAACAAATAAACCCGCAACCTATTATATACTACCGACCAACATCATCTCGTTTTCTAATGTTATTATTATTTAATTTATTATTTTTATTATTATTTTTAAGTTATCAAGGATCCAAGACTTCGTCCGGGCAGACTCGTCGTGACCTATTTGTTGGATCGTGGAGTAGGATAGATGGGAAAAACCCACACCTCTGATCCCACAAGGATGCAAGCGAGTAAATCAAGACTCGCACTCGTCTGAGTAGGATTCGAACAATTGACCTATGAATTACCAAAACCTCAAGATTGTCCTTCCACCAACCAATCTAACGCCCTAAGGGTTGACCTCAAGAAATTGACACTAGAGTGAATCGAACATGTGACCGTACGCCTAACCACACATCACATCCCTGCTCTTACCGCTAGACCAACCTCACGAGGTTTCTTCTAATATTATCTTCAAAGTAACAAGTATCAATCAATGTCCGGTTAGTTTGGGACTTCAATACACCACAGGTGTAAGCCTACATTTGTTGGGTCATTATGGCCCAGGCCCAGGCCCAACATCCAATAAAAGGCACAGAATTTCCACCCTACTAATCTATTCGATTATTGGATAGATACTATATTAATAGATCAGATTATTCTTAAACAAATATAAAATAAATAATCAAGTTTCACTAATGGATCGATAGTTACACATACTCAATCACCCTCCATCTCTATTCTACCTAAAAGGTACCTTGGTTGTCGACGATTGCCTTCACGAACTCCGCAAACCTATTTTTTCTTGTATCTCGAACTTCCTTCGAATCAATCTAGTCTTATAAAATCATCTCTCAAAATATACTTGTTTTCCAACTTAGACACGGTTTAGGAAACTTGTTAATTTTTTTTTTTTTTTTTTTTTTTTTAAAGAATAGCTTAAGAAAAGTGAGAGAGAAAATAGGAAAGAAGACAAGAGTAATCTCTAAGAGAGGAACAAATAATTCTTTTTAAAAAAAAATTGTGAGAAAATCTAAAAATCAAACACGTTTAATTTAAACCGTTAATATACCGTTGATCCAAAATCCAAATGAAAGCTATTTGATGTTTTATCATGTGGGTATTTGCTTTAAGTTTTCAAATTTAGCTTTAGATGTTACGGTAATTTTTATAATGGAAATAATCATCTTCTCCCCTATAGTTTACCATATTAGACACTTTACCCTCTCTAGTTTCAGTAATAGTTATTTCCCCTGAAAACCAAAATATTAGACATTTTACCCCCTCTAGTTTCAGTAATGGCCATTTTTCCCCCTGAAAACCAAAATATTAGACATTTTGCCCTCTAACCGTTAGGTAAGATAGTCTGTTAGTCAATAACTTTAACCGTCAAAAAATCAATTAAATTACCTTATTACTCTTGAACACATTAGTTATGCCCCATAATGACACCACTAATTATTTTTAAAGAAAAAAATCAGAAAAAAAAAATTAAAACTAATAAAAATATTTAAAAAAAAAACATAATTAAAAATAAAAAATTATAAAAATTAATTAAACTTTAATAATAAAAAAATTCATTATTTCAAAAAAAGTATTAATGTTATGAACACCTGTGCTATGGACATTGAAGAACACCTGTACTATGGAAATTGAATATTTGATTGGTGATGATTTAATTAAATTCTTCTCTCTCTGTGTTGAATTTTTGTAACTTGTGGAATTTATAATCGGTCTAATTACTTATTAATTTTGTTACAAAGTAAAGGAAAAAAAAAAAAAACCAGACATGATTGCTATTTAACCGGAAAATTCCCCAGTCATCAATATCAGAACAAGAAAGTCTATGGTCGTGCTCAATCAAGCTCATAGGCCCAGATTCATTGGTAAAATAGATGCAATTGCCCTTGTTAACTCCCAATTCCTTCGTAGAATAACATCTCGTACAATTCTTACCCAAAAATATACAAAAATCTACTAGGCTATCCAATTTCACCCATTCCATAAATATTCTTGTAATTAAATATGTATTAATTACAAGAATATTTTAATTAACTACCCGATTAAATATAGGGAGTCTATATTAACACCTATAAATATGATAAGTACATTAATATTTTAATAAAGAGAGCTTCTTCTTACAATCCACAAATTATCTATCCACACTCCAATTTTTTTTTTTTTTTTGATATTAATGACAATTTTAACATAAATTAAATTTACTAAACAAGACAAAAAAAAAAAAAAAAAAAAAAATTAAAGACACTCCAAACTAATTAAATTATGTATATATATATAAATTCTCTCTCCTAAATCATTAGATTAAATATTATGTATTAAACTCTCTCTCATAAATCTGTTATTACCATATTAAACAATCTCTCCTAATTAATGTCTTTCTATTTTTCTAAAAAAATAAATATATATTTCCATACTTTCTGATCAATCTCTGATTAATAGTTAAAGAAAAAAAAAACTTATGAATATTTTAGATTTTTACTAATATTAGTTTATATATATATATATATATATATATATATATATATATATATTAAAAATCAAATTTAAAAAAAAATATATATATATATATATATATATGAAAGCTTGAATTGTTTCAACTAGATTCGATTAAACTTAGAATTTCTAAGACTAATAAAAAAATTAAAGTTCTCTAGGCAATCACATACCTACAAGAGTAAAAAAAATCATTTTCATATTCCGGTGGTTCACCGTCGGAATTTGGTACCGTTGTCTGTCCGTTTCTCAGTCAAAAGTATTTCTTTCAACGTTTGAAAAGACTCACAAAGCGACAAATGAAGGGGTATTTTTGTCTGGTCACCATAAATGGTGCCTTTTAAACTTAACTTAATAAGTTGGTGCCTTTTCCCCAAAAGGCACCCCATAAAGTGCTATTTAAATTTCGAGCCCGAAAACTCCCCAATCATTATTATCATAACACAAAAGTCTATAATCTCAATCAATAAAGTTCATAACCCTAAATTCATCGGTAAAATAGATGCAATTGCCCTCATCAACTCCCAATTCTTTCATGGAATAACATCTCGTACAATTCCTACTCAAAATATACAAAAATCTTCTAGTCTATGCAATTTCACCCATTCCATTTCACCGAAATCCAACCGAAATGCCTTGAAGTCATAACTCTCTTAAAAAAAAAAAAACAAAAGAAAAACAAAAAAAAGGGTCGTGTATATTTATAAGCTATGTTACGCATTAAAACTTGCTATTTAAGTGTTTCTAATGACTTACTCAGCTATCCCTTTCTTGTATGATTGCAGCTCTAGGCTTGTGCTTGACAGTCTTCACCACCATGGAAGGTTTGGGAGGAATAGGATTCAGTAACGTATCTGGTGCTGCGAGGAAGAAGAGGAGTAAAAAAAAATTATGTATATATATATTATAATAGTAACAACATCAATATAAGATTCTATTTTAAAAAATTATAAAATCTTCAATTATAATTTTGAAATATATGTTTTTCAAATTTTATACGTTAAATAGAACATTAAATTATATTGTTTTTATATACTTATTTGTTTGAAGGACAGTATTAGCAACCGAAACGACGCCGCCTACCATCGAAATCATTTGTCGATCCAATCGAACATTTGAAACAATGACGCCTAACATCACTAATTTTTTCCTCTGAGTCAACTCGGGATGCGATTGGAAATGTCCTGAGTTAACTCGAATAGATAAAGCAACATTTATTCTCTAATATGGTGAAGCAACATTTTGCTTTCTATCCATCTACCTCCGTAAACATCACTAGCCATGAAAATCCATGTAACGGATGAGGATGAATTGTCAATGCATATTATCCAAATTTGATGTTTAAACTCGGTGTTTAAATAATGTGACAACATTATATATTAGATTTACATAAATTAAATGAATAGATTAGAGTATTGATATATCACTTGGACACTAAATTTGAATGTACAGTTAAAAAAAATAAAAAAAATCTTCGAGAAGGATGTTGACTTCAATGACTTGTGCTGGCCATTGGATCTGAAAATACAGCTCTTATTTTCATTGGTTGATCGTGTGGTCATGATTTCTCCACTCTACGTCGTTAAATATACCATCAGACAATATTTTTCAACCATTTAGCATATAAATTATAAAATATAAAAGATAAATAATTGCACAAACGGACAGCATCAGACAGATGAAACGATGTCGCCTAATCAACTCGGGGGATGCGGTTGGAAACGCCCCGAGTTAACTCATGACGTATCTAAACACGTCACGAGTCAATTGACCGATTGACTATTCCCACCCTGTTTCGACCAACTCTCAGTTAACTCTAAAAAATTCTAAAAAAACTAAAAAAGTAAAAAGAAAACGAAACAAAAAGGTTAAACACAGAAAAAAAAAAAAAAAATTCTTTAAATGAAAAGGAAATCTAAAGTATATTAATGGTTTTTAATTTAAAATTTAAAAATTTGATTCAAGAGATATCATTGAAAATATTATTGAAGATTTTGGGTTTCAAAAATATTCTTGTAATTAATTCAGATTCTTATGTTTCCTTTTATTATATATTTAATTAGGTAGTTTTTGAAATCTATACCGGAAATCTATCTTTTAGTTAATGATATAATTAATAGCTGAAAATATAATAATATGTATTAAATACAAGAATATTTTAATTAACTACCTGATTAAATATAGTGAGTTTATATTAACACCCATAAATATGATAAGTACATCAATATTTTAATAAAGAGAGCTTCTTCTTACAATCCATAAATTATCTATTCACACTCTAATTTAATTTTTTTTTATTAATGACAATTTTAACATAAATTAAATTTATTAAACAAGACAAAATAAAAATAAAAATTAAAGACACTCCAAACTAATTAAATTATTTATATATATAAAAAATCTCTCTCCTAAATCATTAGATTAAATATTATGTATATTTTAGTTAAAGAAAAAAAAAAAACTTATGAATATTTTAGAAAAAAAAAAAACTTATATATATTAAATATTATGTATACTTTCTGATCAATCTCTGATTAATAGTTAAAGAAAAAAAAGAACTTATGAATATTTTAGATTTTTACTAATATTAGTGTGTGTGTATATATATATATATATATATATATATATTAAAAATCAATTTTTTTTTTTTTAAAAAAAAAAGATATATGAAACCTTGAATTGTTTCAACTAGATTCGATTAAACTTAGAATTTCTAAGACTAATAAAAGAATTAAAGTTCTCTAGGCAATCACATACTTACAAGAGTAACAAAAAGCATTTTCATATTTTGATTTAAAAAAAAAAATTGTTTTTTTTTTTTAGTATATACATACGTATGGCTCATACATATCAAGCTTATTAGTAAGTTTTTTTTTTCTTAATTGTTAGTCTTGCCTGAAAAAGAATGGAGATAAAAAATTAGATATATGTATTGGAGGAGAGAGAGTTTAATATGGTAATTAAAAATTTATGAGAAAGTATTTAATATGTAATAATTAATCTAATGATTTATGATAGATAATTTCTTTTTTTTAATAATTTTATTCAAAAAAGATAAAAAGGATAATCTTGTAACAAAATGAGGTGTCTTTATAATTTTTTAAAATTTAAATTTTGAGAAGGGAGTGTTTTAGAAAAAAAGTGTAAGAAGAAAAAATTAGATTGTCAAAAAAAACTCTTTTTAATAAAAAATTTAATTATAAAAATATCCCAATAGAAATTTACCAATAAGGATAAATTAGTTTAATTAAAAATAAACAAAATACTAAACTTTTTTTTTTTTTTTTTTGAATGTACAACAACTGCCGGGACCGTCGAGATTGGACTCTACTAGCGCAGCTCGGACGAGCAGCACCCACTAACGGGGAGAGACCACTCATATACAAGTGGGACAACAACCACATACATAGTGGAAAAATTGGCATATATCTATGCATGCATGACTACTTAAACTTTGGTGGAGAGGTCTCCATTCGGAGAGCAACACCACATTGGCAAGTAGCCAAATGCAAATACTAAACTTGTTAATTGTTCATAAACTTGTGATTCTGAAAAGGGTTTGAAAATCAACCTTTCTTCCCTCTATCTGTGCATAGATTGCATGGTTGGTGTAATTTAATATTCTGTACAATCACATGGTCATTAATGATTTATTGCACAGACCTATGAGGAGAGTTGCAACATATGCGTTGTCCTTCTACAATCAAACCAGTCCATGCACCCAGCCACGTCTTGCTATGATAATTAATGTAAAAAAAAGTAGATGAGTGACACGAATTTTAGTTTGGCAGAACATGCAACCAATCCTATAAATTAAGGTTACACCTTACGGTACTATAAATACATAGCCAAAGAAAGCATCGAACAATTTAACAAAAAAAAAAAAAAAACGTCAAACAAACCTTCCATTATGGCAAAGACTTCACTGATTTCGGCTTTCGTGCTTTTTTTCATTGTTTCATCATGTTAGTCTCTTTCCTTCTTTTCGTTTTATTTATTTATTTATTTTATTTATTATTTTTTATTTTTATATAATCTAAATTAAACTGTGTTTAATTAGTACTTTAATATATAATTGTGTTTTATTTGCAGGTATGGCACCCTCAAAGGTGGTGGCCAAAGAGATGGTTAATTCAATACAATGTAGCTCGGATCTAGATTGCCATTCTAAACTTGGTTGTCCATTTGGAGTTTTTCCTTATTGTAGTTTGGGAGAATGCTTTTGTCCTATACCAATACCACCACCAGGTACATCAGAAGAAGTTAAAAAAGATTCAACAAATTGTAACTCAAATTATCAATGCCTCTCGGTACCACCACACCATGTCTAGATGTCTAGACTTTATATATTGAGGTCAAAGGAAATCATTCCTTTCCGTTAATGATATATGTAATAAGAGTTCCTAATAATAAATAAGTTCATTGATCTTTCAATGATATAACTTATTTGAATCGTGTAAGCTTTCAATTCATGTATGATTAGCTTTAATATTAACATCAATTTTTGTCATGATGATATTATAGAACACTCAACACCTAGACATACTGACATACTGACCAACTAATGGTTGGTTGCCAATTAAGTAACCCAAAGCAAGGAGAAAATGGTAAAAAGTGAAGGAGTTTTGACCACATGGTAACACCCCATTGAGTGGTCGATATGGTTGGGTACTGACCGGTCAACACCTAAGTTTTTTCCGATATTATATATCTTGAACATAAATGGGCATGCATATAGATAATTTTAAGGATTTAGCTGGTGAGAGCAAATGAGGAAGAGAGTGTGCTTGTGTGATATATACGCATCTGACCACGTCACAAGTCAATTTAATGATGTTTCTGAGAATGTTAACAGTTGAGTTAATAGTTCTGTCCCAGATATTTTAAACACAGTATGAAAACAATTATTCTATCTTGTCTTGTTCAAGAAAAAAAAAAAGAAAACAGCGGGTCTGTTGAATTTCAAGTATTAAGTTTCACTAATAAGATACAAAGACTTACTTCCCATTTGGAATTGCACAGAAAAGACTATTTATCTCAGAGGGGTTTACGGAAAGTTCTGGAAAAACGCCAACGGCTACTTTCTTATTTGTCAAAGAAAAATAGAGTACGTTATAAAGAATTAATTAGTCAGTTGAATATCCGGGAGTCAAAAAATCGTTAATTTGAAAAAAGAATTATTGAATTATTGAATTATTTGATTTATTAGATTTTGAATCTTGATAACTTCTTTTTGTTTTCAACAATTCATGTAAGAATGTTCCGTCCCGTCTTATCTTGTCCAATTCCCATGCCAAAGTACCAAACGCTCCTATAAGTGGACTTAAAGCATAACTGGATACGTCACGAGTAGGCTCAACTCTCAAGACATTAGGGTTTTATCATGTGGGTATGTCGATTTTGGCTGTTTTATGTTGTGTTTGTATATGTATTTGCTTCAACTTTTCAAATTTAGCTTAGATGTTATGGTAGTTGATTCATTTAGCTTAGATGTCATAGTAGTGGAAGGTGAAGTTCAATTTTTTTTGTTTTTTAATCACTTGATTGTGTTTTTGGTGATTTTTTGAGGTTTTGTCATGTAGGTTTGTCGATTTTTGCTGATTTATGTTGTGTTTGTATATTAATTTGCTTCAACTTTTCAAATTTAGCTTAGATGTTACGGTAGTTAATTCATTTAGCTTAATAGTAATGGAAGGTAAAGTTAATTTTTTTTGGTCTCTTGATTGTGTTTTTGGTGATTTTTTGAGGTTTTATCATGTGGGCATGTCGATTTTGGCTGGTTTATCGGTTGCTTGTATATGAATTGGCATCAAGTTTTCAAATTTAACTTAGATGTTATGGTGGTGGATTCATTAAGCTTAGATGTTATAGTGGTGAATTCATATATGTACTTCCACTCACTATCTGAGGTGGATTCATTAAGCTTAGATGTTAGAACTAGGGTTGAACAAAGTTGATTTTCTTATTATGCTAATGCAATTATCTGGCTCATCTGATGTGGTTTAATTCACTTTTATGTGTACTTCCACTCACTATGTTGTTCAATTGTTTTCTTTTTATAGTAGTGGAAGGTAAAGTTCATTTTTTTGGTCTCTTGATTGTGTTTTTGGTAATTTTTTGAAGTTTTATCATTTGGGTATGTCGATTTTGGCTGATTTATTGGGTGCTTGTATATGGATTGGCTTCAAGTTTTCAAATTTAACTTAGATGTTACGGTGGTGGATTCACTAAGCTTAGATATTATAGTGTGACTCTTGCTTTGAATTGTTTCCGATTCTGTAATAGTTGTGCTTTAGAGTTGTTTGATGGAAAAAAATGAACTAGGATAGAACAAAGTATATTTCGTAATATGCTAATGCAATTATCCGCCTCATCGTGGTTTAATTCACTTTTATATGTACTTCCACTCGCTATCTTGTTAAATTGTTTTCTTTATTTCTCTTTCTGACTTGGCTGATGTTGTTATTACCGGGTTTTCTTACTTATAGTCATCGTTATAGTGTGTTACGCATTAAACCTTGCTATTTAAGTGTTAGAAGTTTTCTTTCTTATAGTCATTGTTATAGTGTGTTACGCATTAAAGCTTTCTGTTTAAGTGTTTCTAATGACTTACACAGCTTTCCCTTTCATGTAAGATTGCAGCTCTAGCTTGTGCTTTGACAGTCTTCACCACCATGGAAGGTTTGGAAGGAATAGGTTTCAGTAACGTACCTGGTGCTGCGAGGAAGAAGAGGAGTAATTCTTCCCGACGTCCTCGGAGTGACACAAGAGGAAATATGGTTTTTGGGTAACAAGTCACATGTATATATATATATAAACCAATACGACGTCATTTTGGGTACTCCATGTGAACCAAAACTACATCGTTTTTACCATTTTCGAGGGCCAATTTCAATACCGTCGATGATACTATTGTCGCCAAGCATTCCGCCAAAAAAAATATATATATATATATATACACAACGGCAAAAAGACTATATTCGACGGGAATTTGCCCTCGAAAATGTAATACCTCTATTTGCAATATGAGTGACGGCTTTAGATTTAGCCATCGAAAATGATAGTATTTTCGAGGGTTATTGGGGCCATCGAAAATGTTTGGTCTTTGATAGGTAGTTTTTTTGTAGTGAATGGTGAAATTGGATATGAAAATATATAAAATATATACGTGTGTCTAAACAACCTAGAGGAGGGATGAATGGGTTTTTAATCCATAATTACCAACTTTTAAGATTAATCAATATTATAAAAACTAACCAAACACAATGAATAACAATCAACGTAGTTAAAGTGCGGAAAAACAATAAATAACACGTTAATTGATTTACGTGAGAAACCCACAATTGGGAAAAACTCACGGGCTATCCTTCTAGCCACACATGGTCCTTAAATCCACTATTTGCAAAAACGATTACAATCAATGTTGACCATATCACACCTAATCGATAAATAATCCGTCTTCGCTACCCGTAGGCCTTTAATAGTGATCCTAAATCAATTGTTTGTGCACTAAACCACTTAGCCATAGGAGTTGACTCAATGAAAAGTTTAAGCAACCTAAGTGAATATATGAAAATATTCTACATACAATTAATGCTAGGCAACACTAAACGCTTATCTAGAAATTAAATGATGGCAATAAAAACAATCTTAGATATCAATATCTAAATGCAAAGCATGAAGATTTAGCTAAAAGGGCAACATAGATCTAGATGCAAGCTATCAACAAATAACACATCTCAACCAACAAATAAAAACTCAAGCATGTTAGAAACAATATTAAGTAAAGAGTCAAGCATTTAATTACAAAATAAATGCTAATTTTAGTCAAACATGAACAAAAGATGAACCAAGAAGTTCTAGAACATGTTCAAATTACCTAGTCAAATAAACAAGGAAGGCCCATGCTTGGATGATACTAAATGTTCATGTGAATGTGTTTGGTTGAGTAAATGAGTGTTCTTAGGAGTCTCTCTCTTGAAAATCTAGGTTGACCATATCACATCTAATCGATAACTATTCCGTCTTTGCTACCCGTAGGCCTTTATTAGTGATCCTGAACCAATTGCTTGTGCACTAAACCACTTAACCATAGGAGTTGACTCAATGAGGTGTTTAAGCAACCTAAGTGAATATATGAAAATATTCTACATGCAATTAATGCTAGGCAACACTAAATGCTTATCTAGAAATTAAATGATGGCAATAAAAACAATCTTAGATATCAATATCTAAATGCAAGGCATGAAGATTTAGCTAAAAGGGCAATATAGATCTAGATGCAAGCTATCAACAAATAACACATCTTAACCAACAAACAAAGACTCAAGCATGTTAGAAACAATATTAAGTAAAGAGTCAAGCATTTAATTACAAAATAAATGCTAATCCTAGTCAAACATGAACAAAAGATGAACCAAAAAGTTCTAGAACATGTTCAAATTACCTAGTCAAATAAACAAAGAAGGCCCATGCTTGGATGATGCTAAATGCTCATGTGAATGTGTTTAGTTGAGTAAATGAGTGTTCTTAGGAGTCTCTCTCTCTTGAAAATCACTTAGCCTTTCAAAGATAGTTTTTTGGACTCTTGAAAGCATACAAGAGATAAGACAACATATATATATATAAGTCCTAAGTGAAACTACGCTGTTTTGGAAATTTTAGGCTGAAAACTATGCAGTGCATGGGTAGCTACCAGCGCACTACTGTTAGGATTTTAAGTTTAGTGGGCATTATTCTATATCAAAACGTTATTTGCTTTGTATTGTTTAGTTTTCCTAGTTGTGTGGTTTATCAAGCTTCAAGTGAAGATGGACAATGGTTCAAGCAAAGTGTTGCCTTCGTTCGAGGAAAAGCGTTCTTGTCTACAAAGGTATTAAGATCTCTTTCCTCTTACAAGGCTTAGGCGCGCACACACACACAATTCATTCATAAGTGTCCCTGTATAGTTGTGCCAATTTAGTATAACACATTCATATGTTTTAGTATGCTCATGCATTGATCTCATATTGACATACATTGTAGAAATACATGTACTAGGACTATGTCTAGGAAATTGCATACTTATGTGGCCATGTATTTATTTGTCGAGTGTAAGTGATTTGGACTTGAATGTGTTCTTAATTGATTCCTTGTTAAGTTATAGTCGTTTCAGATACTCACTCATTTGATTTCAAATTCAAACAAGGAAGTTACGCAACTTTACATTCCTTTACAATTTGTTGTCTTCGTCTTCATATATCGAGTCGAGTTCACATTCAATTGTCAAAGTTTCATAGTCTTCCTCATGTGTTAGTGAGTTACGGTTCGTAATCCGAAAATGGATTCGAATTTCGAGTTCAGAGGTCAAAAGACGGTCGAAGAACGGGAGGGGTGCGCGAGGAGAGGATCAAAAGGAGTAAATACCAACCTTGGGGTTTTCCTGTGGTGGCCACACGCCTCCATGGGGACAGCCAAGGGTGGACTCCCAAGGTGGGTCCCACACTTCTTTAGTATTTCCCTCCCATTCTTTTAAATACTCCCTCTCTCTCTCACTTTCATTTTAACCATTGTCAAGAAGAAAATGTGCAGAAAAATTCTCTCCAACTTTCTCGTCTTTCAAACACCATAACTTTCTCATTCAGATTCCGAATTGAGTGATTCAAGTTGGAAAATTTTGTAATTAAGTCCCCTACCTTCTCCAAAAGAGTTTGCAGCTGTTTGATTGAGTTTTAGAGCAGTTTCACTATCAAAACCAAACCAGCTCAGGATTTCAAGGTATTGAGTCAATCTTTGATGATCTTCAATTACCTTGGGTTTTCTTCTTATATATGTATATGTATATTTGATGAAAGCTATTGATAAGGATAGCTTCATATCAAAGCTAAATCAAGTCTAATTAGAGACAAATATGAACTAGTTTTCTATGATTCTAGTATCTCACATGTTTGAGAGTTGTATTGTGTTTAGCTTAATATATAGGGTTATTTGTGACTTGATTGATCTATTTTATGATTAACAACCTTGTCTTGTGCTTGGATCCTTTAATTGAACAAATCTATGATTAACACATTTGATTTAATATTTAGAGCTATCTAGGATTTATTTGATTATTCATTATCTTGTTTTAAATACTTGCTAGAATATTCATTGAACACATTTTGTGATTCTAGCATTTTTTGGTGTATATTTATAATATCTTGAATATGTGCTTCATGTATATGATTTATTCAAGTATTAGCTTTGTGAATGAAACTATAAATTACATGTGTTAGGTGTTTCACATTTCTAGGTTTCAAATTCATTGTTTTATGACTAGACAATATTTGACTTGTGTGCTCACATGACTAAGTCTATGTCTATATGATTTGTACATGATCCATACATCTCATATGTTCATGCATCTCTTGGATTCTAAACTAATATATCATACATTGTGTGTTAACTGTTTAATTCTAGTTTCATAGCTCATTGATCATATGTTCTATGTTGTTTGTGCTTGCATCATTTGCATCACTTAGATCACTTGCCTTGTAAAAGGTGGAAGTCTTGGCTAAGAGGTGCGAGGCCTCTAAGTAAGTGCAAGCGAGAGAAGTCTTGGCTAAGAGTGTGAGGCTCTAAGTAAGACCAAGCAAGGAAGTCTTAGTTAATAGCAAGGGGCTCGGAATAACTAAGCAATGAAGACTTAGCAAGGAGCTAGGCTTCAAGTAAGTCCAAGCAAGGGTACTCTCTAGAGGCAATCTTTATAAATATGCTACATTTGATTTTATAATACTTATTAATTTTGTTATAGAGAAAGAGGAAATAAATAAATGAATGAACCAGAATTTAACTTCATTACAATAATAAAGCCAAAAAATAAGAGAGATAATTATTGTCCAGTAACAAAAAAGATAGCACATGTTAACCAAATATTAGTGCTGTAAATATGGGCCATGCCTGGCAGGCCCAGCCCAGCCCAACCGGCCCGCCAACGATGGCAGGCCGTGCCAGGCACGGCCCGCATGTTAGGCGTGCCAGGCCAGGCACGGCCCACATGCCTGGCATGTGCCAGGCCTTAGATAGGGGCCCGGCGTGCCAGCATGTTGGGCCCACCAAATTATTTAAATTAAAAAAAAAAAAATAAACTTTATTTATAAAAATAAAATGTTTATACATAAAGTTTGATATTGTAGAGTATTGAACCATGATCCATAACCCTTGTTTATGTAAGTAAGTTTTCATTTGCCTTTCCCTCCTTTTATATAGGTTAGATATCTCTTTAATGTTCTTATTTATCCGATGTGGGATGTGAGATTGAATTGATCACCATAAAATAAAATTAAAAAGTAGTCTCAAAATGAAACAATTATGCATGTAAATATATATATATATATATATATATATATATATGTAATGTGTGACTGAGATAATGATTTGCTTTTTCTTGTTTCCCATGATTCAAGAACACCCTGGGGATGCCAGTCAACATGGTTCCCAATAAGTATATATACAGTTAATTACTAATCAACATTTACATAGATCATACACATGTTTTTGCTTATAATTAACAAGAGTATATGTGTTTTTAGAAATCTTCAACACTCAAAACTATTTTTCACTTTATTTATATATATATATATATATAGCTGCATATACAAAATTTATGTTAGAGTATATTTATTTATGACCTCGATCTAAGTGGATCAAAACTAGTTAATTAATTATAAATCAGATTTCTTGCAACACAAACCTGAAAAACGATCTGTTTAAATTTGTGTTTGTGTTTATGAGATAGGTGTTAATCAAAAGTATGCTATGAAAGTTCTGTTGGAAACCAGAAAATTAAAAAATGTTTTAATATAGTTAGAGAAGGTCCACAATAAGAACTAATAAATTAAAAATAATAAAGTTGTCGAAGTAAATTGATTAATTATATAAAAGTATATATATATATATATATATGGAGAGGGTGGTCATGATCTGGTGGTTTGTTGCAATAATAATAAAATTGCCACCACCCATATTCAGACGATGGAAAAGGTGTGTTTTAAAAATAGCAGATTAGAGAGACGGGGGTCTCTCATCAACAAATTTTTTTACAAAACTATTATTTAATTTTAATAGACCCTCCCAACTCTCTCCATGTTTTCCATATTTAAAGAAAAACATGACTCAAGAGAATATCATTATGTTATATCAATTAATGGAAATAAAAATTCAATCTCACATCCCACATCGGATAAATAAGAAAAATGAAAAGAGGTATAACCTATATAAAAATGAGGAAAAAACAAAGGAAAACATATTTACTTGGACAAGGGTTATGGGCCATAACCTAATATTTTATGATGTCCATACTCTATGATGTCATTTTTAACAAATTAAATTTTTTTCATAAAAAAAAAAAAAAAAAAAAAAAAAAAAAAAAAAAAAAAAAAAGTGGATCAGCCCATAGGCCGGCACAGCCCGCCAACGAGGCATGTGCCTTCGGCACGTGCCGGGCCCCCATTTTTGAAAACGGGCCGGGCCAGGCCTGGCATGGCACGGTACGGCAAGTTACCATGCCGTGCTAGGCCCGGCCCGTTTTCAAAATTGGGCCTCTTTGCCCCAGCACGAATGGGCCGTGCCAGCACACATTGACACCACTACCAGATATGCGTCATCTTATCTATATTTACAATACATGAAAAGCTTTCAGGACCAACGTCACTGTCACCACTATTTAACCTGAAAATTCCCCAATCATTATTATCAGAACACGAAAGTCTATAATCTCAATCAATAAAGTTCATAACCCTAAATTCATCGGTAAAATAGATGCAATTGCCCACATCAACTCCCAATTCTTTCGTGGAATAACATCTCGTACAATTCCTACTCAAAAATATACAAAAATCTTCTAGTCTATCCAATTTCTCCCATTCCATTTCACAGAAGTCCAACCGAAATGCCTTGAAGTCATAACTGTCTTAAAAAAAAAAAACAAAAGAAAAAAAAAAAAAGGGTCGTGTATATTTATAAGCTGTGTTACGCAATAAAGCTTGCTGTTTAAGTGTTTCTAATGACTTACTCAGATATCCCTTTCTTGTATGATTGCAGCTCTAGGCTTGTGCTTTGACAGTCTTCACCACCATGGAAGGTTTGGGAGGAATAGGATTCAGTAACGTATCTGGTGCTGCGAGGAAGAAGAGGAGTAAAAAAAAATTATGTATATATATTATAATAGTAACAACATCAATATAAGATTCTATGAAAAAAAAATTATCCATACTCTATGATGTCATTTTTAACAAATTAAATTTTTTTCAAAAAAAGAAAAAAAAAAAAAAAAGGTGGGTCAGCCCATAGGCCGGCACGGCCCGGCCCGGCCAACGAGGCACGTGCTGGGCCCCCATTTTTGAAAATGGGTCGGGCCTAGCACGGCACGGCACGGCACGGCACGGCACGGCATGACAAGTTGCAGTGCCGTGCCGTGCTAGGCCCGGCCCATTTTCAAAAATGGGCCTCTTTGGCCCGACAAGAATGGGCCGTGCCGGCACACATTGACACCACTACCAGATATACACGACCCTTTTTTTTGTTGGTCCATAGGCCGGCACGGCCCGGCCCGCCAACGAGGCACGTGCCGGGCCCCCATTTTTGAAAACAGGCCGGGCCTAGCACGGCACGGCAAGGCCCGGCCCAGCCCGTTTTCAAAAATGGGCCTCTTTGGCCCGGCACGAATGAGCCGTGCTGACACACGTTGACACCACTACCAGATATGCGTCATCTTATCTATATTTACAATACATGAAAAGCTTTCAGGACCAACGTCACTGTTACCACTATTTAACCTGAAAATTCCCCAATCATTATTATCAGAACACGAAAGTCTATAATCTCAATCAATAAAGTTCATAACCCTAAATTCATCGGTAAAATAGATGCAATTGCCCTCATCAACTCCCAATTCTTTCGTGGAATAACATCTCGTACAATTCCTACTCAAAAATATACAAAAATCTTCTAGTCTATCCAATTTCACCCATTCCATTTCACCGAAGTCCAACCGAAATGCCTTGAAGTCATAACTCTCTTCAAAAAAAAAAACAAAAGAAAAACAAAAAAAAGGGTCGTGTATATTTATAAGCTGTGTTACGCATTAAAACTTGCTGTTTAAGTGTTTCTAATGACTTACTCAGCTATCCCTTTCTTGTATGATTGCAGCTCTAGGCTTGTGCTTTGACAGTCTTCACCACCATGGAAGGTTTGGGAGGAATAGGATTCAGTAACGTATCTGGTGCTGCGAGGAAGAAGAAGAGTAAAAAAATTATGTATATATATTATAATAGTAACAACATCAATATAAGATTCTATTAAAAAAAATTATTCATACTCTATGATGTCATTTTTAACAAATTAAATTTTTTTCATTAAAAAAAAAAAAAAAAAAAAAAGGTGGGTCAGCCCATAGGCTGGCACGGCCCAGCCCGCCAACGAGGAACTTGCCTTCGGCACGTGCCAGGCCCCCATTTTTGAAAACGGGCCGAGCTTAACATGGCACGGCACAGCAAGTTGCCGTGCCGTGCTAGGCCTGGCCCGGCCCGGCCGGTTTTCAAAAATGGGCCTCTTTGGCCCGGCACGAATGGGCCGTGCCGGCACACATTGACACCACTACCAGATATACACGACCCTTTTTTTTGTTGGTCCATAGGCCAACCCATAGGCCAGCACGGCACGGCCCGGCCCGGCTCGCCAACTAGGCACGTGCCTACGTGCCAGGCCCCTATTTTTGAAAACGGGCCGGGCCTAGCACGGCACGGCATAGCACGGCAAGTTACCGTGCCGTGCTAGGCCTGGCCCGGCCCGTTTTCAAAAATAGGCCTCTTTGGCCCGACACGAATGGGCCGTGCCGACACACATTGACACCACTACCAGATATGCGTCATCTTATCTATATTTACAATACATGAAAAGCTTTCAGGACCAACGTCACTGTCACCACTATTTAACCTGAAAATTCCCCAATCATTATTATCAGAACACGAAAGTCTATAATCTCAATCAATAAAGTTCATAACCCTAAATTCATTGGTAAAATAGATGCAATTGCCCTCATCAACTCCCAATTCTTTCGTGGAATAACATCTCGTACAATTCCTACTCAAAAATATACAAAAATCTTCTAGTCTATCCAATTTCACCCATTCCATTTCACCGAAGTCCAACCGAAATGCCTTGAAGTCATAACTCTCTTCAAAAAAAAAAAACAAAAAAAAAGGGTCGTGTATATTTATAAGCTGTGTTACGCATTAAAGCTTGCTGTTTAAGTGTTTCTAATGACTTACTCAGCTATCCCTTTCTTGTATGATTGCAGCTCTAGGCTTGTGCTTTGACAGTCTTCACCACCATGGAAGGTTTGGGAGGAATAGGATTCAGTAACGTATCTGGTGCTGCGAGGAAGAAGAGGAGTAAAAAAAAATTATGTATATATATTATAATAGTAACAACATCAATATAAGATTCTATTAAAAAAAATTATAAAATCTTCAACTATAATTTTGAAATATATGTTTTTCAAATTTTAATACGTTAAATAGAACATTAAATTATATTGTTTTTATATACTTATTTGTTTGGAGGACAGTATTAGCAACCGAAACGATGACGCCTACCATCGAAATCATTTGTTAATCCGATCGAACATTGAAACGATGACGCCTAACATCACTAATTTTTTCCTTTGAGTCAACTCGGGATGCGATTGGAAATGTCCTGAGTTAACTCAAATCGATAAAGCAACATTTATTCTCTAATATGCTGAAGCAACATTTTGCTTTGTTAACCCCAGGGGGGTGGTGTTGCTGGTCATTGGAGTAAGCCGTAAACTCGGATATTCTGGGTTTGATCCTTGGTGGTCACGTTTCTCTTAAGGCCATCAGAGTTTACTTGGCTGTTAACTTCAGGGCTTCGTAGGATTAGTCGATGTGCGCGCAAGCTGACCCGGACACCTATGGATAAAATAATAATAATAATAATAATAATAATAAAAACATTTTGCTTTGTATCCACCCTCCGTCAACATCACCGGCCATGAAAATCCATGTAACGGATTAGGATGAATCGTCAATGCATATTGCTTTTAGGTATCCGTAACAAGCTCAGTATGTATATTGCTCCTGCAAATATTTGCAACAACCAACAACGCTGGATTTATCTAATTTGATAAATCATCATCCATCCAAATCCTAGTTTCAATAAAAAACAAACGAGGTAAAGAGATTATATATCGGTCTTTCTTTAATTATCTAGAAAACAATTTAATTTCCTCTAACATCTCAACAATTGCTCATATTAATTTCCTCTAAGATAGTATTTGCTCCTAGATAAATCAGTGGTAAACAATTATTGATATATATTGATGGGGATTCAGCTATTATACAGTTTTAGTATAATTACTAAGTTGTTATTAACCATATGGTATAGAAAAATCAAAGATTTAAAAAAAAAAAAAAAAAAATTTAAAAATCAATGGATAATAACCTTTCATGCGCCATATTATAGATTTATAGCGATATTTTATGAAAACTTTGGGGCCGGTATATACCCTTATAATTTATATCCCCACAAAATCTCATATGATAATTCTTCGATCGATAATGCTATTTTATCCAAATTTGATGTCTAAATCTGATGTCCAAATGATATGGCAACATTATATATATTAAAATTGCATGATTTAAATGAATGGATTAGAGTGTTGCTATATTAGTTAGACACCAGATTTGTACATCAAATTTGAATAAAATAGCATTACATAAGGTACCGTAAATAAATAAATAAATAAATAAAAATCTTCGAGAAGGATGTTGACTTCAATGACTTGTGCTGGCCATTGGATCTAAAAATCTTATTTTCATTAGTTGATCTAGTGGTCATGATTTCTCCACTGTACATCGTTAAATATACCATTAGACAATATTTTTCAACCATATAAATTATAAAATATAAAAGATAAATAATTGCACAAACGGACAGCATCAGACAGATGAAACGATGTCGCCTAATCAACTCGGGGGATGCGGTTGGAAACGCCCCGAGTTAACTCATGACGTATCTAAACACGTCACGAGTCAATTGACCGATTGACCGGACACGTCCTATTCCCACCTCTCTCTTACATGTTGTTCTTTCGACCAACTCTCAGTTAACTCTAAAAAATTCAAAAAAACCTAAAAAAAGTAAAAACAAAACGAAACAAAAAGGTTAAACACAGAAAGTAATAAAATTCTTTAAATGAAAAGGAAATCTAAAGTATATTGACGGTTTTTAATTTAAAATCTAAAAATTTGATTCAAGAGATATCATTGAAAATATTATTGAAGATTTTGGGTTTCAAAAATATTTTTGTAATTAATACAGATTATTACGTTTCCTTTTATTATATATTTAATGGAAATTGCTTGGGTACTGACAGTACTCAAGGTACTGACCCCATCAATGGGATGTTACCATGTGACTTTTTTCTTTTAATCTTTTACATTTATCTCCTTACATTTTTCACAAATGGGTCATGTGACAAAATCTCATTAGTTGGTCGGTATCCAAGCATTGTCTATATTTAATTAGGTAGTTTTTGAAATCTATACCGGAAATCTATCTTTTAGTTAATGATATAGTTAATAGTTGAAAATATAATAATATATATTAATCACAAGAATATTTTAATTAATTACCTAATTAAAATAAATATAGGGAGTCTATATTGACACATATAAATATGATAAGTACATCAATATTTTAATAAAGAGAGTTTCTCCTTACAATCCACAAATTATCTATTCACATTCCAATTAAATTTTTTTTTTTAATGATAATTTTATCATAAATTTTTTTTAATTAATTTTAACATAAATTAAATTTACTAAACAAGACAAAAATAAAATAAAATTAAAGACACTCCAAACTAATTAAATTATTTATAAAAAAAAATCTCTCTCCTAAATAATTAAATTAAATATTATGTATTAAACTCTCTCTCATAAATCTGTTATTACCATATTAAACAATCTCTCCTAATTAATCTCTCTCTATTTTTCCATACTTTCTGATCAATTTCTGATTAATAGTTAAAGAAAAAAA
Source organism: Acer saccharum (assembly GCA_030490815.1). Classification (NCBI taxonomy): domain Eukaryota; kingdom Viridiplantae; phylum Streptophyta; class Magnoliopsida; order Sapindales; family Sapindaceae; genus Acer; species Acer saccharum. The sequence goes on from CM059867.1 coordinate 60,929,286, forward strand.
AAACTTATGAATATTTTAGATTTTTACTAATATTAATATATATATATATATATATATATATATATATTAAAAATCAATTTTTTTTAAAAAAAAAAAAAAAAGATATATGAAAGCTTGAATTGTTTCAACTAGATTCGATTAAACTTAGAATTTCTAAGACTAATAAAAGAATTAAAGTTCTCTAGGCAATCACATACCTATAAGAGTAACAAAAAGCATTTTCATATTTCAATTTTAAAAAAAAAAAAAAAATACTTGTTTTTTGAGTTTTTTTTTAGTATATACATACGTATGGTTCCTACATATCAAGTTTATTAGTAAGTTTTTTTTTTCTTAATTTATTTTTTTAATAATTTAATTCAAAAAAAGATAAAAAAGGATAATTTTATAACAAAATAAAGTGTCTTTAGAATTTTTAAAAATTTAAATTTTAAGAATAGAGTGTTCTTAGAAAAGAAGTGTAAAAAGAAAAAATTGGATTGTCAAAAGAAACTCTCTTTAATAAAAAATTTAATTATAAAAATATCCCAATAAAAATTTACTAATAAGGATAAATTAGTTTAATTAAAAATAAACAAAATACTAAACTTGTTTTATTTTATTTTATTTATTATTTTTTTTTATTGGAAGTAACAACGAGTTACAACAGTTAGATAACTGATCCAGACAGATACAACAACTGGGATCACCAAGAATAGACACCGAGGCACAGCCCAGACTATAGCTCCCACACCGAGGAGAGAACACCCATACCCACAAACCCTCACAAGAGAGACATAAACTAACCAAAAAACCTCACAATGAGGACAGAAACTAAACTAAAAACTAACAAAACCTCACAAAGAGGACTGAATCTAACCGACTAAACCTAACACCGATCAGAGGAGGATGAGTCCCTTGGCTGCCGACAAGTGTTCCGGCGGAGAGGATCGGGTTGGACGAACACCAAGGCCGTCGATTAGACACCGATCAGACAGCTCACACTGAAAACACTCTAGATCTAGCCGGATCCTAAAGGATCGGCCGATCTGATAGCTGCCGGCGTTGGCTGGAAAAAAAGACCCGCCCGGTGGCGCAAGAGGGTCGACCAAACGAACACTAGGGCCGTCGTAGCAGCAGCAGAAAGCTCCCATCTGAATGGGAAAGGCCTAGCATGAGGAAGAAGATCGCCCGAAGGGGCGACATCGCCGCCGTCTCCCGCTGCCACAACAAGAAGCCGGCGACGAACTGAGGCGGTGGTGAAGATCCGGCTGGAATGAAGACCCAGCTAGAGCGAAGGAGGTCGACCAAGATCGGAGAGCCTAACGGCGATGAAAGGTCGACCGGACGAGCCCCACCACCGGCAAAGCAACCCAAGGAAGATCCCAAGAAGAACCAGGCAAGAACCGCCAAAGAAACTGAAAGGAAAACCCAAAAAAACCAACGAGCAGTAGAGGGGAAGAAGGAGACTCACCTCCGAGTCTTGCCGGAGAGCTCTGGACGTCGCCGACCAGATCGCCCAAAGGAGCGACATCGCCGCCGACACCCACAGCCTCCACAGGATGTCGGCAGCGGACGATATGGAGAGATAAGGGTTTGGTGAATAGGAAAAGTTTAGAGGAAAAAATATTTGATATTTTCCCAAATTCCCTTAATAATTAATACTAAACTTGTTTTTTTTTTTTTTTTTTTTTTTTTAAATTTTATTTATTTATTATTATTTTTTATTAGAAGTAACAACAACTGGAAATCAAATCGAGATGATTACAAACAGATGAGACCGATCGAGATAGACATCGAGGCACAACCCATATAACAACTCTCGCACCGGGGAGAGATCTCCCCACACACAGGTGGGATATACACCCTCGCAAAGAGGGACAAAATCCTCACGAAGAGGAATCGCTACCACCCACACGGTGGACACCGAAAAAAGCTCAAATCCCTACAATCCTTGACACTCAATGGTGGTAGAGGCTCCAAAGGAGCAGTCCATCGGCCATAACGTGAGTTCAATGTCGGATCACGGAATCTAAGCAGAGATTAAACCCTAGATCCTAAAACAAAGATAAAAACAAATTGAAAACCGACAATACCCAAACCGATCGGAGAAGGGGGACCTTGGCTACCGGAAAAACGTCCAAAACCAGTTCGGACTACGCCGGGGAAGATCCGGCTGGATCAAGGAAGATTTGGCTGGTTCCGAGAGGATCGGACCCGTACGGATCTGGAAAATGACCCTACGGCAACGAGAAGGTCGTCCGGACAAGCGCCTCCACCGGCGATGCACCCAAAGGAAGATCCCGAGCTGGATCGGGGGAAGAAAAAGCCATGGGTGAGCTTTGCCGAAAAAGGAAAACCGTCGGACGATACTAAACTTGTTAATCGTTCATAAACTTGTGATTCTGAAAAGGGTTTGAAAATCAACCTTTCTTCCCTCTATCTGTGCACAGATTGCATGGTTGGTGTAATTTAATATTCTGTACAATCACATGGCCATTAATGATTTAATGCACAGACTGATGAGGAGAGTTGCAACATATGCGTTGTCCTTCTACAATCAAACCGGTCCATGCACCCAGCCACGTCTTGCTATGATAATTAATGGTAAAAAAGTAGATGAGTGACACGAATTTTAATTTGGCAGAACATGCATGTCTTTTAGAACCAATCCTATAAATTAAGGTTACACCTTACGGTACTATAAATACATAGCCAAAGCCAAAGAAAGCATCGAACAATTTACAAAAAATTAAAAAAAAAAAAAAAAGGTCAAACAAACCTTCCATTATGGCAAAGACTTCACTGATTTCGGCTTTCGTGCTTTTTTTCATTGTTTCATCATGTTAGTCTCTTTCCTTCTTTTCGTTTTATTTATTTATTTTTTTTATTTTTTATTTTTTTTATATAATCTAAATTAAACTGTGTTTAATTAGTACTTTAATATATAATTGTGTTTTATTTGCAGGTTTGGCACCCTCAAAGGTGGTGGCCAAAGAGATGGTTAATTCAATACAATGTAGCTCGGATCTAGATTGCCATTCTAAACTTGGTTGTCCATTTGGAGTTTTTCCTTATTGTAGTTTGGGAGAATGCTTTTGTCCTATACCAATACCACCACCAGGTACATCAGAAGAAGTTAAAAAAGATTCAACAAATTGTAACTCAAATTATCAATGCCTCTCGGTACCACCACACCATGTCTAGATGTCTAGACTTTATATTGAGGTCAAAGGAAATCATTCCTTTCCGTTAATGATATATGTAATTAGAGTTCCTAATAATAAATAAATTCATTCATCTTTCAATGATATAACTTATTTGAATCGTGTAAGCTTTCAATTCATGTGTGATTAGCTCTAATATTAGAGTATCTTCAATGCAATGTTAAATCACTGTGCCAATACTATAATTTAGCATAAAATAAAAAAAGCATGCTCCAATGTAATGCTATGATCTGTGCTAAATTTGGCATATGCTATGATCTGTGCTAAATTTGGCACAGTGAATAGCATATGCCAAATGTGGCACAGCAATAAATTCAACCGTATTTGTTGACTTTTTAATTTTAAATAATAAAAATTTAACAAACTTGGTAGGGAAAATTGAGATTAAAATAATTCTAAGAAAATATTTAATACATCCATTGAATGCATTAGTTGTATTTGTTGACTTTTATAATTTTAAATAATTAAAAAATAAAAAATAGCATATCAAATAGAATTTTGCATTGGAGTACAATGCTAAAATGATGTACCAAATATAACATTTTACTATATTTCGTACTAAATTTAGCATTGACATTGGCATATGCACTGAAGATGGTCTTATAGAACACTCAGCACTCAGACATACTAACCAACTATTGGTTAGTTGCCACGTAACCCAAAGCAATGAAAAAATAGTAAAAAGTGAAAGAGTTTTGATTACATAACAACATCTCATTTGGTGGTTAATATGACTGGGTGCTAACCGGTTAACACCCAAGCTTTTTTCGATATTATATATCTTGAATATAAATGGGCATGCATATAGATATTTTTTTTAAAGATTTAGCTGCTGAGAGAAATTGAGGAAGAGAGTGTGCTTATGTGATATATACGCATCTGACCACGTCACAAGTCAATTTAATGATGTTTCTGAGTACGTTAACAATTCTGTATCAGATATTTTAAACATAGTATAACAATTATTCTATCCTGTCCCGTTCCGTCCGGCCTTGTCTTGTCTTGTCCTGTCCTGTCCCCGTACGAAAGTACTAAACGCTCCTATAAGTGGACTTGAAGCATAACCGGACACGTCACGAGTAGGTTCAACTCTCAAGGCATTGTCCACCCGTGACGTGCACACTCACCCCGAGTTGACTAGGGCGCGAAACGAGTCAAGAGCTATTTTTTTTTGGAGGGGACTGTTTTTACCAACAATTATCATCTTCGACAAAAAATCAAACCAAATTAGAGCAGATGGAGTTGTTGTCGATACATACAGATGACAAAATGATGATGATGATGCCACCGTCACCACCTCTTCTGTCCTATCACTACACGCCACCTGGCTAGATTATCCAACCCGTGTCAGTTGGATTCAACCCTGACCCGATCTTTGCAGCCAACCAAACCAACAATACCCATCTCTCTGTTTGATTGAGCTTTTTGATTTTGGTGGTGATCTAGGGTTTCTTGAGGTTTCTGCCCCTGAAGGTAAAAGTTCATCTTTTTGGTGACGTTTTGAGGTTTTATCATGTGGGTATGTTGACTTTGGCTTTTTATGTGTTGTTTGTTATGTATTTGCTTCAAGTTTTCAAATTTAGCTTAGATGTCATGGTAGTTGATTCATTTAGCTTAGATGTTATAGTAGTGGAAGGTGAAGTTCATATATATATATATTTTTTTATCACTCGATTGTGTTTTTGGTGATTTTTTGAGGTTTTGTCATGTGGGTCTGTCGATTTTTACTGATTTATGTTGTGTTTGTATATGAATTTGCTTCAACTTTTCAAATTTAGCTTAGATGTTACGGTAGTTGATTCATTTAGCTTAATGGAAGGTAAAGTTAATTTTTTTGGTCTCTCGATTGTGTTTTTGGTGATTTTTTGAGGTTTTATCATGTGGGCATGTCGATTTTGGCTGGTTTATTGGTTGCTTGTATATGAATTGGCTTCAAGTTTTCAAATTTAACTTAGATGTTATGGTGGTGGATTCATTAAGCTTAGATGTTATAGTGGTGAATTCATATATGTACTTCCACTCACTATCTGAGGTGGATTCATTAAGCTTAGATGTTAGAACTAGGATTGAACAAAGTTGATTTTCTTATTATGCTAATGCAATTATCTGGCTCATCTGAGGTGGTTTAATTCACTTTTATGTGTACTTCCACTTACTATGTTGTTCAATTGTTTTCTTTTTATAGTAGTGGAAGGTAAAGTTCATTTTTTTGGTCTCTTTATTGTGTTTTTGGTGATTTTTTGAGGTTTTATCATTCGGGTATGTCGATTTTGGCTGGTTTATTGGGTGCTTGTATATGGATTGGCTTCAAGTTTTCAAATTTAACTTAGATGTTACGTTGGTGGATTCATTAAGCTTAGATATTATATTGTGACTCTTGCTTTGAATTATTTCCGATTCTGTAATAGTTGTGCTTGAGAGTTGTTTGCTGAGAAAAAATTGAACTAGGATAGAACAAAGTATATTTCGTAGTATGCTAATGCAATTATCCGGTCATCGTGGTTTAATTCACTTTTATATGTACTGCCACTCGCTATCTTGTTAAATTGTTTTCTTTATTTCTCTTTCTGACTTGGCTGATGTTGTTATTACTGGGGTTTCTTACTTATAGTCATCGTTATAGTGTGTTACACTGTAAAGCTTGCTGTTTAAGTGTTTCTAATGACTTACACAGCTTTCCCTTTCATGTAAGATTGCAGCTCTAGGATTGTGCTTTGACAGTCTTCACCACCATGGAAGGTTTGGAAGGAATAGGTTTCAGTAACGTACCTGGTGCTGCGAGGAAGAAGAGGAGTAATTCTTCCCGACGTCCTCGGAGTGACTCTCAGGCGCTCTCGGATTTTCGTGATGTTTCGTCCTTGTCATCCACACCACCTTCAAGTAATGTAAGTATCAAGTGATGATAACACTTATTGTAACTCTATTTCTGAATAGAAAGAAGTTAGTTTGATCTTATGCTGCTCAGGGGTTTCAATTAGTAACATAGTTCAGGCTGAATCTGGACAGAATATGGATAAGCTTGACAATGGAGGATCTGGAGAATCTGATGAAGCTTCCGACAATGGCTCTTTTCTTGACAGTAATGAGCAGAGGCATAGTGGAGATAATTCTAAAAGACACAGTGAAGGTGTTCTTGCCCCTGCTAATTGGAGAAGCACTAATAGCTCGGGGAATTCTGGAGTTCTTTCAGATGGATTAGTAAATGAACCTAAAGTGAAAAAGCTTAAGCTTAAAGTTGGTAGTATCACACGTACTATTAATGCCAAGTCGGCACCAGATGCTGCAACTGGCGGTGGATCTTCTTCTAAAAAGTCTTATCATTATTCAGATGCCTCTCGGCCGAAGCGAAAGTTGATTTTGCAGGTACTTATAGAGTTATAGTTATCATGCAAGTTTTGCTAAAATTGGCTCTCTATTTCTGCTTGGGTTTTGGTATTCTTATCCTTATTATTACATCATAGACTGTATCTGAAGCAAACAATTGGATGTATTGGGTTGTTCGAATTTTAAATTCGCACATCTATCTATATAGTGACATGCAGATTGCAGATGCTAACATTGATTTTTTCGTTATTCTGAAATAAACTGCCGCTGTTTATTTAGGACTTGTCCTCCTATTTTTGCCCAAGCAAATTCGTTTCCCTGGCTACCCGTTCTGCTCTTTCATCAATCATTTCTGGGAAATGTTGTTTTAGTGTCTTTTTTTGGGTGAGATACAGACAGATTGGGTAGACATCATAATGAGGCTTTCTATAAATTTTTAACGTCTGGTGCAGGAAAATTCTGATGACAATAGGTCTGTTAGTTCAGATAACGGGGATAACTTGCAAGGGTTGACATGGAAGGATCTACCTCGAAGTGGTTTAAGAGCAGATGGTTCGAGGAATAAGACACCTTATGAAAATATGACTATGAAGCAAACAACAAGATATGAGCCGGTTCGAAAGAGCAAGCGGGTGCTTAAGAGGCTTTCTGTAAGTGGAGTTCTTGATGATGGAAGTGATGATGAGAAGGAGGTTAGATACCTTGAAAAAGTAAGAAAATCTAAGGTCAACACTGATTACGGTGCAGAATATGTGGACGACGAAGAAGGAGGAAGCAGAAAACAACTTAAAATATCCAGTGTGTTAAAGAGGAATGTCCATGACCTGTATGATGTTAATGTGAGCGATTATCACTCAAGAAGATTGCGTAAGGAGAGTAAGAAGTCCAGTTCGGGAAGAGTATCTGAAGATATCGATTATCTAGAAGAGGAAGAACCAGTGTCAGATGGTGAACCTGAAATCGACATAAAGAAAGCGATATTGGGAGATTCAAAGAAGGATATGACGGTCACCACTCGTCGACGTGCACTTCAGGCAGGGAAAGATGTCTCTTTGAGTTCTGGTGCAAGTCTAATTGAGTTCCCCAATGGTTTGCCCCCTGTCCCCCCTAGAAGTGAGTAATCATTGCTGTTCTTTTGGTTTCTTGTTTCCGTTAAAGTTCTTCTCTTGAATATTTGTTGATCATCTTGCATATTTCTGTTGATGGTTCTTGCTCACAGAGCAAAAGGAAAAACTCTCTGAAGTGGAGCAGCAACTAAAAAGAGCAGAAGCCCTTCAGAGACGTAGGATGCAAGTGGAGAAGGCAGCAAGGGAGTCTGAGGTTTGCTGTCTTTTCTTTTGTTGCATTTTTTTAACCCTTCTCTCTTTGCCTTGTGAATTGCATTATAAACAAGGAAATCATTAATTTGGCCTGAAAATTTTAGGCTGAGGCAATTAGAAAAATACTTGGACAAGATTCCAGTAGGAAAAAGCGGGAAGATAAGATCAAGAAACGACAAGAGGAAATGGCACAGGTAACTGATTGTACAAAATGACAGCCTCTTTCTCTTGCGATAATGTATTTCTCTTCTAATTTTGTGTCCCCGTAATTATTTGCAGGAGAAGGCTGCAAATGCAATGATACTTGCATCAGACACTGTTAGATGGATCATGGGACCCTCAGGAACGGTTGTTACTTTCCCGAATGAGGTTGGCTTGCCAAGTATTTTTGACCACAAGCCTTGCAGGTATAGACTATAGACCCAGCATTCTTCTTTTAAATTCAAGTTTGTTGTTCATTTAATTTGTGAAGAAAGAGGTTCCTATTTCGGTCATCTACATAGCATATTATATTCCGTGAGTTTTTTACCGCCAAAGCCTTAGGATATATGATATATCAATAGTCTCTAGTTTAAAACGATGAACAAAGAAATGTTAGAAAATGTTCGAGTATCAACTACTTTGGATGCAACAAAGAAGGGACTCATTATCGAAAACTTGTAGACAATCATAATTTTGTCAATTCCATATTGCTACATATATCATAATAAGGATTGTTTGAAAGCTCATTTTCACTGCTATTCTTTGCAACAACTCTACTAGCATCCATCTAACCATTTTGGCATTCAATGTGGATTTTCAGTTATCCTCCTCCCCGTGAGAAATGTGCTGCTCCATCATGTACCAATCCGTACAAGTACCGTGATTCCAAGTCGAAACTTCCCCTCTGTAGTCTCCAATGCTACAAGACTATACATGGATCGATGCCACCGGTATCTGCCTGTTGATTAGAGAACTAGTTGCTATCGGTTTGAACCAATAAACTTTTGTTATAATACATAAAATGCTTCTCATAAGAGGCTTCTACCTCCTACTTGGAGCCATTACTTGTACATAAAAAATAAATAAAAATAAAACTTTTGTTAAAGCATATTTGTGTTGTATGTATATTCATTTTATAATTAGAAAACAATTTCTTAAGTTATAAAATTTGAGGAAATTTTTGTTGAGATCTAGAGCTTGATTTGCTCAAACATTAATAAACAATAACCAAATCTAGATTATGATATAATTCTATCGAACTAAATCATCGTCTTATTCTGAATCGAATACAAATCGAAAACAAACGAGGCAGGGAAATTATTATGTATAGGTTTCTTTTCGAAAACAAACGAGGCAGGGAAATTATTATGTATAGGTTTCTTTTTAATTACCTTGAAAACAATTTAATTTCCTCTAATATCTCAACGATTACTCATACTAATTTCAATTGTGTATTACTAGTTCTACAACTCACATAATGTAAATTTTGTAGTTTATAATAAATATTAATATTCTATGTTCACATCTGGTTGCATTTTAATAGTACATATGTGACAAAAATATCATGCTCAAAAGATTAAATGATTTTGGTATTTACCAACTACTAATGCATAATGTTTTCATGTATGGTTAATTGATTTTGTTATTTTCCAACTATTAATTATATCACTGTCTAATGTAGCTCGACGATAAACAATTATTGATATATATCGGTGAGAGTTCAGCTGCTGTACAATTTCAGTATAGTTACTAAATTGTTGTTCACAAATTTTTATCGACAGTTTTTATGTAATTTTTTTTTTTAATTATTTGGTTTTAATAATTGATTTTTTATTTTTTTTTTTTTCTACCTCATTTAGCTAGATAGGGTGTTTTTGTCTCATTTTATTATTAACTGTTTTATTTTAAAGACTTTCTTAGATATAGAAAAAAAAAATATAGAAAACATACACTTAATTTCGAAATTGAACTTTATTTAAACCTTGTTTTGAATATGATACTCTAAACTAATTTAAAAACCATCCAACATGGCTTGGTAGAAACCTGGAAATGTTTATAAAAAATAATTTAAAATATACAAATAATATAAAATTATCACTTCAACTTTTTGTGTGATCGTATGAATTTTTTTTTTTTTTTTAAAAAAAAGGTTTATACTAATGTACAAGATCTTCATAATTAGATAGCAAATAATATTCAATACCATTTAAAAAAAAAAAAAAAAAAACTCACACTAGTGGGTCATGGACCCATGGTAAACAAGGACATAATAAGATCAATTGCTTGAAAGCATGGTCAGGAAAGCAACTCCTGCTGAACCAATCTGTCTAACCCAACCCGAATTTTATGGGTTGGTTCAATGACACATATAAAAAGGGTATTAATCAGTTTGTTATTGAACAAACCAATCTAAAATGTGTCGGATTGAGTTGCTTAAAATAAAATTCATGCAACCCAAACTAACCAATATATTCAATGAAAGTCAAATATACTTTTTAGTATAAAGCAAAAATAGAGGGCTTGAGGTACATTGTTTTACTCTCCTCTTTGTTATAATAGTTTTTTTTTGTTTTTTTAAATTTTTTATTTTTTTATTTCTTTCTTTCTTCCAGAGACTTTTCAAATTCATGATTGTCTTAGAATCGGTGCAACAATATTAGAAATTAGGGTTTGAATAAATAGAAAGGGTTTTATACTTTTATGATATAATTGAAAATCAACAAATAATATGAAATTGGTTAATATATTTAAAAAAAAACGGGAATATTATTAATAATCTTTATGAGTAATGCTAGATATCACAAGTAAAATCACAATTATTCCAACATAACACATGTAGCACATGAGATGTCAATTGGTAGGTTATGTGAATATTTTCTTAAAATACGGACATGAATTATAGTCCAAAAACCTCGTAAAAAACATAGGTAATATTTTTATTAGGCTCATAAAACCTATCGGACCAAAAATCTTATTAAACCGAATCGACTTGAAAAAAAAAAAAAAAAAAAAAAAGTTCGAATCCGATCGAGTATACCTGTTTTCGCGAGTCAATTCATAAATAATAATAATAATAATAATAAAATAAATAAAACAGAGCATATGCGAGTTAAATCCAACACAGCAAAATAAAAGGAATTTGTATCGAGAAACATCGAATTCGAAAGTCGAAACCAGTTCACAGGGAAGAGAACCACCATGTCCAAGCACTCTCGCGATCAAGCTCTGGTAATTATCTGATTACTTGCAAACCCTTCTCTAATTATCTTCATTTTCTATTGTTACAATAATAAGATTAAAACTTCAAGCTCCATTTGGTTGCTAGCTAGTATTTCTCTTTATACATATATGTTTTTGAGACTGGTGTGTTTAAAGTTTTCTTATTTGGATTTTTTTGTTGTGGTTTGTTGTAATTATCTTCATTTTTTGTAATAATAAAAGTAAAATAGTTCAAGCTCTGTTTGGTTGCTGAGAAACCTGAAGAAAGTAAGAGAAAACGAAATGTTATATCTTTCTGCTGATTTAAGCTGTGATTTTTACTTCCTATTAAACATGTTTTCTCATTTTCTACTGTTTTTATAGCTAAATAAGTTTTTTTTTTGTTTTTTTTTGTTTTTTTTTTTTGTTTTTCTTTTTGGATGTTAAGATATGTATTAATGTTTACATATGTTTTATTAATGTGTTTTACATCAACATGATTAAAGTTTAAATTTTATGGATTTTTTGTTGTGGGTTGTTGTGAGTAAGTACTGTTCCAGTTGTAGGTTGATTGGTTATTGTGTTACAGGATTTCCAGGGGTTTTTGAATGACTTGCAGGACTGGGACCATTCACTCAAGGACAAAGACAAGAAGATGAAGCCTCAAGCTTCTCGAAATGATAGTTCGGTAATTATTTTTTTATGAAAAAAAACTTGGTATTAGTGTCAATGCTTGCATTTATTGTGAAAATGTAGTAATTTATTTTCATTTTGGTTATTTCATTGTCATTTATAGAGACTTTGATGTTACTAAAAGATTTTTCCAAAGTCCTAATGAAGTGTATCTTTTATCTATCAAGAACTGATTATGTGTGAAATTGTCGAATGACTTTGAATAATAACATTATATGGTTTTTCAATCAGTGATAGATGTGGCCAATGTAGAAAGCATTAGAAATTGTTGTTAATTATTTGATTAGACTTGTAATCATATGAAATTATGGCATGTGTATGTATGTGTTTGGGGTGAGGTTCACAAATATTGGTATATATGAAATGGGCAATTTTTTAAATAAAGCATGCATCTTCTCAGAAACTTGGAGCAAAACTGAGACCAGCAGGGGATACATCCTCAGTTGATTCTTATTCAAGGAACTATGACCCGATCAGTCGTATATCAAGTAGTTTAATGACTGAAGAGAGTCTGCCAGATGCTAATTCAGAGAAAGAACTGGTAAGAATTTACCCATGTGTTTACTTTTATGATACTCGTTCAATTGTGATGTTTCTAATTGTTTGATTGACAGGGAAATGAGTATTTCAAGCAAAAGAAGTTTAAAGAAGCTATCGACTGCTATTCAAGAAGCATTGCCCTGTCACCAACTGCTGTAGCTTATGCTAATAGAGCCATGGCCTATCTTAAAGTCAAAAGGCAAGTTAAAAAAAAAATGCTTGCAAAATTTTTGTGTGCTTATACAGTAGTCATGCAAGAAGATTTTGACTTTGTTACTTCTTTTCTAAGTTATCGAATATATAGCTTTCTCTTCTGCTTGACTTGAGGGTATCCATCTAGATGAAATGAACACTATTTCTTTTTGTTTACTTATTCATTAGATTCCAGGAAGCAGAGGATGATTGTACAGAGGCCTTAAATCTAGATGATCGCTACATAAAAGCATATTCTCGTCGAGCTACAGCTAGAAAAGAACTTAGGAAACTTAAAGAGTCAATTGAGGGTGTGTTAAATCCTTTCTGCTTCATAGTTTCTCCATAAGCTGGTGCATTGACTCTTCTGTGATTTTGATGTCTGACGTAATGAATATAGCTAATTGCAGATTCTGAGTTTGCCTTGAGGTTGGAGCCTCAGAACCTAGAAATCAAGAAACAACATGCTGAGGTCAAATCTTTGCTTGAGAAAGTAAGAATTTCATTGTATGCATTCACGTAGATGTTTCTAATTATTAGCAATGATAATAAACTTCTGAGTAAGAGATGTTGATTTTCCTGTAAAGCTTATATCTGCTTAATTATAAGTCACTGAATTTCCAAATAATAATAACTATGTCAAATTTGTAATTTGTATTAAGAGAATTAATCTATTATACATGCTCGATTAAGGCACATTGCTACATGTAAGCATTTTGTTTTCCTTCTTAAGCAGTCTACGGTTTCTATGCCTTTTACCCTTTTTCAAGTTTCTTTTTATTATTTTATCTCATATAGATTAGTATTTAAACATGTCTCAGCCAGTCTCATAAGCTTAGATTAATACATTATATGCCATGTGTATTTGTTGATATGATTTATTGATTGGATATTCAGGTAGATGTCTTATGTTTGATTGATTAATTGTTTGTAACATACAAAGAGAATGGTGGGAGAGTAATGGCGTAGTTATAGATGGAACTTAAACTGATCAAACTCTTATTACCTCAATGATGTTAATTTAAATGCTGTTTTTCAATTCTTTGAAAGTAATTGATATTGATTCTCCCAAGGGTTTCTTCAGAAGTTATCTGAAGCATTGAAAAGTTCTGTACAAGGACGGCAGAAAGTAGGAAAATCAGGAACAAAAGTAAACGGACATGGGATCCGTCTTGTCTCAGATACTGCTCAGAGGACAGGAGTGGCAGCAGTTGAAGACAACCATGCGAAGGTATCAATTTGGATATGAAAATATTGTTTTCTTATAGTATGTAATTAGATGGAAAAGTTAATGTTTTCGTCCATGGACATATTCTAAACCAAAAGCAGTTGTAAGTCGTCCCTTCTTATTTTATATGAAAATTGTTGGTTTTTAATTGAAGTAATAAAAGTTATTAAATGGTCTCTTTTTCCTAAGTATCTCGCTCTATTAGCAGGAGACCGAAGGAGAGGATCCTGTGAAAACTTCGTTATCTGTGGAGGAAACAGAAAACAAAAGTATCAGAACTGAAAGCAGCACTAAAAGCCAACTAGATCGTTCTGGTGCAGATGATATTCGAACTTCCGGTTTGGAGAAGGTTTGTGACTACCAAATCTGATCATGCAAATAGGTGTATGTGGCTTGGAAGGAAAAAAGCATGTTGTCATATCCTCATTTCACAATAGACATGGTTATAGATGCAATGTGGTTGGGGCTTTCAGTCCTGTGATGGTTAATTAATCGATATTCTTTTGCATACAGCTTCAAAATACTGATGTCGAATCTATAAAAATGTTATTGATAAAATATATCTTATGATCTCTTTCCTTTTGGTCCAACTTTACTCTTGGCTAGTATTCATTTCTTTTGCATATACTATTGATGTTCTTTGTACTTCTTGTCCTTTCTGTGCTTGACAATTTACCCTTCTGATTTTCTGCAGAGAAATCACAGAACTAGAAAGCAAGAGCTCAAGGCATCGGTACAGGAGCTTGCATCTCGAGCAGCTTCTCGAGCCATGGCTGAAGCTGCTAAAAAGATCACACCTCCAAAATCAGCTTATGATTTTGAAGTTTCATGGAGAGGCTTCTCCGGTGATCGTGCCCTACAGGCTTGTCTGTTGAAGGTCTGTGAAAACCAATTGTAGTTCTTTATTTTCCTTCTTCGTGCGTGCATGGGTGCTCACACAGTTTTTAATTTCTTCTATACTCTTAGTTTAAGTTGCATAAATTATCTAATGTTCATTCTGAATTTCTTTAAAAGAAAAAAAGTCGGTTCTAACATATCATGACTGATTCTTGTTTTTTCTTATTTTCTATTATTTCTCTTCAATTTTCCAATTATTAGGCTACTTCTCCATCTGTGCTGCCACAAATATTTAAAAATGCCTTGTCTGCTCCAATACTTGTTGACATCATCAAGTGTGTTGCCACCTTTTTCACGTAAGTAGAGAAACTTCGTTTTGTTGTTTAAATTGGAAATCTATGGATCTTTGTGTGAACTTAATCGGATGCTTAATTTCCTTTTGGTTTATTGTGTTAGCAGTGAAGAAATGGATTTGGCCGTCAAATATCTAGAAAATTTAATCAAGGTCCCGAGATTTGACATGCTCATCATGTGTCTTTCATCGACAGACAAGGCTGGTAATGTTTTCATGACTGAAATTTATTGGGATGTAGCATCAATTTATGATCTCATAGTTTTCCTTTCTACAGAAATACATGCATCTTCGAGATGATATATGCACAACTTGTTCCCGTTACTAGTTTCCGACCCTGCCATGCACTAACTACTTGTACTGTTCTTACTGACTTCATTAGCTTCTTTGCAGATCTCCAGAAAATATGGGATGAAACGTTTCGCAATGAGGCTACTTCAATCGAATATGCAGAGATACTTGATAATTTGCAATTGAAATACTGCCTCAAACACTGACAGCTACTCCAAATGGAATGCTCGATCGTTGGCATTTGTAAACCGACTGATTGTCTGATTAGATGACAAACATATGCTGTGAAATTTATCAACTATAATCAATGAAATTCAATGGCGAGTAATCATTCTCTGGTTGTCCGGTCATGTTGGCTGGCAATGTGAATATATTTCTTACTCAATTGTTTTTGTTTTTCATTCAATGATACATCAACAGGGTTTCAATTATTTTGAAATTCATGTTGGTCTCAATATCAGCAGATGGGTGGGTGATGTCAAAATACAATCAGTGACCCTATTCTGTTGTCAAAATACAATCAGTAACTTATTATTATTATTATTATTATTATTTTTATATATTATTTGGTTAAAATATATAATGTAAATAAATCAATATTTAAGTTTTGATTAATAAATAATTTGGATTTTAATAAAAGATACTATCGTTTTTATTTTTTAACTAATTATAATATTTGTTAAAATATTCAAAATTGCATTAAATTGATGTATAAGGTATATTTATATTAATCATTTTAATAATTTATAATAAGGATAATATTGGAATTTTGAAAATTTATTGATTTTTTGTGCACATACCATTTTAGAGGTGCAAATATCGTCACTCAATTTGTATTTGTTTTGTTACTAAGAAAAGTTTAATTTGGGTGGGTAAGAAAACAATATTGTTATAAGAGTATTTAATGGTAATTCTAATTCAAGGGTTTATAAAAACCGAATCGAACCTAATGATTTAGAATAAAAATTTGGGTTTAATTTTGGAACGTGTAATTAAAAAAAATAAAAAATAAAAGAAGAAGAAGAAGAAGAAACATGTACTCATACAATCATACTCTTTGATAAAATATACTCATGAACGTAATGTGAAGATATACTCATGAACGTATGTTTGTTTCACATGATAATTTTTGACAATGATATATGGGTATATTAAGAAACATAAATCACATTCAATCTTTTTAATGCAAATGTGCATGGGTTTTTGATTGTTATGAGTTCTTAGTTCACAAGCTTTTAGTGACTTTAAGCAAATATATTGGCCACCTATAAAAAAAACTTTTGCTTATGTTTTATCTATTATCAATCTCTCTCTCTCTCTCTCTCTCTCTCTATAATATACCCATTTCCATTTTACCTATTCAAAAATTAAGATATTGGAGGAAATACTAAAACAATAAACATTGATCACAACTGAACTTTATCATATGTGGGATCAATCTATGAGCTCAAATGGTCCTCCACTTTTTGGTTGTGTTATGACCGTCGGCATTTGTAAATCCAGTGATAGATGACAAACATATGCTACCACATTGGAATAATTTATATATTGCATTTAGGTTATATTTAAATGCAAATCCCCAACATTGATTCCTTTCTATGTCGACATTGATCAATGAAGAAGACGATACAAGTTTATTGAGTATTTGACTAAAGTGTATTTTCGTAATTTAATATTAGATGGCTTGAAAATTTTGAATATATAACTGATTTATAAATTCCTCACTGAAATTTACATTATTAAAAATTCTTTTTCTTTTTCATTTTGAAACAACATTATTAAATATATTGTTATTAATGAAATATATTATTTTGAATATAAATAATATAAATGTTAAACATTTTATTTGACGTTGTAAATCATATGATACAAGTTTGATT